>JAHLSL010000046.1:14262059-14322182 GCA_025920805.1 Petroica traversi | reverse complement strand
CTTTCTGTGTGATCAGAGGGGAATTTACATTCAGGTGATAATACCTCACAAAGTGCTCAGTGTTTGAGCAGTTATATATTTGTCTGTAATTTGCAAAGTAGGCAAGGAGACTTTTAATTCTGAATGTAAAAAGTAATAAATGACCGGTGCTTTCTGTGCCTAAGTATGCCCTTCCAAATTTTTTGAATATACAGAAGACTGTTTGAAGTTCTTGTCAGCCTTAGGTGCTTGAGAGCAAAGAATACCAATTCATATTGGCAGGTTACAGAGCTCATACAAATAAGGTCTTCTCAAATTTACAGCTAAGGCCTTTTTCCACTGTCTAATGAAGCATTTATTTCAGAATCAGGCCAGAGCTCCCCTAATTTCCACTCTTGAGTGCTGTTGTAGGCCTTGCTTCGTACTGGCTCTTGGGGAACTCATAAAGCCAGCTGAAGGTACAAGAGTTGTACAGTTTGACATCAAAGTAAATAGAATAGATACCAAACTGAAGCAAGAACTTTTTTTTTTTAGTGATAGTTTTTGATTCTGCTTGTAACTTACGTAACTTCACCTTACCTCTTGTCCAAATAAGCTAACGTGTTGTACTTGATATATTAAAAGTAAGGAAAGAACGGGAAGAGGGAGCAGTAGTTCACAGGTTAAGTTCTTACAGTTTTATCTTCCTTCTGTTTCATGTAGAGTCTCTAGTGCAGATACCTTGATGTGAAGTAATACCCCTTGGTCGTTAACTGCTGGAAGTAGCAGTATAGTAGTTTAGCTTAACCTATTCTAAGAATGAGAGCCAAAAATCAATATAGAAATTGTAGTGGAAAAGCTACTCAAGTTTCCTACAATTGGTGCACAGACAGTAGCAAACACTTAATATTTTAAATAAGAACTCTTATCAAAAAAATGCCTGTGACATTACAGAAAGAAAAATGCTAATGAAAAGGAATAAAAAGGTAGCCATCATCTGTTGACCTCTTTTTCATTGCACTGATAAACTTCATACAAACACAAAAATGGCAGGGATCAGTTACAGGCCACTCACAGGAGAACGATTAGGACAATATTAAAATAGAGATGCTTTGTCACAGTAAGAAACAAATAATGATAAGAAATGGTAAAAGAGGAAGCATATGTCATAGGATAAATAAAATGGTAACCACAACTGGAAGATAGATAAAAGCTTGGAAAATACAAAATATGTATATAGAGATAAGAGCTATAAGCCTTAAAATTCATGAGCCATTTAACTGCAAGATAGTCCCCATTTGTTTAAGGGACAGAAGCAGGGTGTCCTTTAAGATCTATTCCTGTGAACACTGCATGTGTTTTAACTTGAAACTCACAGTGGAAAGTTAACCATGTGCCTAAGTGTGTGAGATTGAGATGGTAACCTGAGAGCTACTGCGACTGTCTTAAGGCATGTAATTAGGTGCAGAAGTGTAGCATCATTAAACTTAATTCCAATAAACCAGCAAAAATAGTAGCTTCATAAAAGCTGCTGTAGGGCTCTACCAGCATTGAGGCACTGTAATAGCCATGGGAGGGAGGAATTCTGCATCTCTTTCAGGTCTATTCATTTATGCAATCGATTGAAGTGTGTTGGGATATTTATTTTTGTAACTGGATAAATAGGAGACAACAACCTCATCCATCAGAATACTGGAACTTGTAGCGTAGTCTCACTCAAGTCGTTAGGATTCTGCAGATGTTTAAGTGACTTTTTGTTAGCACTGTTGCTGTCTTACTGCATTTAAAATGTCTTTGATGTTTAGAGTTCTTTGGTTTTACACTTAAAGTATTCGTGGTTTTCCAGTACAAGAACATGCTGAACCAATTGAGGATATTTGAGGTGTCTGAACTTAAAATAATTTGCCAAAATTCCCAGTAATGTGAGTGGCCATTAATAGGGTAGAGTTGGTTATGATCATAAACATAGATGACTATCTTTTTGACTCAAATACTACTGTATTGTGATATTTGTTTTCTATTTATTTATCTGTTGAGAAGTGATGTTTCTCTCTATCATTTGCTGTTAATCCATTAAGTCCCCTCACGACTGCATACACAAGTGTATTTTTCTTCTTTTTTTTTGTTCTTCTTGACTTGGATGTTCTTAGCAAAATCTTTAAAAACAAAAACTGTAGTTCATGCTAAGAAGACTTTTTGTCTTTGTAGCAAACTCTTCTGTTTTCAACTGTAACTAAGTAAGCTGATAACCTGATCTGCATGACAGGAAGAGACTAGTATTTCAAGATTTTCTTCTCTTAAATGTTTGACTTGGGATATAAAATAATTGCAGAGCTATAATTGCTGCGAACTCTGGGTATTTTACATCCTAGAGAGTGGCTCATGAAGTAACTGTAAAAGTTTTTTACTTTGTAATTAAAAAAGTATTTACTTGTAAATATTTTCTCCTTTTAAATTTTGGGTTAGAGTCATTTTTTTCCACTGAAACAATTTTGTTTCACAAAACCTAAGAGAACTCAAGCTAACTTGGCATCAGTTTAGTATTTCCAATAATATTAGAATTCATTAATGAATTGCCAAAAATAGTCCTTTTTGCTGACTGTCATGCTAGAGTTGGCAATAGAAGACTGAAGAACCAGCATTGAGAGTGCAGAAAGCAAGGACAACATCCCAGTGCTATGAGGTATACTGGGCAGAGCCAGTATGACTATAAAGTGAAATCCTGTAATAAATAGTAATTTACACAGTGTAACTTTGTCAGTGGAATTAGAGTTTAGCAGGTATCCATGAATTCTGTTAAGGAGTTATAAATATATGAAATGAATTAATTTGTGGCATTGTGACAGTGCTCCTCAATAATCTCTAGGATTGTATACTCAGAGTAATGGAAATGTGTAGATGTGGAACTGGAAAGTGGCATAGAGAGGATGTCCCTGTTTTGGCCCTGTGTTGCTTCACACCTGTCCTGCCCTAAGATGCAGGTGCCATACAGTACTGTTTTCTAGGAGGAATAGATATATACAAGGTCCTTGAACATTATTAAAGTGAGAAGAATTCTATGTAAAGAGAGTCTCAGAGGGCAAAGGTTCTTAGTTTTATCAGTGATGTGCCAAAGCAGTCTCTGGTACAGACAGGTACAATTCACGGGCTTTGGAGGACTTCTGATGCATCTGATGGTGCTAAGAGTTGGTTTGGCCCGAGGTTTCTGAGTCATCAAGTAGTTGATGAGCTGTGGTTGTGTTACTGCTTTTGTCTTTACTGTGTCGAGAAAGTCTGGTCTCTTACCTGCTGAACAGGCTATAAGCAATTTCACATAGAATGTGAAACACAGGATGGCTGCGAATATGCGTGTGATTAGGATGTTTGAAGGGCTGAAATGACTAGTAATTCAATATGATGAATGCTCTCATCTCTCTCTGACCCTGAGCATCTTATCCCAGTTGCTGTCAGGGTGGTGAAATTAATGCCTATTGTGTTTGTGCACATTTCAGAGCAGATGAGGACTAAATGTTCTTCAACTTTTTTTGATGTAATTGCGTTTGTTATTTTGTGCTGAATGCTGGTGAAGAAATAATACAGAAATCATCACTCAGACTGCTTCCTAAAGGATCATTTTCATCTGAAAGGTTTTGACAATTGAATGAAAGCTGTAATTGAATTAGTGCACATGGATTTTGTTCAGTACTTGTGTCAGCTGTGTTCCCTACCCCCACTTTCTGATGAATAGAATTTTTTGAAGTGGAGTTTTTATTAAAGACATTATGAAATTCTGGTTTTTGTTGTCTTTCCAGGACTCTGGAAAGGCTGTAAGAATCAGATAATACCTCGGTGGTGTTCAGCAGAGCGGAACAATTATTTTATAAAATGCTAGAGATGCCTGTTTAACAGTGCAGTGTGCTTCCTGGATTTAAATTGAAGCTTGGAGTTACTATATCTCAACAGGGTTGAAAACTACTTAGGTTTAGAGCAGACTAAGACTTTGTGGAGCAAATTATAAACTCTTGACGACGCTTTCCAGTAGAGTAGAGCCTGGGATTTTTTTCGCGTCTTGGCTTTCTGAAAAATGTGTGAGGAGAGCTTGGTGTCTGAGATTGGGATGGGTGCTTGGAGCTGTTGGCCAGTTTGCAGTGAGTTATATGCCCATCTCTATTCCCAGGACAGCAAGCTTCTCAGACAACATGATCTTTACTTAATTCCTGCTTTTCCTTTTGAAGTTGTTTAGCTGTCCAGCAGGTAATTCTTGAGGGCCCAAGGCTGAGGGAGGAGGGAAGGCAAGAGGCAGCACAAATCTGACAGCCAAGTTGCAGCATACAAGGAGGTGCTTCTGGTTGCTGTTGGTGAGCTGGTTTGGCATCTCTTAGGAACCTGGTTCTTCCCTCTCCGCACTGGGGGAGGCAACATAACCAGGCTTCAATCATGGCAGGATGAAGGTTTAGCTTCTAACTCCTTCCTGGTGGTAGATGTGAGTGACAGGGTTTGGCTTCTTTTTAGATGAGGACCCATTTCCCAAGCAAATGATGTGACCAGAAAGTCTGAAGGAAACATAACTTTTCGCCCTTCTTCAGTTGTGTTTGGAAAGAAGGTGCTGGCAATTGCATTTTGGCATGAGCCTGGATATAAGAACGTCTGCTTGAGTTTCCTGAGCCCTCCTCCCTATGTGGCAGTTCAGGACTGGAAGGATCCTGGAATGATGTGAGAGCTGAGCAGGAAGGTGCAGAGCTGCCATCGAAGCAAACCTCTAAGCTCAGGTGGGAGCTGAGCAGCCTCAGAGGGCTTGAGCTTTCCTAGTTCAGGTAGCTCGCAGCAGTAACCCCAGTTAGCACCTGCTTAGGTTGCTGCTTGGGAAGCAACATTAGCTGTTGTGAGGTGTGTTGAGAGGTTAAAATAATCATAACTTGTCATTTAATTGTGATAGTAGAAGTAATGAAGTAAAGGTCTTGGGGAAGTGATAGAAATTTGGGGCTGGTGCAGTGCAAAGACTGAAAGAAACTGGGGGAAGGTAGTGAAGTTTATCCCGTTTGTGTGGAAAACTTTTGAAAGAGGCGCA
This sequence comes from Petroica traversi, assembly GCA_025920805.1. Taxonomy (NCBI): domain Eukaryota; kingdom Metazoa; phylum Chordata; class Aves; order Passeriformes; family Petroicidae; genus Petroica; species Petroica traversi. Next base: position 14,317,177 of record JAHLSL010000046.1, on the reverse strand, counting down.
GAGAAATATTTCTGATTTGATGAATTTTTTCTGGCTCCATTAGGAGGGTTTACTCTGCTTCATTTCATTAGAGATTTCAGTGTACAGCTATCTCCAGGCATATGTCTTTTGTAGTATAGAGCAAAGTTCTTTGTGTTATTAGAACAGAAATTAAGTGATACCTGCTAAGCCCAAGGGATGCAGCTTTCCAATTGAGATGTGTGCGTAATTTTAGACTCTTACGTTCAACTGTGGTATGAGGCAGCAAAAATAGATAGACTAGGTATGTCAACGTTGTGCTCTTTCTCTTTTAGATATTGCAAACCAGATATTTGCATGTATCTTAATTTTTATTCTGTGCCTTTGACTGTAGATCTGAAGGTGAAAGGGGTGTCCTTCAGGACTCTTGTTCAGCAATATACCATCTAGAGTTCCAGAGTACTGCAGATCTGGCTTTGGTCAGTCTGGAGTGAATTTAGTATGGAGAGGTTATGCATTCACTGCTGGTCCTGGTCATCCTCCACTTACTGCCTGATATATGAAAAATAAAATAAATCAATAAAAACTGAGGTCTTGTTAGCATTTTTAGAAATCAAGTATCAGCTACCTGAACCAAAACTGCTGTTTGAGTTCATAAATTAGGAGCTTTGTGTGGAGATCCGCCTGGCATATGTTTTCTAATTGGCAAGTCACAACTAAATCTGAATTTTATATCAGCCTTATCTGTTGCAGTCTGCAATTTTAAAAATGTGTGTTTACATTTTTAAGTTAGCTTCATGTATTTATGAAAATATTAGAAAGTGAGTGTCAGGTAGGAAAAGATAAGGAGTCAAAGACAAAGTCTGAATGCTCTTACAAATTCTGATTCCAAGTATTTGACCAGTAAATTTTGCAATCTTATGGTTTGATTTTAAAATTTTTTATTTAAATATACTTTATTTTAGTATCTGAAGACTTTTGTTATATGCATTTTTAGTACAATTTGTCCCGACTTTACATAATTTTTTACATTTGTAAATAAAAGTTGTATTTATCACTTTCTTTTTAACCTGCATGAGTTTTATACATTCTACTTTTTCTGTGTTTAACTGTGTTTTGGTAGATGCTGGGCGGTAGTGTTTTACAGTGCTCTTCCATGCCCTTTTCTTCTGCTTACATAATATGTCTGGATACTTTTATGTAAGGATGATTGTTAATTTAGATGTTTTTTCTCCTGGTACTCTACCATCACACTCGGTTCTTGCTAAGAGAAGATTCTGTTCATAGTTAAACATTTGAGTGCAGTTATTTCAAACTTTTTGCCTTAGGCTTGCAGGCCGGATATCCTTTTTTTCTCAGCTTTAGTTGTGTTAGATAAAGTAGGCTCAGATGTCAGGGATTTTGACATTACAATTATGAGGAAGCATATCTTCTCAGGGGAAAAATACTCTTTAATCTATCTTCTGTCAGTTTGGATTTATCCTATGAAGGGATTTGGTATAAAAAGCCAGGGAAATTATTTTCCTTTGTTCATTTCATTTCTGTCACATACTACTTGTCATCTTCTCTGTTACACCTAGATCTTCTGTGGGAGTAGGAAATAGCATTTATGCTAGTTTGATTTTCAAATGTCAAATAAGCTACGCATGATTTGGTCAAATTTGTATTTTAGCTCATGACTAGATATGAAAAAATGTTAGTTTGGATTGCACTGAACTGTATTGTGGTAGTTGAAATAATTTTACCTCATGAACTTATGGATTGACTCAAAGGCTTATTTTGTTCAATTTCCTAGGGCTGCTCAGGAATCTGGGGGCATGCATGTTTCTTTCAAACATAGTGCATGGTCCCGAGCAAGCTGCAGGTGACCTGGCTCACTCACATGCTGTGGTGGTGAGCAGATGAGAGTGATTTAATGTGGCGATTTTTGAGGTTGATCGGTTTACTGTGTTCAATTCTGGAGCCAGAATTGTTGCAGATACCTCCCTACATCTTCTTATTCTGCGTAGTGATTCCTTTGCCTCACTGTGAAAGTCCACAGTGCTTAAATTCTAAATACTTACTGACGACGTGTGGAGAAGCTTTCAAAAATCCTGTTCCACAATCACAAGCAGAGACTAGAGATGTTTCATAATCATCCTCATTCATGTCAACTCATTGATAGCTTTACAGCAGCTTTTAGTCTGTGCTTGATACAACACTTGTAACAGTATCACAAATAAAGATGCCAACAACTCCTCCGTGCAGTCCAAGGCACTTAAAAGCAAAGTACCAAATACAAAGAGCCCTGACTGGGAGAAGCACTGCAAACTGCCACGAGGTTTCCTGCTCATGTGAGATGGGCAAAGGGTATTTCCAGAGTGAGCTTAAATGGACATTATGTATTTTCCCCTACAGAAGGGTAATAAAGTAAACAGTGGCCACATGAAGTGTGGGTCACTTTTGCCGTTCTTTTAAGGAAATTACAAAAATGTGATTGAAGAAATCTCCAGAGATTGCAAAAGACTAATAAAGGAGACTTTCTCCTGTTGAAACAGGTGGAATACTTACTTCCATTCTTGTACTAGAAGACATGTTCAGGTTTTATGTAATACCAAGATGCCAAATGTTCAGAAAAACACTCCTGTTGAAATCTCATCATATAAATAATCTCCTTTTGCACAAGTCTGAAGTAGTGCAGTTATTATTTTAAAACTTCATTACTGGGGATTTGTGATGAAAGTTAGATGCTCTAATTTTGATTTTTCCCTGGTGGTCAATGGTGAGTTCGAGCCATTGAACTGCACTGTAATCTCAAAGAAGTAATTTAGAGAAAGATCTGTAAATTATTTCGGCACTGAAAACAGGATTTTTTCTGACTTTAGATGCCAGAATCCAGAAATTAAAATAATTATAAATCTTGGGGGTTTTTTCCTGTTATCAAGACTGGAACATTTAGAATATACAGATGCCTTTTTTAAAAAAAAAAAATTAAGGATTCATCAGAGAGATAAGGAGTACAGGGGGCAGTTACCTTTAATTCAGCTCAGAAACTGTAAAGCCTTTGTAGTCAGCATCAGAACAAAGTTACTTCTATACATGTATCTATTTCATTGAATGAAGTATAACCACTCATAAAAGTTTGTCAATTTAGACCATAGGGCTAAAAGCTAGTACAAAAGTAAGAACGTACAGACTTCATATTGTACATCAGATGGTATGATTTAGTCCTGCTTAATCTAAATAGGTTGCTGCTGTAGTTTCCTTACAAAAAGGGAATAAAATGCCAGTAAGTATATTTTCTAAAGTTCTGTGCTCTCTGGTTGAATAAAATTTTTAAATGTATTTTTTTTTTAAATTGAATTACATTACATATAGGAATCTTTTCAGTATTCCCCAGAGCTTAATCTCTTAGCAGTGGTTTTCTTCACTGAACCCCAGTAAAATACATAGCTGCAGATTGTTTGAATGAACTCTGCTTCAATAAAATGGATTGCTTTGTGATTTTATCATTTGCTGCTGACCTTGCTAGAGCTGAGGAACAGACTTCAGATTTGTGCAATTCTGTATAGAGCAGATAGTCCCTAAAGAGGTTATGATGCGTAGCAATAGTAGGATCATTACCTAAAAGCTGTGTGTCCTAAAGGTATTTTTAGAAAATTTATAAAGTTTTCAGATACAGAGAAAATGCAACGAAAACCAAAGTCCTCCCTCTTCTGCTCTATTCATATTCCTTATGCTGTAAGCAAGTGAAACCTGTATCTGTTAAATGTGAATAAAAGTGCTTATTTGTCTTCTGTGAAGAAAAATAAACATTTAAAATTCTTGTAGTAACACATCTGAAAACCTGAGAAATTTGTCAGGCTCAAGTACAGATTCCCTGTCTGTATCCTGTCTTGAGCCTGCTTCTAGTCAAACAGGGTAATTAGATGCTATGGTCTGAGGTATTTTTCTGGAAGCTCAAAGGACTTGTGATATGAGGCAGGTTTTTAGTCTGAGAGAATTCAAAGAACCTTGCTGAATATGCCTGTGGCAGTGCTACAGAGGTCAGCTTGCACAGGGTATGTGTTGACTTCAGAAGCTGCTAGGTGGTAGTTGTTTCAGTGGTTTGTTCACGCAAGCTCCACTCTTTCACCAGAGAATTGTATCCAGAGTTTTTAACAACAGATGAGCATACTATTTATTTTAGTAGACATGTAGTAGTAGTGCCCAGCCAACAGAGGTGCTCGTCTTAAAGAGCACACAGTTCCAGTTATTAATCATGAAAAACAGTGAACTGAAGTCAAGTACATTTTCCATTTGCTATTGCCCATGCTTGAAGCTGATATTTTTCTGGAAGACAGTGCTCTGCTTTCACAAAGTACTCCAGTGAACATAAGTTTTGTTGAAGCAACAGCAAAGATGGGAACATCATTCTTGAATTCACACCTGGCTTATTTGAACAGAGAAGGGAGTAGGGTTGAGAAGTCTGAGGAACCAAGACTGAGTGTGCTGGTAGACTGATAGACATCAGCTGAGATGGCTCAAGCTTTTACCAGCAATAACCAGTTTTGTTTCTTAATGCTGCTGAAGTAGAAGTCACACTGTCAGAAGATCTGCTTGCAGATCAGCTTCTAACTGCTCCCGTTATCAGCCACATCCAATTACAATATTAAGGTAATCTCTTTGCTGGGAGTTTGATGTGATCACCAGTTGACCTGCAAGCAGATCTTCTGGTAGTGTGATTACTTTTACCTAGTTATTTTTGTCATGGCAGTGTTTGCTGAGCTGATATTGCTAGGGCATGATTAAACGATCTCTTTAATTTTCTTTGGTATGTAAAGACTTCATAAGCAAGAAATAAAATTTTTAGCTAAATTAGGAGTGTCCACCTTGTGCAAATACGGGTTATTTTGGTGTGGCTGCCATGCAGGACTGTTCCACATTGCTACGTGACCTACTGCATTAGCACAGCCATAGTTGAATATGTTGCACTGGAAAATGCAGTCTGGTAGGGAATCTGAAACTGGTGTCACCAGATCACCCAGGAGCTCCCATTTGCATGCCTAGATCAGCCTATTACTGAATTAGTTCATTCTCCCGGCAGATCCCTACTGCTAATACACCAAAGCTTTGCCTGGACAGGACACCCTGAGATTTGTCTTGTGGCTGCTGAGCCTGTGAATAGTTTGGTGTGTGGCATCCATGGAAGCTGGGTACCAACCTTCCCACAGAAGGGATCTAATAGCATCCTGTTTCCTTTATTTGAGACCTCACTGTATTGAGTTTGACAGTGCTGCTGTGTAAACAGATGTGAAAGGCCCACATTAACACTAACTGTGTTACCCATTACTGACTGGGCTGTGAAGCAACCAAAACATGGCTAAAAGCACACATTTCAGTGTTGTGTACACAAGTAATGTTTGCAGTGTTAGACTGTAAATCTGCATTTTAAACATTTTCCCTCAAATCTGTGCTTACTTTGGCTTGCTATGCTGCTCTTCCTTTTTGACTTGTTTTCTCTGCTTGACTTCACTGTGCCTTTTTTTTTTACACAGCAGATTCTATTCTAAATGCACTGGTTCCTCACTTGCTTCATTGTGGCTGACGGAGCACTTATCAGTTCATTAAGCTGATTGATAGGTAGAATATATGTATACTGTAGTGTCCGGAGAGCCATGCATGAAATAGGTGAAACAGTGTGCTGAAATTGAAATTGCCTCCCAATCATGTCCTGCTCTGCTTCCCTGGCCCTGGCTGCAGGGGGGGCAAGACCACCCCTGCCTATGCTCTGCACACCCCGAGAGCAGCTGCTCTTCTGAGAAGGGCTGGGAGCCTTGAAGCCGCTCTGATGTCTTCAGGTTGCTTCAGAAGGTGCTTGAATTCAGCTGTGTGCTGTGGACTCCTGTTTTGCACTGCTGTCCCTGGTGAGTCGATCCAGGGCTGCCTTAGAGCACCGTGCTGGGAGCACCAAGCTCGTGGCTTTGATCCCCATAAGGCATTCGCTTAAAAGGTGGACTTGAGGATCCTTCTGGGTCCCTTCCAACTCAGAATATTCTGTGATTCTGTAATTCACTCCGGCCCCCAAACATCTGCACCAGCAAAATGAAGAGTCTGAGGCAGCACAGCCTCTGCAACAAGGAATTCTGCATAGTTAACTATGAAAAACAGCAGGAGTCAGAGGCTTTCTGGAGGCCATGAAGAAGAGCACTGTATTCTTTCCTTCTGCAGCTATAACGTACATCAGGTGCTCTGGTTTACCTAAACACATCAGATGGCCAGAAATTGCAGTCTTGTCCTGAGCAGACTCTTCTCTGCTTTTCCACAAGCAGGTTAATTCTTCAGACACTATCTCAGAGGGAAAAGGACATTTCTGTCGAATTCAAAGCTCTTAACTGTTACCCCTCTGTTGTGTATGATGAGTATTTTCAGAAGCCAAATAAAGCAAAAACGCTTTGGTCTCAGAAGGAGAGCTGCGTGGGTGCCCGCTGAGTAGGTGTCTCCTGGGTTTGCAGACTGGAAGTTGCCATTCTTAGCTACTTGTAGTAACAGTTGTAAGTTTGTAGCTCAGTTATTTAACTGAGAGTGTCTGAGGTGAGGAGCTGTTTGCTGCCCTTTGATGAACCGTGTAAGCCTTTTCTCGAGATCAGTGGAATGGGCAGTGCTGAAGTAGATGATGCTACAGATAAAGCTGGTGCATCCTCTTAGGCTGAGCCATCTGACCAAACAAAATAGAGCTCTCAGATTTTCTTGTTCTTACCTTTGCTTTGAAATAAAACATCCAGTTTTTGTGTATTGAATGAGAACTAATATAAATAAGACTTTTTCTTTCTTTCTTTCTTAGTTCTGTACAACAGTATGGCTATGTGTTTTATCATGAGTAAAAGATTTTGGTCCATTTCATGTAAACACATCTAACCCTTTGGGTAAGCATTAATGTTGTGCATAGAAGTTGTTTACAGGAACAGTGAGTGGGTGTTCCTCTGGGGTTAAAAAGTGAACTAGATCCAGTCTTACTGAAATAAAAAATTACATAGATTAACTGTTATATTTGGCAGACACCAGTCTACTTTTTTATGGGAATGATTCTTTATATTTGTTTTCACTCATGCAATAGTCAGAAGCAAGTGCTTCAAATTGTGGGTCTGGTTGCACTGAGATTTTGACTTTGTACATTAAAGTGGAAATATTTACAAATTGAAGTTATAAATCGTGTATTTCAAACCCTGTTTCATGTGTGGGGCAGCACTTGGGGTCAGGGGCAGGTTTTGTTTTCCTCTTGTTCTTTTTTTTTTTTTTTATACATTTTAGAAAAGCTCAAATAACATTTAGGACCTTCTGGTTGAGTGATTTGTTGTATTGGGCCTTCTCTCTTACTCTAAAATCATCTTTGCCAGAAACTGCATAGTGGAGTCTTAACTTGAAATTAAAGAAAACAGTATTTATGGATGTTGTGCATAACAGTGCTGGGAAAGTGTACACTTGTAAAATGAAGCTTTAACTCTATAAGTGAGAGTAAAATGATTTATTTCAGAGGAATTTGTGCCCTTCTACTGGGAGGTCAGCCCTCAGACCTTCAAAGTAGTGTGTATGTCAGACATAGCCAACTTCTTGAAACAAAGGGTGTGTCCATTGGCAGAACAAGGGTGAAAGCTTACCTAGAATGTAGTGGTTCATTAAGTGTAGGCTTCATTAAGTAATGGAAACGTTTATTAAAGGTAATTGAACAGCTGCATTAGTTCTTCAGTTCAGAATTTAAATTAATTATTTTCTCATTTTATATTTGAAAATAATGGAATGAATCCATTGTAAAAGGGTGACTAAGATTGTAGCATTAGCATCTTGTTTGATAATATGTTCTCAGAAGGTTATTTCACTAGTAGATCAGTACCTTTCAGGGATGAGAAACTACAAGGTTAAACTGTGTCTTTAATGTAGCAGAAAAAAAAAATATAGCTCTCTGGAAGCCACAGACTAATTTAAAGGCACCCCTCAACCTCATGCTTTTTTGCTCACTCCTGTTGGTTAAAATCGTGGCAAATGGTTGAGATTTTGTTCTTGATCTAATCTAGAAAAAATTTATCATTTTAGATTGAGTGAAAGCAAGTGTCTGGCTGAACCCTGTGTTATTCATTAGATGTATAAATTAGGTGGTGGTACTTGTCTGTGATTCCTCATAAACTTCAGTTATATTAATGTAGGGAGCTTGTGGATGAAGGTCACCTTCCATGGATCCAGTTCTAGGACTATGGCACAAGAACAAAATAAGTTTCTTAAGCCCTCATTAATTAATATCCACAGCTTTGTTATAAGTCAGTTGTCTGTGTGGTGGGTACTGATGTAGTAATAGGGTGTTTGTCTGTTAATGATGCTAACTTACTTAGTTTTCCTAGTAAATAGCCAATTACTGCATTGGATCTCATCACTGCCTAATGCAATGAAAATAAATGATAAAGTAATACTGCATATTTTTTAATTTTTTTTAGGTAATTATCTACGGGGATTTGCCAAAAAATAAAGAAAATGTAATATATTTATCAAATCATCAGTGTACAGGTTTGTATTTTTTTTTTGCTTGTCTTAACTCTGTTATAGATTTTAAAAATCTGCCTATCTGTTTACTGTGTCTCTTTCCAGCCTTGCCCTAACAGTCAAGAACTTCTAGTTCAAAAGCCTTTAATGACATTTATAGGTACAACATGTACGTTTTGTTCCATCAGTGGCAGTTACGAGCTGGCTGAGCTGATGGCTGCGGGCTTTTGTCGTTGCAGTGGATTGGATCATCGCGGACATGCTGGCCATCCGGCAGAACGCGCTGGGCCACGTGCGCTACGTCTTGAAGGATGGCTTGAAATGGCTTCCTCTCTACGGCTGGTACTTTTCACAGGTGAGCCCTTCACTCTCCCCTTGCTGCTTGAGTCAAATGTGTAACATGTGCCTCCCCCCTGATTTCCGTGCATGCTGTGGAGATGTAGTTCTGAGCTGGCGTTCAGTTAATTGAACATGAAAACAACTGGTTTCACTCAGTGTAATTAGATCTGGATCTAACTACACATAGTTGAGAGACAGTTGCTAAAGACTCAGTTTGCTTTTCTGAATGAATACTTATTGTATTGAAACAGTGGAGTCTGTTAGGATTATTTCAGAATATTCTAGAACTTTGTTGTTTTTACAATCCAAAATTCCAGTTAGCTGAAGGTATAAACAGACTTTATTTGATGTGTTATCACGCTATAAATTTCGACTAAATTGGCATTGCTGTTTGATGTACTTCTTTGTTTTTCATTTGTTTTGGTTTTAGCACAATATAAAAGAGAAAAATTGGTTGTTAGTATAGTGTGGAGGAAAAACAGATCTTGCCTCCATGAAAGTGTTGATGGTTGTTTTGGACTTCAATTAAGGAAATACCTGCGTCTAACAGTATTCCCACCTTTTTCTTTCTCCTCTCTCTGCATAACATTCCTTTTGTTACTTGTAGTCTGAGAGCTCAGCCTGGTTTTACTCAAATTTATACCATTTCTGAGAACCAGTAGGCCATGGTCACTGAACAGCCAACATACTGAGTGGTTTTGATCTTCAATCTTAAATGGTAGAGAGCAGTGTAAATGACTTACTTCCCTAAAATCCTCTGTGAATTTATCATAAATTTGTTTTTCCTAAAAGCATAACTATTTCTACATAAAACAAAATAAAATGTAGAGATGAATGTTTTTGGAAGTTCTGGCCTTCTTCTAAGTGAGCAGAAATGGCTTCATGATACTTATCTCAGGGTTATATGGGTGCTTAGTTATTAGAACAACAATGGGTAGAGTTTTGAGTAGTGGTTCAAAGTGCTTATTCAATAAGATTTCTCTTCTCTGTCTTCTCTGTTTGATCTTAATATGTTCTCTGAAAATTAATCTGCTTTCAGTTCCTCACCCCGCTGTTAGGAAAAGAAAATGAAAAATAAACAAAAAAGACCCCCAACCAAAACAAACAAACAAACAAAAATACACCCCATACACACACTTTCAAAAATATTTCTAATAGAATTAGACAGTTTGATTGAATTGACTGTCAGCCCTATCCAAGAGGGCAAGAAGGTGGAGAACATTGAGAGAAATACTATGCTATGATTGGAACTATGTATTAGTTTGTAAAGGAGTATATGAAGACTAGGCAGCTAGAGGTACATGTCCAAATAGGAGGGTTTACTCTTTCCCTCATCTTTGCAGCACATCCAATGTCTTCAGCTTGATGGCTGAAAATCTTGTTGTCTTCTGGATGAGAACCTTAGTGAGTAGGCTGTAGATCTAGGCTGGGGCATGGGTGAATTGCCATCGTTTCTGCTAAAATTGGTATGTTTAGAGAAGTATATGCTGCAGAGAAAATGAGAAAACTGTTCACAATTTCTTTAATTGGTAGGTTTGCTGTCCCAGTCCCCTAAATAACTACAAACTGTCAGACCCTGTCATTCCTCACTATGGGTATGCATTAGTAGAAAATGGAATTCTCCGTTGGCTAATGCTTGTCCCTAATGCTTCTCTACATTTTTCATCGACCTGAGTGACTGATCTGCTGCATGGAAATTTTTTGCTTTGTCCTTGCCTTCAGTCATTACAATGGTGGTGATTTAAGTCTGCTTTAATTAAAATACAAACAGGATATATATTCCATCCACTATCACTTGGTGTCCTGAATTTTTTTTTTTTTTGAGATTTTGGAAAATTACTTTTGCTCTGTGGAATATCTGGTGCTCAGTTTCCTGACCAGGATATTGACTGTTAAAAGGAGGTTCCTGTGGAAATTAATCTGGATGTCACCTACATTTTTAATCAAAACGTGTGTATTAAATAAAATCTATTTAGCTTTGGATTCCTCAAAAAATAAAACTTCTGCAAGATTTAGTGGGGGATGATTATATATATTTATATATATATATTTAAATCAGTGATACAATTGACAGGCAGTAGTGATGCATATATGCTTAAGTGACTGAGACGGGATGCAGAAGGTCTGCAGTGCAAGCTAATAGGTATTTTTATTGTTTTTATCACACCAAACAGTGCAAAAACATAAAACACTTCCTGCCCTTCCTGTTGATGTTCTGTCAGTGATGTCACTTACACTCCACTAAAAGTTTCCAGAGCCACATAATTACGCCATGCTTACGGAATTCATATTCCCTTCCTTAGGTAAACATCCTGTTTGGAAATAAACGTGGTCTGGATGTCCAGGAGAGCAAAATTCAGGCACAAAGGAAGTATATTTGTAAACACAATCCATTGTTGACTGAGAGAGGGGCTTTTAAAGTACAGCGGAAAAAAATTATAACCTTAAAAACAGTACTTCCAGAAATCTGTTTTGAAGAGCGTTCATATATTTGATCTCTTACTGAAAAGGAAATGCAATACAAATTGGGGAATTCGAGCTATATACAATCACATAACTAGCATTCTTCTTTGAGGCAGCTATCTAACAGAAAGGAAAGGAAAGAAAAGAAACACTTAAATTAACCTATTCTGTTCCAGTTCTGATTTATGAGGTAGTACCGATTTATTTTTATAAAACTGTCTTTATTATTTTTGAGTCTGAATTTTTTTTTGCCCCTATCATTTGTTACCAGTTCCTCCCATCACTCCTTTCACTTGTACCATCTAATTTGTTCCTGTTTACCTTATACTGCTGATGAGACTGGGATATCATTTTGAAAAGTATTTTTGGTACTCCTCAGTTTGCTTGACTTTTTAACATAGGAAGTATGTCTTTAGCTTTTCTGTTATCCAGCATCAGTTTTTGCACCCTTTCAGTTGTTCCTGAGTTTTAGCCACATATCCTGCCTGTCTTTAGCTTTGTACCCCTGGGCCACAGGGGCCTGCGATAGTGATGGAGTTGGGGTGACTGCAGCGATCACTGATCTTGTCATTACCTTACGTGACTCTGTGCTCATTTACTTGAGAAGTGCAAATCTATTTCCGAGCATTAAAATGTCTCATGTATGACACCAGATCTGTCTTTGGTGTCATGGTGTCGCTGACCAAACAGTCCAGTAGTAACTCTGTTTGTCCAAGTTGACAAACAAGGAAAAGTTGGTTCAGTATTTTCCCCGTTTACTGCAGCTGATTAGTAATTTGATGATGATGGAATACCTTGATTCTAGGTTTTTCTCATTTATCAAAGCTTGACCTAGCTGAGCTTGCAGAGAATGATGACTTAGCAATTATATGGAAGTCTTATATAGTAGATTAATCTTTTCTCAAACCAAAATGAGTTTATCCTTCCTAGAAGGGGTGATTGTGGTGAATATCAAAATGCAACTGTACTTCTGTCTGCTTAAGACTTCTGTTTCCCTTTAATAGTGTCAGATCTTAAAAACGGTCTTATATATGGAGTGTGGAGATAACATGGAGCTCTCTGCTTACTACACAGCTGAAGAAATGTTTTTCTCTTCATGCTGCTTTCTTGAACTGTTACTGAGGTCCCAATACCATGCCACAGCCAAGCTCAGTGAGCTGGGGAATTCTGTTCATGGTTTTGGTCCCCTGCCAGTCACAGCAGCAGAGCTGAGTGTTAGAGCTGGCTACTTCACCTTGGGAGGGAACTACAGATGATAAAGTTAAGACAGAATATTTAGTGAGCAGTTAATGCATCGTTGGCTTTCTGTTCCCTTTCACTGCAGCTTTTGAAGAACAGCTCAAAAGTCACATCAAACACCACTAGTAAGCAGCCATCTCTCCACACCATGAAAAGCAAAGGCTGAAAGCACTTTGCATGACCACCTCTTCCACCTGCCTCCTCCTTACCTCTGAAATTTTATTCCTGTCCGTGCCATGGACACAGCTCTGCACACAGCCACCACCCCTGTTTGTGCAATGTACTGTATCTTTTCATGAGATCAGATTTTTGAATGAGGCAGCTCTGAGGCAGTTTTAGTCTTACTGTCACCTTTCTGTTAAGAGCATGTAAAACCATAAATGGACAGAAGTTGTCTGACAAATCCTAGTGGCAGTTGAAGTGGTGAACAGAAAAGAGTATTACCAAGTTATGGAGTAATGTAGAAAACCCGTGAAAACAATGTATCCTAAACCCAAAAATCTGTTATTTGGAAGCTAATTTTGTTTTTTCCAGACTTCATTGTATCAATAGTTCATAGCTGGTGCATGTTTGTTTACATCCTCTTTCTCTGTAGATAAAACAATGTGGTGGAAGAGGGAAATGATAGGGCAAATTTCTCTTTGTGTGTACTTTGCCATAGTCATTTTACTGAAGTTCTGTGATAAATTGTGTGCAACAAGCTATAAAATTAATCTCTTCCAGGACGTAGTTTAACTTTTAATAATAATTTTCTGTAAAAATACTTCTATAAAATTCTTTGCCTTCTGAAGATTTTGGTTTACTTTTTCAATTATTATCTTGGTATATAACTTCCTTGTTAAAAGCTTGGTCCTCTAGTAAAGTGCATGGGGGTTTTCAAGACCTATGCTAGTTACTTTTGTGCTATTTATAAATATTTTATAAATTTGTATGTAGAAATATGATACTTGCATTCCCGGTATTTGCATTAGTTACTATTTAAGAGCAGGCACATAGAGTTGAAAGCATTGACCTGTAAATACTTGTATGTGAGTAACTTCAGTTCTGTGATTTTCCCTTGATACACAAATGAAGCTGCATGTCAGCATTGTTGGAAATAAATACCCTGGGGTCAATTCTAATGCTGTCTTCTAGTTAATTATTTAACACCTTTAAACAAGACACTTCAAGTGTCTCATGCATTGGTTTTTTTATATATCTGATTTTTATTTAAATGGATCTTGTAAACCAAAGTATATGCAAATGTAAAATTAGTTTCACATGTTTTTGTGATAGGAGAAAATGTCTTGTAGGCAATTTGCAGCATGAGTCATAAAGGTGGCTTGTCATTGTCTCTTGCTTGTTCTTCTATCAGCTATTCTACATTAAACTACTTAAATATTTAATGCTTTTCTTTTTTCTTTTTTTTTCCCCTCTTTGATAGCATGGAGGAGTCTATGTAAAAAGAAGTGCCAAATTCAATGAGAAAGAAATGAGAGAGAAGTTGCGGACCCAGATGAAAGCTGAGACTCCAGTAAGCTTATACCTTCCTTCTCATTTCTTTGACTTTTTTAATGGCAGAGGCTTGTTGGAGAAAAGAGCCATGCCCGATATCCACAAACTACTAAGATGGTAATCATGGATTTGTTTTCTTTCTGTGTTTTTACAGTTTCTTTCTGTGATTAGAGTGATACCTCTAATTAAACTGAGGAAAATGTGACTGGTTCTTTATGTATGACAGGAACTTCGTGATCCTCTCTGTAGAGGACAGGAGGATCTGGACTTAGAACGTGAACTGTAATGCCTTCCTTGAGAAACCACTATTTCAAAAGAGAAACCCTCTGTTTCAAAAGACAACATTTTGACTACTGTGTGCTTGTCAGAGACTGATACTCTTGACTTCTAAAAGTCAAGAACCTTTCCTACCAAATGTTAATTAGTCATCACCATGATCAATCATTTTTAATGGCAGTGACATCTTAGAATTTAATAACTTTGTCTGCTATGCCTGGAGGAGGAAAAAAAACCCAAAACAAACTCTTGATAATTTTCTATTTGAAGAATGACTGTTACTGCCAAGTGACTTTTCTCATGACTCCCTGTATGGTTTGTGGCTCAGTGGTTAGAATCACTCTGCTTTGCTTCCATTACTTGCTGTGCATTAATTTTTTTTCTTCCTTTTTGGCAAAGCTGAAAAAAAAAAACAACAAGCAAGCCCTGAACAGTTAAACTTCCATTTTATTTAAAATTGTGTTATTAGGACTTAGACTCCATATATTGTCGAAACTTTTATAAGCTGAGACTTGGGTTGCATGGGTTGTTTTGACATTCATAATAATATTTTTTTTCTTATTTGGAGACAGTGAGTTTATTTTTGTGCATGTATCTGTGTTGAAAAAGTAAATTGACCTTGTGCTTACTGAGAGGCTTAAATGAGTGAAGTGTCCCTATTTCAGACAGTGATGAAACTCATTTTTTTTTCTACTAAGATATAACATTATTTTTTTGGTTTTAATTAAGTAAAGAAAGTTCCAAATGTTAGCATATAAATTAAGCCAGAAATACATTACAACAGCTAATGTCTGCTGTCCAGTATCTAATCAGTGATGTCCATGCAGAAGATGGTCATGTTCTGTGGTGGCAACCTGTGCCCTCGTTACCAGGGAGGGTCCTGGGATGTAAAGAGGTTGTGGTGCCCCATTATTTGCCATATGTCAGTGGTAAAGGTTCTACTTGCTGTAATGCTTTGTCCAAAGGAATCAGCAAAGGCCACTTGCAGGATGTATGAAACATAGTTCTAGTCATCCCCCTAAGCAATTCTTCCCCTGCAGAGTGCTGGTTAAATTCATTTTAGTTAGTCTGGATGAAATAACCCCGCAAGGTGTTTTCCTGCACAGACCCATGGATTTCTTGCTTGCTAGCTAAAGAGACAGGTTCTGCTTTAGTCTGGCTTTCTGGCTTCCCTTTGCACCCACTAAAAAGCAGGGGTTTGTTGCTATAATAAGGTTTTCATTGTGGTAAGAGTCTTAATTTGACGTCTATGTTAAATTAATCTTCTTTATAAAAATGTGTATTTTTCTTTTAATACAATCTTAAGAAGAGGTGCCTAGAAACTCATCTGATTATGTCCTTGGAAACCTGCAAATAGTGTTCAGCCTTGCTGCAGTGTGTCATTTTAGCACAGCTGGAATGTAAGGAGAGGTTTAAGCATAAAGCTTTTCTTAAAAGATACAACTGATATGGGTTCTGCTTTCCATGTGGTTAATAAGCGAAATAAATCCAGGAGTCTTTGTTTATTAAATCAACTTTCTTCTCTCTCCTGAGCTGTGTGTAGATTGAAAGCCTATATCTAACCTATCAAAGCTAATGCCTAATAAATATGGCACTGCTTGGGTACACTTGTTTTTTGCTGCAGTTTAGCTCTCTGGGAGTTTGGTGGTGTTGGAAATGAGCACAGAACTTGGACATGCATACTAGGCAGTTGTTGCCATTTGCCTCATAATATCATGTGTTGCAGTACATAAGAAAAGTGTAACTGCTGCAGAAATTAATTGTTTAAGATCTCTTAGTCAAACCATATAGGGAGTGACATTAAATTTACAAAAACAAAGTTGTCAAAAGCCTGTTTACTGAGGCAAATGTTTGCATCTGCAGGGGTAAAAGACACGGACCATTGAGCTGTCATTTGAGGAAAGACTAAACTTCCTATAGCCCGCTTTATCAGAGAATTTAAATGTAGATGCTATTAAATGGCCTTTAACCTACACTTACTACTGTGAGAAGAACATGATAACCTGTGTCCTTACTGCATTATTCATGCAGTTCTGCAACTTAGTGTGACATTCACAAGCAGCCATATTGCTTTTAAAATGTAGACATTTTGATCGGTAAAGCAAGTATGCCCTGAACTCAACAGCTTCGTGCAAAAATAGCTAATCTATGACTCTGGAATTTTTATGCACTGTGTTACAGCTCAGGGTGGACTTCCTCAGTTTAGTGGGCAGCTGGTGTAGCTTAGTCATTCTATGTGTACATGGTTGGTTTCTTTCTTTAATGTAGTGCTAGAGATGAGCTGGCCTTTCAGCTGCTCAGGAAAGATTTATATACCAATAAAGAAGAGATGGACAGGAATCTGTGTTAAGGGTCACGTTGTTATTTACAGTTTCTCTCCACATACAATTTAAACAAAAGAATCTAGATGATTAATGTTCAGTCTGTCTGGAGCCATCCCTTTTCCCATTAAGAAATTGAAGATGTGTAGGAAGACAGAACCAGTTCTCTCCTTAGAGTAGCAAGCTCTTTACTGCTACACTGTGGACTTTTGTTTTGTTTTGTTTTGTTGTTGTTGTTAATGACAAGTAAATTGGAGTTAAAACTATCAGGCAAAGTAAGGCTGCCTCTTGGCCTCTTACATGCACAGCATAACTGGATTAGTGCTCGGATATGTCTCCTTTTGTGGAGCAACAGTGGACTGCATGAGTCTGCTTGCTCACCTTGCCTTATGACTCCCACCCACCTGTCTGCTATAAACAGCCCCTTCTCCTGCCCTCAGGTTTGCAGCTGGTCCACATTTCTTCCCAGATGCAGCACAGCAGTGTCAGACCGGCACAAAGCTGATGCCAGACTGAAACACTCTTGCACCTGTGTTTTCTTAGTGGGGATCTTGAACATATTTTCTTACTTATTTCTGGAAATCACTTTGCCTCTCAAGCTGTCATTGAATTATACCCTTAAATTATGCATTTTATGTTGGTAGAATTCACTCAAGGTGATGTGATTTGGTATAAAATTCCGTAAAATTTGACTGATTGCGAACAAATTGCAATCACATCTTGTGAGAGCAGAGACTGTCACAGTGTTTAAAGAACAGTTCTGTGTTAATGTTGTTTTAATGTGAGCTATAGATGAAAGTAAGCCCAAGATGAATGGGTATCCAGCTGTTACTTGATATGCTCAATTACTTGATTTATAAAGGAAGTTAACTCTTCTGAACAGCAAACTATTCAATGTGATAACTGAAAATGTCACTTCTATTTTTTTAGCACGCATCGAGAGTAGGAAATCTGCATTCTGAGATGTGGGATTTAACCCTGAGCAACCAATATTATCTGATTGCTATGGGTTTTGGTTTTGTCATTCATTCAGTCACAGAATAAATCATTGTTATATGAAGAAATGCCAACCAAACAATAAAAACATGGAGGGGACAGGTACATGAATACAACTGCTATGAAGCTTAATGTAATAATTTTGTGATATAGTTACTAATTTGCAAATCCCTGACAATTGTGAATCACGGGTGTCCTTTTCTGCTTTTCCAACATCACCTTTTGTATTTTGCTGCAATTATACCAGATAGGCTTTCTCATACCATATCCTTTTCAGTTATTGATCTGATGGTAATATTTCTCATCCACTTCACTAGAAGTATACTTTATAGCAGTGGCCTAAATGGATGCAGATACAAATCTGTCTAGCTGTCAGGATACAATAACAGTAAAAATAATACTAAAATTAAGCAAGTGCATTGCTGTTTCTTTTTTCTGTGAGACCTTGACAGTGCTGGGGAAATAAAGTGTTGCTGTTTGGGAGAGTGCAGTGACTGTCTTCCATTCTTTTCATTTGTGGGTTGTAGCAAGTGCACTGACATTGCACTGGGGACTCTTCAGGTAGTCCCTGCATCTTTTTTGATTTTCTGACTCCAACAAGAATCAGTAGGGTCCTACTAAATTAATCCTGATGCACTCCTTGAAGCTTTCAAATTGTTGAGAGATACCAAGTTTATTGACACCCACCCATGCTACAGAAGGAATACCTGAGCATAGGAACCTATTGCTTGGGTTAAAATTGGTGTCTTGATGAATCAGGGACTGCAGTAATCCAAAACTGCAATCAATATCTCTGCCATTTTGAATATAGGCACTGTATTTTGCAGCAATAAAGTGTGAAACTTCTATGCGACTAATTGCCCTAATTGAAAAATCTGTATAAAAAATGGCCTAAACTGCAACAAGTGTTTCTAGGCAATTAAAATGCTTCTACAAGTTCTTTTTCCAAGTTCAGGGGAGCTTATTTAGTTATTAAAATCTTAGAGATTTGTAGTTCTTACAGTCTTTGGAAATAATGCTTAAGGATTTAACTTCTGCTGCCCATGATGGGAGAAAAGCCAGTCATACAAGGGGTTCTGGTAGGCTGAACTGTACTGGCAGCATATCTTTGTCTTGTGCAGGACTGTATGTGAGTGTAAGTAGGTCATCTATTTACATTCATGAATTCTACTGTTAAGATAGTCCTAATGAGCTATATAATAGGTTATTATATGCTGAATTTGAAGCAAAGGTCACTACTCTGTCTTGTTGGTATGCTTTCAACTCAAAGATATTCAGATTCTGGTCAACAAACCTGTTTGGCTGGTTGTGTTTTAGAGGTTTACTAGAATAAGTAAAATATAATTTCAGTCCCTGCTTTGTGTTACACACATAGAACTGGAGTAAGTAGAATCCTGTTGCCTGCGTGTTCCCTGTTCCTAACTTTTGGGGTTGATTATCTGCTTTGAAGATCAATAACATTGTTGCCTTCTTGTAAGTGCTGAGCTATGTAGCAAGAATGGTTTTCCTGTCCTGTGTGCTTCACTTCCTTTGCTCTGTTACCTGTTACAGTCACTGTATTACCCTTTAGAGCTGAGCAGTACTGTCTTTAATGGGAATGGAGGGGTGGAACTACAACACTTCATCTTGAAGCAGCATTTAAGCATCCAAATTACAAGATTTGAACATAAGCACATTTATGAAAAGAAAAAAAATGCATCTAGATTTGAATATTATGTCCTTTCCAGCTGAAAAGTTTTACTTAGTCACTGAAATATCTCAGCATTACACTTCATAGATGAAATGTATAGATGACTGGGGGGGAAGTGTGAACTACATCTGAGTCTAAGGATTCCTGTACTTGTTCCTGTACTTTTGCTACTGTTATATGTTAAAAAATAGGCACCTTGGCTCTAAACCCATTTTCTTCTGTTCCTTCACCACCAAATCTGTATGCATCTTGGATTTCTGTTGGTCCTTGGACATTCTTGGACTTACCTGCCTCTGCAGTCCTCCAGTTTCCCCCAAACATACCGTGACAAGTACAGCCTTTCCTCTAGCTCTTTTTACTGACACTGGTTTTACTGTTTTTTAATGTTTATTTTCTTTCTTTCTTTTTTTTTTTTCTTTCTCCCTGTTAGGTTCTAGGCTATGTACTTAGTTCTTTTCCTTGATCTCCAGCTGGCTTCTCTGGTTGGCACATTTCCTAGATTTCTTCCCACCTCTGCATTTTAGTGCATCTTTCAACCTTCCTCACTGTGGGATGATTCTGTAGAGGTCATTTGCTGGGGCCTGTCTTTTGGCATTCAGCTCTTTCTGTAGCTGTTCAGCAATCATTAAGTGCAAATACCAGCACTCACTGATGTTTTGTGGGCCAGAAGCACAAAGTTTCATTCCTGTGTGTCTCTTTTTGAGTTTTTATTTAACTTTACATTTTTACATGATGTGTACTCCCAATTATCAAAGTCTCTGTCTAATCACTAATAATATTCCTTGGAGTGTTTTGTAAATCCATTACGTCCATTCTCCTTTTCTTTCAAATGTTTCTTGAGACTTCTTTCTGCAATATTAATAAACTAAGTATTTACACAGGCCTTTTACTATGAATGTTCAACTCCATACCAGTTATCATTTGTGGCCATAGTCTCTGCAGATGAGCCCCCAATATGAATTTTTTTCTCTTGTTTAAGTGATGTTTTGTATCAGCTTTGATTGCAGGAGATTGTGCAAGACACACACACACACAAAAAAACCCAAACCCCCTCTGTTCTGTTTCAAAAGAAACTGGTAAACTGTCGAATTTGACTGCTCCTATTTGAGTACATAATTTTACAGTCAGATATGCAGATACTTGGGCAACCTTTACCTGTGTAGTGATTTGACAATCCATAATTTGGTGCTGAACAGACAAGCAAATTAATTTACTTGGGAAATCTGACCTTGCAGACACGCGGGCTTAAAGGAATGTGACTTTAAAGTTCAAATTACGTGAAACTATGAGTTTGAGTTCCTAATATATTTAATATCCAATGTAGTGGGAGACATAAAGGCACGTAAGATCGATCATAATTTCAATTAATAGTATTTCAAATAATTAATGAATTATTATATATTTCAGTATAAGGAAATACTAGAGGCAAGATCACTATTAAAAAAAACATTGGTCACTTTGTGATGTATTTGTCTATCTTTTCAAAATCCCTTAAAACTGATACTCTTGTTGATCTCATCTGCTCCTGACTTGCTGCCTTTTGTTGGCACATGCTATCTCCCTTCCTCAATCACATGGAGTATTTTCTATGGTGTCTTTTCAAAGGAAATCATTTTGAACCTTGAACAGTAAGTTTCGTAGAGCTAAGAAATTTTATCTCAAGTATTCTGATTTTCTTCTGATTCTTGCAATAATCAATAGTTTGAGCTAAATACAATATAGACCTATCAAGGGTTGATGATTTCTGTAAAAGCAGTCAGTTTACATTCATTATAAGAACTTGTCTGTTTTGTTTCTTTTTTAATTCCACAGATGTATTTAGTGATTTTTCCAGAGGGGACTCGTTACAATCCAGAAATACCAAAAGTCATTGCGGATAGTCAATCATTTGCTGAAAAGGAAGGTAAGCAAAAAAATTTTAAAAGAACTCTTTTTGTTACGGTGCAAACATATATTATATAAAATTATTCTATAATATGAAGATCATCTCACCTTAGCTAGACTTTTAAGCTTGCATGATCGGTATTTAAAAGTTTAGAATAGTATAAACTACTTTTTCTTTTACAGAGTAAGATTATAGTTGTTCATATACAGACATTTCATGCATTTCTCAATGTGCAATAGTAACCCCAGAAGGCTTGCTGTAATTTCCAGCTATAGCTGTGTATTTATTATTTCCTTGCTCCTTAAGGTTGTAGGAATTGCCTACACTGAATCAGGGCACTGGTCCATCTGAGTTGGTGTTGTAGCTCCAATTACAGCTATTAGTCAATAGAAATAGTATTTTGCATTGAGATTGTTATGCCTTAAAGTCTTCCATCATTTCACTTTTATTAATGTTAGTACTCCTATGGCACTTTAGTTTTGTTCCTCTCTCACCTTCCAGTCTCGCTGTTCCTTGGTTGAACTTCATTCTAAAGTTGCTTTGGTTGTTGGCATTGTTGGATTGTTTCTATAACCACAGATGGAATTACTTCCTCTTTGGAAAGGCTTGCAAAAAATCCAGGAGTCACAAGATTTTTCATATTTTCTCACATCATATGCACGTAAACTTTAAATCCAACAGTTCAGTGAACATATTTCCTGATTTTGTTTTTTCCTGTTGACCAAAAGTGAAATAATTTGCTCTGAAAGTAAACAAAGAATAACAAATAGGTCTGGTAAATTCATCTCTGTGACACACTGAAATGAATTCACAAGTCTGTGAATCAGCCTGTTGATATAATCAAGCTATTAAGTATTGTTAACTCTTGTCCAAAAGGATATATGCTTTTCTTCTCCTTGGGAAGAATGGAATTTGTTTGCGTGTGTGAGCAGGAGCGCTGAAGTCATAATGTATTTGTTCATCGCTTCAGTTTCCTGTCGGAAATGAAAGTCAAATGTTTCATTTAGTTTGGTGGTTCTTTGAGAGTTCAGAGGGAGGGCTGTGTTTGATAGGATTTTTTTTCCTCTCCTTCTTTTTTGGGGAAAAGGCTCTCATTGTTTAACTATTATTTTATTTCACCTTTTAATTATGGCTCTGTAGTCTCCAAAACAGTAAAACCCTGCTTTTGTGTTTTTGGAGCACCTGTTTGTTTCTTCTACTGCTTTTTTCTCCAGTACTGGTCTGTTTTTATTTTGCAAGGATTACTCCTTTTAAAAACTCTCACAACGAATAATTATTAAACAGGAAGCATCTCCAATTCTGTTGCAGAATCCTCTTGATCTGCTTCTTGCCACTGCTAAATTCTTCGGTTGTTGGCCTCTGCCCCACTTTTTATGTGGGGGGAATGGGAAGCAGTCCATGCTCCTGCATGTTCCCACACAGGTAGATCCTCACTGGAAATGGAGCATCCCTCGTGCCAAGTGTGTTGAGAAGCAGGGCCAGCACTGAGAGCAGAACCGGACTGTTCCGAAGGCAGCCTGGAGCACGTACCAATCCAGGCACATCCCAGTACGCCGGGAGCTCCACGTGGCTGCTGGCAGGATGTGGTTCCAGCTCCCCAGGGTCCCAGCCTGCTGCTGTGCAGTGCTGCTGGCCCTGGCTTGTGGCTTGCCCCCAGCAGCCCCGGTGTCCCCGCGGTGCTGGGGCTGCAGCGTGGGAGCCATGGCTGAGCCTGGCCGTGTTCCCTGCGAGCACTGTCACGGGGCACTGCTGAGCTCCAGCACAAACACCTTTCTATGCTTGTCCAGATCCTGCAGGCTTCTTGCTTCCTACAGTTTAGGGAAGGGTAGCAACACCCAGTAGTTCTGCCATAGGAATGAGGAGGCCATTCTGTAACCCACAGTTCAAATAAAACTGTACTTCGTTCTTTGTGGGGATAAAATGAAGTCTAATATTTTAGTGTTGACATCTTAGTATATTTGTTATACAGCACAGTGATTCAGTGTGAGCCTTACAGACATGTAGGGGAAATTGATTGTTTTGTACCTTGAAATTATTTTTTTCCCTACATTTTTGCTCAACTTTATGTTGAGAAAATACTGCAAGTGTAATATTGGGAAAAGTAGTTTAATTAAGAAGAATTTAACTAGAAACCCATCATAGAACCAGAGCTATTACCCCCAAAGATAACAAAGCTATTCCTAGATCACAAGCATAATGCAATGTTTATGGTGCTGTCTGAAATACTGGTTTCGACATTACTATGTGTATATGTTTTAGTAATTTTGCAGATAAGAAGTATAAAAAGGTTTTTGTGGGATTTTACTTTTACACTCCATGAGCTGCATCCTCTTCTAGAGAACATTCATTGGTTTAGGCAGAATTCTTGGGCTGAACTTTATTACCTACTCTTAGTGGGACCAGTTGATGACCTACATCTCATATCTTGATGTTCTTTTTAAGTTTTAGATAAAGTTACTGGCTCTTTACTGTTGGTCTAGGACCAGTTCAACAAAAAGAAATTTAAAATTAATTTTTAAAAAGCTGGGAGTCTTAATGTGTAGGTGGTACTCATATTTTCATAGGTATTTAACAAAGCTTGTCGTAATAATAGAAGGAGTAATTTGCACTGGATCTATTTAATTCAAATTGTAAATCTTTTAAGCCCAGGTCTTTTTGATTATATTGGACTATAGAGAAAAATGTCTATAAACCCCACAAAATATATGATAGTTATTTTTTATCCCAGCTTCTGGTATAAAAATTATTTCATTTGTATGTAGCCAAAATATCTGCGTAGATTTCTTGTCATTTTGACAGTAATAGAATCATAGAATATGCTGAGTTGAAAGGGACCTATCAGGATTATTGAGTCTGAATTGTGGCCCTGTGCAGGACATCCCAAACACCACAAATTCCTTTGGTTTTGTAGAACATGAATTTTGTCAAAATGTTAACAAAAGGCATTTTAAAATTTTGAAAATAAATAGAATAATCCAAAGCCCTCCTACTCCTAATATTACTAACTCTGGAAAGTCAAAGCCAAAGGGATAAGAAGCTTCTTAAATTTAACTTGGCTTGTTTTTGCTGAATGAAGACAAAACAATCTTGCCTGGTGAAAGGCATTTTTGGAATTTTGTATTAATGTTTGATTTCTAACAAAGGTCATTTCATCAAGCAAACATTTCATCAAGCAAACATTTATTATCTTCTTTGGGTTTTTGCAGAAAAGTTGCTAATGTAAATATTTTTTAATGCTAAGTTTATCTTGACAAATATCATGCTTTCTGCTAAGATGTTTGTGTATGCAGGATATGCTTATCTCAAAATTGTTTTACAGATCATGTAAAAAGGAGGTGTTTCAATGGAACTAATTGAAAATGTTTCCCTTCTGGATCTTGGCATTAGTTTTCGATTGTATTCTAAAGCAATTAAAAGTATTCAATATCCATAAAAGTTATTGGAATTGTCTCTAAAGAAAATAGCTTTTGTTGGTATTTATTCTACGCTTTCATGAAAGCAGGCTTGTACTAAAAGTGCTCAGTAAGATGTGGACAAAGAATAGTTTTTTTAAAGAGTAGGTTATGGACCTAGAGTAGCATTTAAGACCAATTATTGGAATGAAGTAAGGGCCTGTGTTTTTAAAACTTATCCTTAGGAAATTAAGTTGGAAAAACAAGAAGCTACATTGTATTTCCATAGATACACATGATGGAAGAAAGTGTACCAATGTGTGGTGTCTCCCATGTCTTGCTTGTGGGCTGGTCATACTCTTCCTGAGGAGACCTGTTGCGTTTCATGTAGACTTTAGTTCATGATAACAGAAAAACACATTTTACAACTGCAAGCAGGTTTTTAATACTGCTATCTGCTGAGCCCTGTTTCTGTAAGTCAGTGGAATACTAGCATTTAAATGGATGAGTTCTTTCACGATTTGTTATTTATAAGTCTGACTATGGACTCTGGTTTCAATATGTAAAGCTTTGATTCACTGGAGACATTCCAGAAAGCTGGTGGGAACCCAAGAGTTGGGTGAGTACTTGGGACACTGCACATAACTGCAGAGCTTTCTGTCTAATGTCATCACTGCACACACATGCACATGAAAAAGGAAAGATTTAATTAGTCTTGAAATCAATTCATTGGTTTTCACCCTGGTTTCAGTTTTTGTGTACTTGGAAGTTGAGTTTCAAGTACAGGGTTTCATGGGGATGGGAGAGAGGTGTGGAGACCTCAGACTAATTCTGACATTCACTTTCAGTGAGCACTTAACTTTTGTTGAAGAAATGTGGTAATGCTAATGTAATACACATAGAGTATTCTCAAATTAGAGCTGAGGATTTTTATTGTTTTCATTTTAAGATGTGATATGTGCACATTAGTGGCAGAAATGCAACTAACAAAAGTCCAACTCTGAAAATGCACTTGGCCTGCCTGTACTGAACAGCTCATTGAGTTTTTGGCCTGCATGAGGGAAGAGGATGGCAATCTGCTACATAGAGTTGTACTTAGCTACTATTATATATTACTTCACCTTGGTAAAGTTAGATAAATGATGTTTCGTTTTGTGTCTTTTTGTTATTTTGTATTTAGATAAAAAATTCAGTTCTATAGATGTTAATGATTTGGGCCTTTGTACTTGCCAAAGTAATTCTTTTATTTCATTCAGTTTTCTTGCAGACTTTGTGAAGTAATTCAGCATCTTTCAATAATGTAGTAAATGGGTGCTATTTGAAGCATCATTGTTCATGATATTTCTTCAGATTTTCCTTATTTTTTTTAAGTCTATCATTCAAAAGTTGGAAGAGCAAAGCTATGGCTTTTTAAGGTAGAACATTACAATATAAGTAGTATCTAGTTCATTTTCTTTGGCATTTAAAATAAAATCTCATGACCTTAAATACTTTGACAGAGGGTCCTAACTGTATTGCACAACATTAAAAACAGTTTAAGCACAGTGTGTTTTGTGAATTGGATGCAGGCAGCTTGCCAAGGTAACTATACCCTAACTACTTGGATTTAAATTCTGTTATGTTGATTTTAGCAAAGATCATAAGTAATTGCAAGAATATGTGGTAATGTTTGTATAAAACAGATTCTTTAAAAGGATGTGCTGAACTGGTGTCGCTGCATGTTTATCATGCACTGTACTATTTCTGAATAATGGATTATGGACTTTATTGATTTAGATACGTACTCATATTGTACTTAAACTCTCAAGAGTTCACTGACAGTGTGTGGAATAGAAGTGGCTTTTTCTACAGTTGCACTTCACAGATTGTCACTGACCATCATCATCACCTGGCCATGGATTAAAAAAAATGTTAGCAGTTTATAGTCATAGATACCTACCTTAATAATATGTCTAGGTAATTCAATTCTCACTGAATTTTCCCTTTTTCTTCTTCACAGTAATGGTTTGGTGGAGGGGAAGATGAGTTGGGCAGGAAAGGAATGACAGTGTTTTTAGAATATGTTTGGGAATTTGGCTCAGCAAGAGTTGTGTTGAATGTCATGTCCACACTAATATCATTGCTGACACAGCACGAGAATATTCAGTGCTTCATTTACAGTATAAACATTTTGAAACATAACATAATTAGCTGTTTGATGTAGCAGTTCACAAGCTAAGAAAACACTACCACCATGTTATGCTTCAAAATATTTACATGATCCATATAACATTTTGCATAGACAGTTATCACTATTGCCGGTAAGGCACGGAACAATGGCTTCAGATGGAGTGCTGATAAACAGCCTTTTATCTTTGCATTCAGACAAGGAGATTCTTAGCAAATATTAAGAAACCAAGACAGCGATTTTTATTGAAATTTTCAACTCTTTAAGAATGTTAAAGTGGTGTAGAAACTACCATTATCTTACAGTGTTCACTAGATATTTTTATAATTTTAGATAAAAGTATGTTTTACCCAGCAAGGGAGTTCAGTACAAAATCAGGACATAATATATTATCTTTTGAAATTATTTTGCAAGCAGAAAGGTATCAAAATACCACAATACTTTGGTTTAGGAAAATGTTCTGTTCACCCACCAGGACCCAGTGGATTCACCATTGGATGGTTCTTTGAGAATGGACTTGAAGAGTAAGCTGATGAAAAATATGCTAGAAATTAAAAATCACAATTTTATTCTGATACTTCTCTGTGAGAAAGATACACATAGAAAAACAGTGAAAAATTTTACATAGCATGCCTTTTTTTCCTAGGAGCCATTTCAAGGAAATGTGGAAGAACTGTGTTCAGGTCAAGAAAAAGCTTTGGGTTTGGGTTTATTTGTTTGCTTGCTTTAATTTTGAAAGTAGTTGTATATTAAAATTCCAGAAAAAGAACCAGGTTTATACTTTTGATCCCAGTGTTTTCATGTTCTTAATTATGCTCTAAGTGAAAGTGGTCAGTTGAAGAAAACATGGATATGAAATGCTGTTGTAAGATGTGTGGAGTGATGTTTAACCTGATGTTCTTGTGTCCTTGACATACCAATCTTTGTGGCTTGGCCTGGAAAACTTAAAGACAAAAGTTGATTTCTGTCACTCTGAATTTGTCAGTAGCCAAGTCAATTGTAACAGGTTCTTTGCAGGGAAGAACAGAAGATTTCCTCCTTGGTTTTACTTCTCAGTGCTGTATTTTCCTCCATTGCTGCCAAGTTTTCTGCTGGGATAGTGTGTAGGTTATATGTTCACTAAATTGGTTTGTCCTTGGAAAGGAAATTGCTGGATGAGTATTAGGTGTGCTTAAAACTCTCTGTGATTATCTGTCAAATATGTTTCTGTTACAGAATTTCAGGAGGTGGTGCTATGTGGGTTCAGTATTTCTCAGATAATTTGCTCTTTTATTTAACCTCAGCTGGACACACATAAACAGTAAAGAGAAGTTCTGTTTCATCACTCATGAGCCACATTAAAACCATCACTGCTTCCACTGAGGAGTTGTGAGGAAGGTCCTCTTATTGAGCAGCCTTCCTATTGTTAATGTCCTTTAGGATTACTATTTCATCTGCTACATGTGTTCAGTAGAGCATAAGCAGTGAGTGCACATGCACACTCTCTCAACTGAGAATTGAGATTGAAAATAAACCTCTTGTGATTCTGAATGGAGACGCTGATGTTCCTTGGCATGATGTTCCTTTTGTGAATGTAATACAGTTTACTTTCAAACACTGTAATAATTTTTGATTTTTTTTCCCCTCTAGGGCTTGCAATATTAAAGCACGTGCTGACTCCACGCGTGAAGGCAACTCATGTAGCCATTGACACAATGAAAGACTATCTGGATGCAGTGTACGATGTGACTGTGGCTTATGAAGGTACTGTGGACCACAAGGGGCAAAGAAAACTGGCACCATCTATGACAGGTGAGTTGAGGCCTATTGACATTCTGTAGCCATGTGCTTGTTCATATACAGAGCCAACTTCAGGTGCTTTGAAATGCTCTGAAGATAATCTCCACGGCACTTCAGCCATCCTGGAGCCCTGGTAGGGCATAGTTTTAGTGACTGGGCTTCACAGGAGTTACCTGTGACAGTCCTGCCCTCTGCTTCCTTATTCCAGTTCTAAATACAAGTGCTCTTTGCAGTCAAAGGGTACTTGGAGCCATAGGCAGCAGATTCCATTTATCTTCATGTTTCTTCTAGCACTGGGATTTGGTATCAGCCTAAATTCTCTCTCTCTTCCTCTGCTACATGTACACATGTACATCTAATTGCTGAAATGCACATATTTTAAAGGGAAAATGTGTAGCAGTAGTATTTTACTGATAATTTTTGAAACTGCTGCACACAGACAGCAATCTCACAAACATTCAACAGCACTTTATGCAAGTGGGCTTCACTTACTTTAGTATTTTAAACCACCAACAGGACCTTAAGAAAATCAGATTGATTGGTGTTACCTTCCTTGAATAATCTAACCAGAAAACATGTTCTGTGTTTTCTGCTGGAGAAAACTCAGGGCAGAGAGCTTCAGGGTTTGCTGTTTATCATGTTTGGTGGTGGACTGATAGTTTATTCTTAAGTAAATAATCTGCCTGCACTGTTACTGAAGTGCCAGACATCATCTTTCTTTGCATTTGTAGTTGCTGTGTTAGTCAGCTGTACCTGTGCCTGACTGACTGTTGCTGGTTGGCTCAAAGTGGCACTTTTGAATCTTTTGCATTACCAAGTGGGAAAAAACAGCTACAGTAGTTGCACAGAGCTGTCCAGACGTTTGGGTGAGGGATCAGTGTCAACTGAGGGACCTGCAGGCAACTTCTTATCTAACTCCCTGCTTCTCAGCTCCACCAGTGTCACTGGGACTTGTTCCTTCTGCTGCTAAAAATAGTTTGTAGTGCAGCTGTTTCCATGTCACTTCATTAGCAGGTGTAACTCCTTGAGCCACACAAACTGCTTCCCAGGTGCTAGTTGATTAGAAGTTCTGAAATTGTCTATTTTTACATTTTCACCCTGTTTAAAATTCTTTTGGATAAGTGCGAAACAAAACTCTCAATACTGCATATTAACTCAACACTTGTATTGTACTTTAATGTCTTAGGATGGTTTAATTTTATGTACATTTTGTTCTAATGGGCATTTTTTATGTCAAAAGTTCTTTTTATGATTTAAAGTTCTTTCATTTTTTTTAAATGCCTTCTGATCCTTTTACAGCACCTCTTGAAGACTTAGCAGCCTCCCTCTTGTCCCATCACCCAACCCTAAGACCCCCTTCAAAACAAATAGGATTGTTTCTCCTTCCCTGCAGCGTATCTTGTTTCATGACTTAATTACTGGGCAGTTTCAACCATTCTCATGCTGAACTTCTCACTGCCTAATGGTTAATTAAACTATTAAAATGTCATTACCTAATGATAAGATGGCAAATGTTCAAATTCCTTACAAGACCTCTTCACCTATTGAACCTTACAGTTTGCATGAAGCGTGATATAATTATGGAAGGGGAATCAATAAGCTGAATTTCCCTGTTGGCTGTTTTTTGTGTTGGTGTCAAGCAGGAATCAGATGCTTTGGGGTGGCCCCTCCACATCCAGCCTTTTGGAGCCTCCATGGCAGCAGACCAGGCTTATCTTTCAGCCAGGCTTACTGTTAGAGCTGTGGTAATTACTGGCTCAGCCTTGGTGTAAAAATAAGGCAGCAATACAGAATGAAGTGCAGCCAACCAGCTGTTAGCCCTTACAGAGCAGATAAATGATAAATCCATGATAGATCAACACCGTGTTCCATGCTGTTGTGGCAGTCACATGTTTTCCATGTAACATAAATTGTGTAGATTAAGAACGCTTTATGAATTACAGTGTGGAACATAGTTATCATTCTTTTAGGCTCTCCAGACACAAAGTGACAGACAAACATTTTCTGTTGTAAGAGATCAAGATCATTTCACCATTTGTTATGCAGAAGTCCAGCAACTGGTCTGTCAGCATAAAAAGAATTTAATTAGGCATACTTATGCATTTGACATTTTTTAGGATTATTTGTCTTTTACAGTGCTAAAATGAGTTATGCACACATGAAAAGGACATCTTATTTCATATGACCATTTCATATTTGTGTCAGTGCTGGTTGAGAATTTTGTTTTTCATTCTCATCGGAATAAAATGGCAGTACAATCCTGGTAATTTTTAAAAGATAAGGTTGACGTGTCTTTTTCAATCTAGCAACACTGATTGAAATTTATTGCATGGAAAACAAACTTCTGATAAACACAACTTTACTTGAGGACTTTATTTCCCATACTATGACATTTCCCATGTGAATGAAATCTGAATTCCACACAGTACAATGTTTCTTAAAATGCATTTTGGTTTCAGTTCTGTAAACCTCAATTCCTCAGAAGAACCTAGGCTGTTTCAGGAAAAACTCATACTCACCTAGGACATCGTCAGCTCCTGGCTGTTGTCTTCAGTAGTATACAAAGCATGTTAAAAAGGATATGTCAGTGACTGAGGAGTACCAGCACACTTTGTCTGAGAAATTGTATTAGCGAAATGTGAATAGGAAAAAAATTCTGAAGAAAAAGTGAATTTTTTTAAAGTCCAGCAGTCTTAAATATCATAATGCTGACTTGCTCAATAGGATTAAAGCACAGCATAGTATACTAGCATCTAGAAAATAGACATTTTACCATGAGAACAGTGAATGCCAGACATACCTGATATATCATGGTGCCTTTTTAGAGCAGGCAAATTAGTGTAGTATATATTTTCAAATGTAAGACATCAAATTTGATTAGTCTTCAACAGGGACTAAGATTAGATTAGCTTTAGGCAAGGATGTTGCTTTCTGCTGTTGTTTCACATCCAGTTGTAAGCAATGGATGGAATTTTTTTCCTACCATTTATTCATTCCCTTTATTACAAGCTTGGATCTTGGTATGTTTCCAGTGGAAATTTATCTGGCACATGGCAGCCCTTCTAAAGAATAGCAGTTTCCCACAGGTTTCTCCCCTGTGCTCCTGAAGATGGCTTGTCCAGATCATTAATGACAGAACATCATGGTCCAGCTTGGGGAGGACCACACTGCTAGGCAGTATTTATTTGTGGTCATTAGAATAAGATGTAAATAATCATGTGGGCACTGCAGCACAGCTGAAGGACATCTCAGGTACTGAAATCTAGAAGAACTATTTAGAAGGGAAAAAGCAGAGGAGAAACTCTTACGCTGAATTTGTTGATACTGTTTTACTAGACTGTCATCAAGTAAAAAGCAAAAATAAGTTTGGGAAAAAAGGATGAGAACCTAGATTTCCTCTTCTGAATAAATGTGCTATATGTTCATATCCAGCTTTGTCTGGTGAAAAGGGGCAGGTCTCGTGGGACGTGGGAACTGTTATCATTCTTGCACCTGAAAGAGCATTATGTACACATCTACATCTTTATTATTCTGCCTGGAGGCTTTAGCATAACCAGATGGTATTTATCTGGCCATTGTAGATGAAAGAGTGTGTGAAATAGCAGCATGTGACAATGATAAACACTGAATAAAAATAGCAAGTACATATAGACTCTGTCTTAAAGAAGTCAGAGGAATTCTTGAGAATTATTGACTCTGCTGTATATCAGTTCCAGAACAAACACTTTGAAAGCCTGTGTATGTGTGCATTTCTGAAAATCTGTACATCACTTTGATCAGTATAATTTGAGGAGGTCAGACAGGCCTAACTTCCCTCAGGGAAAATGCACTTTTCCAAAAGCTTGCACTTGAGTTAGGACCCAGTTAGACAGGGCAGTACAAGACTATAGAAAAGAAACTGGAGCAATAGAAAACAGTCTTTGTCTGGACTGTGGCCCAGATTTGTTCACATCCATTGTCTCTCAAGGTCCAAAGAATGATAACAAGCCCATAGTTACAGATGTGTTGAAAGAATTAAAAAGCTAAATTATTAAGCTGATAAACATTAACAGAGGTATAAAATAGTCCAGAGTAAGTTTTATAGTTATGAAATTACTAATGATCTCTTCAGATCCCTGCTAGCTGTCATTTTCTATTGCATGAAAAAATATTGAAGAGTAAATGTTATTTATTTTAGAGTAACCAAAGAAAGGATGTAGATTAGACCTCAGGCTGGACATGAGCACTGGTGAAATTTTTATCAAGTGTAGGATGGCTTTCTAGCATGTACAGTAAGCATCACATCAATAATTTGTCATTCTGCATCCGTTGAAGCAGAATTTAACTAATAACTACCTGTTGCATTTCAGTATGTAAAATTTACATTGAGATGTTTGAAGGAATTTTGATAACAACACTAGTTGACAACATAGTTCTGTGGGGGTTGGACTAGACGATCTCCAGAGGTCATTTCAAACCCCAAGAATTCTGTGATTCTGGATATCCTACAAGATTTTTTTTTGCAAGGAAAACCCTAGTTTTATTTTGTGCAAAATGCTAAAATAAAACTTTTTTAAGAACATGATTTCACCAGGTACCACAAAGTAAACTATCATTCAGTTTTAATTGAATGCACTTGTCCTCCATAGGACTAGATCTGTCATTTTAGACCCCCCTGTAATTCCCTGTTAGAAACAGTTTGAGTAACATTAAAACCTGTCTATTAATTTGGGGATTACTTATTTGTAGTGGTACATCCAACATAGATGTAGGCATATATATCGATATTCTGCAGATAAGGAAAATTTGGGTAAATGCAAAGTACTTCCATGCTGTAAGAATTAAACATTGTACTTCTGGTCAAAAACCACATGTCACCAAAGAGCAGCATCAGTTTATGGGAGTATATGAAAGTCTTGATGTAATTCTTCAAAGAAAATGCTGGTCAGTGAGCATGAGTAGCACCTCTGCTTCTTTATCCATCTGAAAGCAAGGACTCAAAGGTGTCAGTTGTATTTGAAATTCCTGTAGCTCAGTTTCTTGTGTCCGCCATCAGCCCATCCTGGATGCCTAAGGAGGAATGCAAGATTCAGGCAACTCTAAATGAGTCTAAGCTTTCCCAGATCACAGACACCTGTGGGTGCTGCATCTGAGTGCTCACACCCCCTCAATGGGGGTAATGACCACCTGCAGCTCCCTCCAGCCCCAGGCGTGTGCTCCTCTGATTTTAAACCAGATTGTTGTGTATCTCAGTTATTCCCAAGCAGCTCTTACTGAAGGTAGGCATCTGTAGTGCATCTGTAGTGCATCTGTAGCTTCCCTTCGGGAATTTGTAAGCTGAAAACAAACGGCATCAGGAAACCTCTGCTGCACAAGAGGCTCTTGAAAGTATTTACACTGGAGATTCATAAAATTACCCTGCACCCTGGACCTCATGCACATGTGAGAGGAAGCGTTCCACTCCCCAAGCAGCATTTATTTACAAAGGCTGGAGGAACTCCTGATCTTTATGCAAAAGTGTATCTAAACCCTGAGGATAACAAAAACAACTTTAACTTCTTCACACTCTCAGGTTTGGCCAAAAATATGCTGCTGCTTTGAGAGTCTGTATTTATTTTTGGGGATTTTATTCATCACAGTCCTTTTCTTCTACTCTGTGGTGCTATTCTCTGTTTATCAAAACAGACTGTGTGAAAGAAAGGCAAAAACATCAATACTAGCAGTACTGGCATAATTCCCAAGAGATCCTAGTTTTTTGCTGTAGAGAACATAGTTTTGAATTAGTCTACTCCTTGTATCTTTTGTTGCCTTTTTTCTTAATTGCATAGTTTGATTTTTTTTTCCCACTTCTGAAACTTTAAAAATGTTCCAAGAAAGACACAGGTATCTCCTGAATTTGCTCATTTTCAGTTACCAGCGGTGGGATACCCTTTAGATGTAATCCACACACCTAACCTGATCCAGGTTCTGTTCCTGGCAAAACTGTTTCTCTTTTGTAGGAAACCTCCTGCTAACTCAGCCAACATAGAATATTCACATATTGTTACAGAGTAGTACAAAGGCCAGAGTGTATCTGTTAGAATAACAGATTAAAGCCACTCAAAGATGGTTTCAGTGAGCTTTAACGTGCAAGTGCTGTGGGGCTTCATCAGAGACCATATTGGAACAGCAAGAAAACTTTAAATAACACTGAGCTAAAATCAGTATAGCAAACTATAGATACTGTCTTCTAAATTTTAAAGTTCTTTAGATTTTGGCATCTTCAGGAAATTACAGATAGGTGATTATTTACCCTTGAATTTGCAGGATTTGTGGAGCTGTAGTTCTTATCTGCCATGTTCGGGATTTTTTTTTTTTAAGCTGTCATATCCTTCCTTCTGCTCCAAACTGAAAATTTGGCCTTTTTAATGTTTTAAGGCCTTTGTCCTTGTTTGAAATGGAGGTACTTTTCCTCTGTAAATGTTTTACTTGGTCCTTTCTGTGGCCTTCTGAGAGTCCACTACATCCTCCTTTAGATACAGAAGTGCACATAGTATTTAAAATGTGGATTCATAGTCTCTATGTGCAGAGTGACTCTCTTTGCCATGTTCTTGAGGTCCTTCCTCAAGCTGCCCAGTATTTGGGGGATTTGGGGCTGCTGAGAGGATGGTTTTAGGGAAGGGCAACTCCCAGACTGTAACCACCAATTCCAATTTAAGCTTCATGTGATCAGAGTTTCAGGGGGTATTTTTCCCCATGTTTGTTTACACTGAAGCTTGGCTGCCACATTTTCGCCCTGTTTGTTCAGCTTTGAGGTCTTTTTGAAGTTCAGCCAACGTTTGACTACCCAAAAGAGCTCAGGGTCTTCTGAAAGAGATGTGAAAAACTGGAGTATTCACAGTTTGCTCCCTTCTTCAACTCAGCAGTCATGAGACAGAGTAAAACCAGTCCTGGCATCGATCCTCAAGGGACCCCAGGCACTGAGCCTTCCATCCCTAAGTCCTTCCATTTGCTTCCTCTCCTTTAAGCAGCTTTCAGTCTATAAAACATCATTTCCTCTAATCCTGTGGCAGCTTAATTTCTTTAATAGCCTTCAGTGTGGAACCCTGTCAGAGGCTTTATGAAAATTCAAATATATCATGTCCAGTGAATCCCCTTTATCTGCCTGGTCCTTGACACTATTGTAGAAATCCAGCAAGTTGGTGGGACAGGATTTCCCTTTACAGAATCCACATCAAATCTTCTTCAACAGACTGTGATTATCTGTGTGCTCAGTGAT
Organism: Petroica traversi; assembly: GCA_025920805.1. Classification (NCBI taxonomy): domain Eukaryota; kingdom Metazoa; phylum Chordata; class Aves; order Passeriformes; family Petroicidae; genus Petroica; species Petroica traversi. The sequence goes on along the minus strand of JAHLSL010000046.1, from coordinate 14,281,451 downwards.
TTTATTACAGACCTGTTATCTTACCCAGTTATGTAAGACTCTGATCTGTATTTCTGTATTTCCCAGCATCATCTCTAAAGTCCTCAATTGTAGAAGGGAAACTCCCCATTTTTCTGGCACAATGGTTGTTTGCGATGTTAGATTACACATCTTTGTTTTTAAATTTGAGAGCTTTGGGTTAAAACTGTCTGGTCTTGGTGACTTCCTGACATCTGATTTGTTTATTTATATTTAGTCTAATATTTTCTGTCTGTTTACTTATTGATCTAGTTCCTTTGAATGATCCGGTACAAAGAATGCAGTGGGTGTAGGAATCAAACATTTTCAACAAGAAAGAATGATACAAACAAATGTATGAGCTTCTCCTGCAAAGGCTTATATTCACCATGAGTGCTGCTCTTCACACTTTTACCATCCAGCAGTCCCACCAGTGGCTTATCAAGTTTATACACTACTTTAATACACTGAAAAAAAATAAAATAGTGCTTCCTTTCCATTTTTCAAGTTCAGTTTTAGTCCTCTTGAGTTAATGTTTACATTTGGCATGAGCAGTTCTGTGGCTTTTCCTTACTTGGACGAGCTTTCTATTCCTCAAAGAGGAGAAGAAGGTAAGAGTATAATGGTAGCCTCCTTGATTTTCCAATTTTTTCAGGCCCACACAGACTTTTCCTTTTGCAGTTAAACATGCTTTATGTGAGTTTCTATTTCAGGTTTTTCTGGGGTTCGGTATTTGGTGAGTTTTTTAATAGCCTCTGGGTTGCCTTCTTTTGGACTGTATATTTTAAGGTGTTTTGACACTTTGCCGTCCCTCCCATTGTGTACTTCCTTTAATTCATAGAATCATTAAAGTTGGAAAAGACTTCCAAGATCATGAAGTCCCACCTTCAACCAAACACCACCCACGTCCACTAAACCTTATCACAAAGTGCCACATCTGCTTATTTTTTGAACACTTCCAGGGATTACAACTTCACCACTTCCCTGGGCAAGCCTGTTCCAATGCATGACCGCTCTTTCAGTGAAGGAAGTTTTCCTGATATCCATCCAGCCTGAACTTGCTATGGTGCAACTTGAGGCCATTTTCTCTTGTCCTGTCACTAGTTGCCTGGGAGAAGAGGCCAACCCCAAAGAATTCTGCATTTCTTTGCAGGACTCTTTTTCTACAACACTGAAATTAATTGTATTGTGGTTGCAGAGCAAGACCACACCGGGAACAGCGTATTTTTTGTGGGTTTTCTTACTTACTAGTTCTTGCAGGAAATAATATTTTTTTTCCCCTCTGATGTTTTTGTCTGATTTGTTGGGTCATCTTGGGTTGGGTTTATTTTGCATTTTTTCCCCTGCTCATCCTGCTGAAGTATCAATGCAGTTCAATAAAGGTAGCAGGAGTGTACTCCTGCTGCCAGTCCTGTACTTGCAGGTCTCAGTCCATTTTAACAGTTTCTGCTCACTATTATTAAACTTACTTGGAAGTAAATTAATTATTTAAGTAATATATATTCTAGTAGAGTCTGGATTTTCCATCCTCTAGGACTTTATTGTGCTTTTGTCTCCTTATTATATAAAGCTATTATACTTTATATTATCTTTCATACATAGTACCCTACCCTAACTTGTACATCCATCCTCTTCTGTTATTCCTGGTAGTTTGGTAACATTGCCAACTCCTGCAAGCCCACCAGGATGCCTGCCTTAGAGGAAGGAGTGATCTCTTGGTGCCAGTAATTCTTGTAATGTCTTCATATTTAGGCTCTTCATGTTGGCACAGAGGCACATCTGAATCTTGCCCTCATAATGAATTTTAGCCACATCCACCTCATGTTTCATCCATCTGAACAAGTTGCTTTTTCTAACTTTGTCTTGTCCAACTGCCACTTGAAACAGTCTTCATTTTTTCAGTTTTCATGGCCAGCACTCTGGCTTTATAATGATCCAGATGCATCCCTTTTCTCACGCCTAAACAGCCCCCGAATCCTGAGCTGTATCCTCCTTACAATGTGCCCCTGCCTGCATGGGGCACTGATCTCTGTGTGCATGTCAGTCCTTGTACAAGGGATTGGCAGTATTCCTGAGAGCACTGTTCCACAAGCCCAGGCTTGTTTCCTGGCTGAGAGCTTCACAACATCCCCTCCACACTTCCCAACATCCACAGTACCCTCAGGTACTGGAGCTGCTCCTCCACTGGCCCGGGATGTTTGCTTTCCTGTCTAGTGCTGCTTTGCTCTGCTGCTGCTTTATGTTGTTAGAGCAAGTCGTGAAATAGTTTCCTGTCAGCTCATCTTGGGATGATGGAAAGCTTGAAGCTAAGAAACAACACAGCACTTTAAATTTATGTTTGTTTTGCTGTTTGATTGTTAATTTGGTGTACAAAGCAAATGGAAGTGGAGGGACGGGATTTCTTCCTTTGAAGAGGAGACAGTTTACAAACTGCTTTGGTAGCTGGACACTGAAGTCCAGACTAATGAAAGTTTAGGCAGTGGAGTAAAGAATCTACAGTTCAGAGGAATGTCTGTCTCTGCTGTCATGGTTTTACCTGTAATACTATGCAAACCACAACACCCAATGTTCTCTTACTGAAGAGACATATTTTTATACATTTGAAGTCCTAGTTACTTAGAATAAAAACACATTATTCAGATTTCATTTTTTGTGTGATATCACTATCAATTTATTGCAAACATTATTTTAAAACGGGAGAGATTTGGGAGCTCTGTAAGTGGACATAGCTAAGTCAGGCCTCAGTTTGTCCGTTCTTAATTTTGAAGGACTTTGGCAACAATTACATTGCAGTAGAAGAGCCAGTGTAGGAGGTTGAAATTTGAGCTACGTTATTGCTGTCATATTTAAAGTGCATATAAAAATAGACTTCATTAGTAATTGAAAACTGGAATATCTGTTTAAGTGTAACACCGCTGCCACAACTTTCTTAAGGGACAAGGCAAATAATTTGGAGTGGTGGAATGAATTTACCTGGTTCAGAAAGGGAAGGTGGTCTGAGGCCAGTTGTTTGTCCCTTCTCAGTTACAGATATATCAGTGTTTCGAAGCTTCTCTCTTCCCTCAGTTTCCCTGGTAATGCTGGTGATTCCAAAGAGAATTAATTGGCTTTTGAAGGTGAGGAGTTGAGAACTGATAGAATTTTCTGGGAGCCCCAAATACTGGTTTGCAGTTAAAAACTCCATGGATTCAATTCCTTTCCTGGAGGGTATTGCACTTCATTTGTTAATCCCAGTGCTGCAGTGAGTCCCTACTGTAGCCCTCTGTTAGTGTGAATCCTGTCCCTCTGAAGGAGGGGTACAGTGTCACAGCTCAAGAACAAAAAATGCTCAATCCACTTTATTATTTTCAATTCCTTCCTTCTGCTGTTCTTGGTCACTAGAAGCATTATAAACATTCTATGCTTGTATCTGTTATTTAGCCAGATAGAAAGTTTTATTAGGAAATTATCTCCCACACAAAAGTCAGTCCATTTTGGCTCCCACACAAGTTGTTAGTGTTCATTTAACCCAAATTGCACAGAGTTCTTGACTAATGCTGTCCCCAACATAATGTTTGCCTGTAATGGATGATTTGCATTTCTGTTTTGTCTCTTCAAGGAAAGTTCAGGCTTGCTTGTTCCTGCTGTTAATTATAACAAATTCTGGCAAGTTTAGGAATCTGAAAAGCCTGTCAGATGTTGGCCTTAAGGGCTAGTGTCCCTGAAGTTGGATGTAATTTGTGCATAATAAATTGCTTCAATAAGAGTTTGTTTCTTAGCTTAATTACATAAGTCTTTTGGGAGTTAAGCTAATGTGAAATTAAGGGTCATGGGACCACCACAAACCTTTAGAGGTTATGGTGATAAAATCCAGCTGTTTCTTCTCACAATTAACCTTCAATATGTCGTCCTTATCCAGTGATGTTCTTATGTGATTGCTGTGACACTGCAGATTGGGGGAAGAAAAGCTGGGTTGGTTGCATTAAACACTGCCATGATTTGGATAATTACATACTAGTCAGATTACCTGATTTGCTTGATTGCATGCATTACAGTGTCATCTGCAGATGTCCTGAACACCCAGGCTTTGGATAAAGAGACTTAGAATAAATGTGTGGGAATGATGACCTTTCCCAGGGAAGCACCTGAAGTAGCAGATCACACAGCCCTGATAGAGGCTGAACTAAGTCAAACTCAAAAGGGAGGGTGTGGTTGTGGGGGTAACACTGGGATTCACAAGGATGGGAGATAATGACAAAGTTTAGGACCTTTACGTATGGGGATTCAATTTAGAGTGGTTGAAGAAGACCAGAGTGGGAAATGGTAAGAATCAGCTTGAACTGGAACTTGGGCCTAGGGTGGAAAGTCAGCAGCAACACTCAGATATTTGAGGAGGGGATTTTGTTGTCTAAGCAGATTTGTAGAATTGCTATACTTCAGCTTTGGTGGGGGAAGGTATTTCTTTTGAAATACTTATGTCTTGAGTTTTGGTTGGTTTATAGTTTTTCTTAATAATTTATAACTGAATTATAAGTAACATCAGTTAAGACTTGTTTGTTCCTATACAGAACAACCCATGTGCTATGAAGAAACATACACTATACAATGCACAGAATGTTTTAAGTATCTCTTAAAGCGGGATCTTCAGCTCTAACTGAATATGCATACCATAGATGCTTTTTATAGGAGTCTAGTACAGAAAAAGACCAGATCATCTGGCTTCCAGGCATTTGTTTTCTAGATACAGTTTTGCATACTGTTAGAATGTTCCACTTAATAGGTAATGCCACTCAAAAGAGGATTTGTACATCATGAACATTCATAAGCATTTAAGACATGGATAATACATCTGTCATTTTAAGATATTAATAGTATGCTTTTAGGTGCTCATGCAGTCAATGACCTTCATGTAGTGGCCTGGATAGTATCCTTAGAGAAGCAACCCTGCAAAATCCTTTCTTCACATTAAAGCAAGAGAAAAAAAATCAATAAATGAACACCGATTTCTTTGTGGTTAGTAAAAGCATTGCACATAAACCTGAAAAAAATGTGACCATGTACCATCATTCTGGGCTCCGAGTCCTTGACTTGCCTGTCATTTAATAACTGTAGGTAGGAGAAGGTTCTACAGAAACTCTTGGAAACAGCTGTGGTTTTTGCTTCATGGCCAAGAGGTGGCCTGGTGCCTGGATGGAGCCCTCATCCAGCCCTCCAGCTGATGGAGTGGGGCCACGTTGCTCCCTTTACGCTGTGGTTCAGTGAGGGGCTCTGTGCATGGTGTCCAGACAGAACCACACACAGCACCTTACAGATTTCTGCACCTAAGAGCCTCAAGACCTTCAGGATCTCTTTATCTCTTCTCCTTCCCTCCCCCTCTGCAAGCACATACACACATTTGCATGAACAGGCTTTTAAAATTCCTTAAGGCAATTTCTAGTATGTGATAAGGACTGTTTTTACAGCAAAGTCCTTACAAATCAATAATCCTGTAAAGATGAAAAACAAATAGGGGGATATCTGCTTTGGCAGACAACAATAAAGATGTACATGCTGTAACCATTTATTTGCACATTCATTCCTCCAGATACCCCTTACAGTTACGGGTCAAAGTCTTCTGTGCATCTGCACTGCTGTCCGAAAAATGTCAACAACCTAAAGGGACCACCCAGCCTGTGTTACATTTGTTGCCTGTATGTATTGTAGGAAGGCACTTCTGGTCCCTTTTCAAACTAGGATGACTATCCAAATTTCTAAGGACTTCCATCCTCACATCATGCAAATCTCTGTTCAGGGATACTGTGGTTATTGCAGTACCCCTTGCTACTGATAAATGCAAATGGTTACCAATACACACTGCACAGGATTTCCCATTTACAGCATGCAGTATTTTACAGTAGTCATGCCTAGTATTTTTACCACTTGTTAGTTGTAAGAAATCCCACAAGGCCATTGGAGTAATGGAGTTTTGTTTGTCCTTAGTGCTTGCTTGGTAAGTTTGTCTAGGGACAAATTGAGGAAATGGTGGGGGCAGGGGGGAGGTGGTTTGCAATAGCGCTGTCTTGAGCTCTGAGACAGAAGAAAAATGAAGGGATGCAAAATGGAAAGCAGCATTTTGTTCTGAGTCTTTTGCCCTCTTATACTTTTTAAACAAAAGTTATTGCTTAAACTGAAGCATACTTTCTCCTGGAGATGCTTTGGCAAATCACTGTAATTCCTAGTCTATCAGCAGCAGCAAACAAAATTTAGATTTTAAAAAGGACGAGCAAAGAGGATTACTAACTTTAAACAAAATTGCAGGATGGATACCTTTATGACATCAAAGTTACTTCATCCCACTCTATTGAATGAGTAGATTGCTGCTGAGGTAGAGGGTAATGTTTTCAAGCACAGCCTTTTATGTTAGCAAGGTGCATTTTAGGACAGTTCTTCCATTATAATGGTCCACCATTTCACCTGTGTAGGCCAGATGGTTTCTAAGCTCAGTGAAGTGCTCAGAATCTGAACATAAGGTTTTTGAGCACTGAAGTTAGGCTTTTGAGGCACTTAAAGTCAGATATTTTTTGTGTATTTGTAACTCAGTGTTTTTGTAACTCAGTTGTGTTGTTTTGCTCTCTTCTTAGAGTTTCTTTGTAAGGAATGCCCAAGAGTTCATATTTTCATTGACCGAATTGAACTGAAGGACATTCCAGAAGAGCAGATGTATATGAGAAGGTGGCTTCATGAACGTTTTGAAATAAAGGATAAGTGAGTAAAAATAAGTAGAACTTTCTGTTTCAAGAGTCTCTCTTATTTATTTTATGTTAACAATATACCCATAATTTCTGAGTTACCAGCAGTGCTCTCTGAAGAGAGGTGATGTTGGTACTCCTATTTACGTAATATAATATAACATAACATAACATAACATAATATAATATAATATAATATAACATAATATAATATAATATAATATAATATAATATAATATAATATAATATAATATAATATAATATAATATGTAATATAATAGGTAATATAATATGTAATATAATATGTAATATAATATGTAATATAATATGTGATGTAATACGTAATATAATGTAATATAATATATAACCTTAAACCTTTTGCTGAGGAGGTTGGGATTCCTCGGGTTTTGACCTTCTTTACTTTGAAGAAGTGTGAGTCCATGTTCCAGGCAAGACTCATATTCATCTGAATTCTCTCCATTCATCTTCCCATAATTAAGTCCTGTGCAGGAATGTAAGATGCCTGTGGGAGGCAAGCAAGAAAAAGCAGTGTGATTCTGCCCTTGTAATCAGTGTTAAGTTGGAGTGAGAGAGGGACAGGTCTTGATCTAATCTCTTCTGCCAAAATTGTTTATAATCCTTTCATCTAGACTGCAACTGGGTAAAAACACAGTTAACTCAAAATTCTTACCTTCACTGGGGAAACGAGGTGAGGTAGAAGTTTCATTTGTCCATTTTTGAATTGTGGCAGAAATAAAGTGCCTGGCTTCCTCCAGCATCTCCAGATAAAGTCACTAGTGAATAGATGCAGCAGATCCTGGGGGACCTTGTTCTCCAGAAGGACTTTGTGCCTAAATGTAGGATTTAAGTATTATTTGAGAGATGATGGTTTAATTTGCCAGATCTGGAGTCCTGCTTAAGGGAGGTGAATCTATCTACTTTCTAAATCCTTGAATATTTTGAGTGAGAAATTTCCCTGGTTCTTCAGTTCCATTCTGCTTTAATATTGTTCTGCCAGTCTCACATGTCAGTCCATGGAAGTAAAAAAGGCATTCATTTCTTCTGAGAACTTTGAATTCATATAAAAGTTAACATGACTCTCTGTAAACAAGGTGCTGTTACTGAAGTGTCTTAGACATTTAGAGTCACTAAAAAGCTTTTCTTTATTTTTGAAAGATAGAAGGTCTAAATTTAATTTAAATAGATAAGCACCTGATACATAAAATAAAAGGCTGTCCAGTGTCTGTCCCTTTAGTTATCTAGTGAAGACGAACAAAACTGAATCATCCATGTGTCATTGTAAGCTCCTGTTCACTGGAACATCTTTCCTGGGAACAAAACAGTCTGTCAGGCAAATTTAGAGATAGTTAAAACAAAACCCCAGAATTTCCAGACCCATTTTTTACTGTTTTATAAAACTAGGAGGAAGAAAGTTACTACCAAGCACATGATGTAGAATCTTACTCTTGCATGTTTAGCTTCCTATATATTCAGTGCCTTATGAACCCTTGTTGTTTTTAGTTTATTTTATGAAGATACTTCTTCTTCTTTCTCCTTTGGTGCTCAGTGTATTGTTTTTTTCTACAATATTGTTCAGTGCTCTGGGCTTTTCTGCTAAATGCTGGATGAAGACAATTCTCATGAACTTTTAAATTCACTGTTGCAATTGGTCCACAAGGAAAATATGACCTTAATATTTACAAGGGTTCAGGTTGAATATTTTGACGTGCATCATATCCCTAAAGTGTACTCATTGTTTGAACTTGTTACAGAGGAGCTGCTACATATGAGGAGATCATGTGTTAAAAGTCTTTGATTAGAGGCAGTTACTGGATGAAAGTAAGGTTCCTTAAAATGTCTTAAGCTACTGTCTGACTTTGACCAACTTCTTTTTCTCTGCTTATAGGTTACTAATAGAATTTTATGATGCAAAGGATTCTAAAAGAAGAAATAAGTTTCCTGGGAAAAGTGTTCATTCCAAACTAAGCCTCAAGAAAACTTTGCCATCTTTGCTGTTTTTAGGTGGCCTGACTGCTAGTATGCTTCTGACAGAATCTGGAAGGAAACTCTATGTAAAAACATGGATATATGGAACTTTAATTGGCTGCCTGTGGGTTAGCATTAAACCATAAGCAGATGTTAGTCTCCAATCAGTGAAATGTGCAGTCTTTTCTTGCACATTGCACCAAATTTTTTCCTGACTTTATAGAAAAAAGTGTAAATAAAGCCTTATTGATCGAATACTGGAAATAATAGATTTTGTGACTTAAGCCTCTGTGTGGTTGGTCTGGGGAAAATAAATGTAGATTTTCAAATTTGCTACTGATTTTTGCTGGAATAATGACAGATAAACCGAGTCATGTGATAAATTGCTTTCCCCATGAACTAACATCTATCTCTCTCTGCAGATTTGAAGAGTATGAGTTATGCATAAGGGTGTCTTATGTGGACCTGTGAATGTATTTACTGAGATTAATTTAGGGTATATATTTATTCTTCTGATATTCATGTTGAATTTTTTTTACTCTTTGGTGCATTACAGCAGCTCAGTTGCATCTATCCCAGCTGTATCGCAACTAAAATCAAAATTTTTCTTTTTTTTTAATTTTGCTCCTCAGTTTTCACTAAATACTGTGTTCTTTAAAAGGGACTGTGTAAGCTGGCAAATCATGAGATGTTACCAGAAGCAGAATAAAATGTTCCTGAGAACTCTTGTTCATGGGGAAGAAGCTCTGTTTATCTAGTGCATGATTTTTGATTATATTGCAGTATTAGGTGATTATTTTACATATGCAAAACATTAAATTGTACCAAACAAACAGCTTATTTTGCGCACCTCGTATTTGTGCATAAAAGGAACGTGTGCAGTGTAGGGAAATGTGAAGTTTTTGCTTCTGGCCAGAGCCCCTGTAGCCTCCCTTGTATCTGCATTAGCCCTCACACCACGAGTGTTCAGCTGAGCTCAGGCTCCCTCACGTGTACGTGCCATAAGCAGAAGTTTCCTGTTACCTCACGATTTTCTGGAAGCAAACCTTGTCATCTGGGAAGTGCACAGAGTCACTGTAACTTCAGGAGCAGTAAGGAGGAACCTCCAGGTGTTCCTGCTAAATCTGAAGTGTGTGCCTTTCCCACTAACCTGATTTAGCTTGTCTTTCATAGACAGTCATGTCTGTGCTGTAGTATCCCACTAGATTCTGAGCCATTCTAGGCCATGCAGACTGCACTTAGGTTGAAGTTATGGGGTTGATGTATATGATTTGCACAGTAGATAATAGTCAACAAAATGCATATCTTATCAGTATTTCACCTGCTTGAAAATACACTTTAAAAAGGAAAATCAACAAACCCTATGAAAGTCTGTGATTCCCACGGCTGTTATATGTGTTGAGGAATTCCTGATTCAAGGGAACAGTCTATATGTACAGCGATGGGGTAGGAAAGAAGATGTAGTTTATCTTCTTCCATTAGGGAATTGGACTCTCTGTATCAAATTTAAAAACTAGAGAATATTTTTATATCACACTTGCAAGCTTTAAATGTGCATCTCTTTCTAGCTTCAGTACTATTTGTCTTGCTTTAGAGTCCATTGTGAGCTAAACATCTCTTAAAATTATATCTCAGTTTTTCAGATTCCACCATTGCCAGTTAATTAAAGGTTATTCCGTGTGGAGTTGTTTTGGTTTGGTTTTTTTGTTTTGTTTTTTTTTAACAGAGTGTTACAGAGGAGTTACTGTTCCACCTTAAAATCATTCAGTACAACTTTCAGTTTGCAGTTCTGTGTCCTTCCATAATGGATTTTGTCACTGGAGTTATTTATATTGGTGATTGATTCAGGATATGTTGATGAACCATTTTAAAAACAATGACTGGGAACAATGTTGAAAAACAGTATTGTTATGAGGCTGTGAAAAAAAAAAAAAGCCATTTTATGTAACAGCCAAATGTGCTTACCTGTAGTTCTTCCTATTCTCAGCTGACTGTTACCAGTGGGTATAACCAGAAGGCAACGTTCCTATGTTAGTGTGAGTTTTTGCAGTCATGGAATGAAATTTTACTCTGACATGACTCAATTTGTAACAGCTAAGAATAACATTTAATTATACATCAAAAACAAATGCAAACCGCTTAATTCATTTGTAGAAAAATAACTACTACTTTGGAGAGCCTAATTACCATGAAATATTGGATCTCTCTTACTGTTTAAGTACCAGGAATATAATTGACACAGTGCAGCAAACAAACAGGATGTTTATTTTGAACCTTATTCTCTATGTTAATCTTTTTTTTTCCTTGCCATTAATTTATAAAGTTTTGAAACTGTAATTTGCTGATGTATTGGGAGTATCACATGCTATTTCTAAATATGCACTGATATTAACTTGAAATATTTCTTCATTAAAATAAGAAGAGCCAATGCTCAACTTTTCTGTCCTGTCTGCTTGTTCAATTTTTTCTGCACTTTCATGTTTGTAACTTGGAACTGTTTAAACAAAGGCTACAAGTGTGGTTTTAAGGCTCTGATAGAAGGACTTGTGTGAGAAGCAGTCAACTGAAAGAAAACAACTTTGTCTTTTTTTCCCATGCAGCCAGAAATGTGTTGAAATTTATTTGTGCTTGTTCCAGTGCAACACCACCAGGTCAGTCAAATTGCAATAGCTTTTCACCCTTGAGCACCTGCACCACTTGCTGCTCATTAATGAAGTTCATTAGTGTGCAGGACCTCCCTTCTGTCCAGGAATGGGCCTTGGCCTGGCAGGGTGTGCTCAGACCCAGGGGCAGGGAAGGGGTACTGCAAACAAATACCTGAAGCATTTATTGGTAGCAGTGCCACCAAAGCTGTAGTGCATTAAATCTCGGAAGGACCTTTTTGTTCCAGAACTGCTTTGGCCAGCTGTATCAGTGCCTCTGATAAGAGCTGTTTCGCTCCCACAAGTACCACTCTGTTCATAGCACAAGCTGTGTGTAAAACCACCACTAAATGCTAGTTCTACAATGACATCCATGTGTTTACTTTTAGGGAAGGAATTGGGCTAAGGAAGCATTAACTTACTTGATGGAGAACTCAAAAAGTGAAGTGACAAAACATTGCAGGATAATGGAGTAAAGAAATGACATGAGGGGCTCCACCCAGATGCTCCACCCCTTTGCTAATTCCTCTGAAGTATTTTACTGTAATACTTGTTTTCTCGCTTTTCAGTCAATGTAGCATACCTGTAAAACTTCTTTTAGTTCTTAAAAGTTGGGCCCTGATTGTTTTGGTATTTTAGCATGCAGAGAATGTATACACTTACTTCAAGGGAGAGAGAGGTAACTATTTTGTGTTTGGATAATGAAGGGGACCATGAGCAGATTTGGGATTTTTTTAATGTTAAAAGTGAAAAAAGATACTTTTCCCATCACCATCTCCAAATAAAAAAAACCAAAAAAAAACAAAACACTTAGTGACAGAAATTTCAACTATGCAATAGAAAAGCAGCTAACAGGTTCAAGATCTTGGCACCTTCTTTGTAAATGCTCTTCCATTCTAAATATGGAAACCAGAGTTTGGTCCTAATCTGCAATTCTAAGTCACTTTTTAGTGGAGTGGCTCTGGTGGCAAGACTTGGAGCAAACAGAGTGGGGTTTCTCTTGTCCTTGTTTTCATGTTCTTGTCTCATCAGTTTGGAGCTCTGTGGTCCCAGTGAAGAGTGTTGCACAATTTGCTGAGCATAAGACAAAAGAAGAAACTGTTACTTTAGTTTGGCAAAAATCACACAAGTAAAACACAGCATGTCCAGAGAAGGAAAAGCAACAATAACCTGAAACAAAGATTAGAAATATCAGCTCCAGTCGGGCATGATCACATCTGACTGATTCCAAGGAAGATTTGTTTTCTGTGTGAGGACCAGTTTCCCTGTCAGCATGGTGAATATTTCTCCCACCTGTCCAGTTTCAGTCCCAGATCTGCAGCCTGAACTGCAGGCTGATTGCAGTCTCTCTTGGGTTTCCTTCATTCTTCTGGACCCAAAGAATTTCCCTATTTGTTTTCAGCCTGTTAAACTGCTGACAGACCACTGCCACCCACCTCCTTCTAATACATTCTCCTTGGAGGACTGGCATTTGGAGGGCAGATGCCAGTGGAAAGGCAGGGGTCTGTTGCTGAAGGAGGAATTGCTATTGATAGGGGTGTTGAGCTCTGAGCCATTTGGTCTATTGGGATGTGTCCCTGCCTGTGGCTGGTGGCTTGGAACTAGGTGGTCCTTAAGGTTCCTTCCAACCAAACTGTTCTGTGAAGTCTATATTGGACATCATGATGGATCTCCCTCCCTCCCGCCAGTGCCAGAGCCTGCTCCTTCACTGACTGGCACTTTGCATGGCTTTGAGTAAAGGCAAAGGCCAGACACTCCCCTGGAAAGCAGTGACTTGTTCCTGGGTCATATTTGTGATGTGAAAGCTCCATTAGTTAGGCTTGTACAAACTATCCCACAGCCTTTCATCTTCTGTGGGAACTCCGTTTTCGATGGACGTTTTGATGCCTTTGTTTGCATTCCCTGTGTGACTAATTCAAACCAGAGCCATTTCAACCTGTTTGCCTGACAGCCCCAGAGAACCTACAGAGGATGCAGATGTTCAGGGGCAGAAGTTGCTGCCAGTTTTGTGGCCATGCAGGGACAGAGCTGCTGGTCAGAACTGCCGGGTTCCCCACAAAAACCCTGTGGAAAACAGGCCCCTCAAATCCCAGTCCCACCATCACAGCCCGTGAGAGGCATCACCATGGGCTGCCAGTGCAAATGGTTTCAGAGTGGCAGGTCCTAAAACCCACTTGACTTGTTTGCAGAGTATCCAGCACGTGGTTTTCTGTCCATAGGGAGGGCTGGGGTTCCTTGGTGCTTTGAAACATGGATGAACAACGTGTTGCAGAGTTATGCCTACTTTTGGGCATCAAAGCCCAGTCACTGGGACAAGAAGCAGGAGATACAGTCTCTGCAACTCCTGGCCTGAGAAAGACCAGAGATATTTTACTTTTCCCACCATTCCATGCCCTCGGGGAGTCTTCAGAGGAGTGCTGCTTTTCACCTTGCTAGGTTGGAAAATATTTGAAGATTTATAGGGCCAGCATGACTAGCTGGTGCCAAAGGCATTGGCTGGCTACATGGATGTCTGCATTCAGCTTTGGTCCTGGGACATTTCTGAATTGCCCTCGGAACAAGGTGGAACCAGGGATGACCCACAGCTCACACCAGTCTGCAGGCAGAGGTTGCAGAGACAAGAACAGGGGAAGGGTTCCACCCTAAAGGGCCATATTTTTGAAGTGCCTTTCCATGTTAGGAGCGAGTCCGGCGCACCGTGGGCACCAGCAGATCTTGTCACCACTACAGTTGTTGTGTCCCACACTCCACACCAAGACCCTCCTTCCCTGTCTTCAGAGACACAAAGGCTGAAATTGCCAAAGCAGTTTTGAATTTCTGGATTTAACCAGACCTGGCCTTATTCAGCTCTGCAACTATTTCATCCAGTTGGGACCACAAGGGAAACAGAATTTAATTTCCAGTTGGCCAAGATGGGAGAGTTGACACTGTAATGGTCCCAAAAAGTATCAAATGCTGTACAACATCGTTAAGCACAAAAAGAAGAATATGCAGAGTTCTCAAGGCTGCAACCTGAACTGGAGGTATTAAGTTAAATTACTTTTCATGCTGTATGCATTACAGTCACTGGTTAAGGCTGTCACGGTTTAGCAAGCATTTGCATCTCCTAGAGTGTCCTGTTGCACTTTTAGCAGAAACACTATAGGTCCAGAAATGGCATTGCCTTTATGCTAGTTTGCACCCAAGTCTATAAAGTCTTGCGTGATAAACAGGCTTTAAAAGTTTGCCTCTAATCTGTATAATCTGTGAGCATTTTTTTGGCTTCTATAAACTACGGAGTCTTCACTTTTTGTCACACGAGGTATAAAAAAAATTGATCTGACATCAGACCAATGTGGCACTTAATAAATTCCTGTTTATCACAAAGGATTGCAGTAGTACAGTCACATACCGAGAAATGTTAAAAAGACTTAAAAACACATACACAGTTTTACAGCCATGGAAGATAAAATGCAGAAATGCTTTTTTCTGGAATCCTGCACTTGTAGCTAGGATTTGGTTGTAGTCATAGGTGAGTAACCTGGTTCATGCAGCTGTTTGAAAACAGAGAAATAGAAGTTGCTGGAGAAATGGTGTTTTTATTGTCCAGAAAAGGAAAGGTATTCCAAAGAGCAGACAAATAATTCTGTATAACCCGTAGTAGTCCTGTTGGCACAGGATATGGTATTGTTTTCTAAGTTTAAACAGTAATAAGAGAGTGTGCGTACGTATCCTGATACTGTCAATTGTATTCCTGACAAAATTGCAGGAGATTCAAGAGTCTCAGTGCTTAGAACACATCCCCTTTTGCACCACAGGGCTGGAAATGCTAAGTGGCTGCTGTCGCTGGCTCATCCTGTGTATCCCTTTGGAATGCTGGCTGCTGCTTTCGGAGCCAGTTTAAAACCAACAATTATTCTTGGCAGCACAAACATGAATTAAAGCAGAGGTGTGAACAGGGACGTGCATTGTCACCAGGGCTGCTGGGCACTGCCATAAAACCTGGAGCCCACCAGTCAGCCTGGAACAGCCAGGAATGGGAACTCGGGCCAACACAGAGCTGCAGTCACGGTGAGACCACCACTGCCTGTTTGAAGAGCAAGTCCCAGCACAAGGGTGGGCACTGGCAGCGTCTCCAGGGGCCACACCAGGCTCAGCTGAAGCAAACAGAGACTGCACATTCCTTTTTTAACAGGAGAACAAATTTGAAGTTTAAAAAAAAAAAAAATTCCTCCCCAAATTATATGACATCCTGGAAAGGAAGGAGTACTCCTGAATCCTCCAGGTTTGGAGTAATTTTGGGATCAAATGATGCCATAGAGTAATTGAATAAGGGTCTGCCAGGCAGCAGATTCTCATCCCTCTCTTATTTCTCAGCTCAGGTCAAATCTTTCCACTTGCAGTTATGAGCTTCCCTTATTCCTTAGACGCCTGACCTAAATTAAGCCTAGTTTGCAGAAGAATTCAGGACTTGCAGCTGCTGGAGAAGGCAACACATAAAGAACATGTACACATCACTGTACCTGGTACAATCCAGGTACAAACAATGTACTTGTTGGATTGAATAATCAGGAAATTCTTCCAGGCTCTGGTTTTCTATTTGTAATATGAAGAGCTGGCAATGTTCTTCCTTGCATTTTAGAAGTGTTTAACAAACACTTTATTTTGTGAAGTTTTGGTGCTTTTTCATAATATTCACCATGACAGTATCATAAAGAAATGTGTGGTTCTGTCTTGATAGCCAGGTTTTTTTAACCAAGGAGTCAGTAATGGATGGGAAGACCATCTGAGTGAGCTCAAGTGCTCTTAAATGAGCTCAGAGTAATGTGCAAAGAGAGGCCAAAATGAGATCCTTCTCATCCTTTTCCCACACACCACTTCCCAGTTGCCTCCATGCTTTGCTGTGCTTCAGTCTCCTCTCCATCCCCTGCTTTCCACCAGTGTTCACACACTTCAGGTTCCCCCAGCTCTCTGCCAGGATCCCTTTTGTCTGTTCCAAGTCTACTATTTCAAATTATCTCCTCCTCTTGCGTGTCTCACGTCTGAATGCAGTTCAAATGTCCTTCATGTAGACTGAAAACAAACAGTTTAAAAAACCCCACAAAACTAAACTAAAAATCTATGTTTTCAAGTATGTGGATTTAAAGCTGTTTTGGCCTGAAGCAGTTAGGAATTGCAAGTTTTAGGGAAGTCCCACTCCAGGCCCTGGAGCTTGTCCCATGCTTATGAATTCACCAGAGAACAAAGCCTGCAATCTCTAGCTGGCCTCTGGCAAGCACATGTGAACTGCAGCTGGCTTGGTTTTTATCCAAAGCTCTATGAATTGGCCAAATTTTCACTGAGAGTATAAAAAGTCCATCTCAACTGTAAGGTTAAATTTTGTCCAGTTCCAAGTTCCTCTTCCAGTAAGAAAAAAAAGCACCACAGCTTTTCAAGGATTTCCAGAGTACTGGGAGGGGAATGTGGGTTTTTGTTTGCCCTCAATCTGGCCATGATTAGGTTAAGAAGAAAAAGGTGCTCTCAGAAACATAAACTGTTTTGGCTGAGACTCTGAAGAAAATCCAGCCTTCAACACACATGGCAAGCAAAGTGTGGCTGAAATATTTGCTAATTGGGCAAAAGTAATAAATAATAAGAAATATATATATAAATGATAAATAAACCCAGAACTGAGAAGGCAAAATGCATTGGGCAGTCCAAAACTTAGGTTGCACTGCCATGTGTGTAGTTGCATCCTTCCCTCCCTCAGCCTCAAACTCTGAGAAAATTTGTACTCCAGGATCGATGTGGGATTGGTTGTGGTTTGGATCAGTCTTTGTTTTTAACTGCATGTCTTCAGTGAATCCATTTTATGGCTGCACATATCTCAGATTTGCATTCTGTGTAATGAAGTTTGGCTACTGGAGCCAAACCCAGTAATATGCCCAGGCAGCTTGGCCATACAAATGAAGTTACAAAGATTTAACCCAAAGAGCTGAAGCAGAGAGCATCTAAGTCATGTGCAGAGTATCTGTTTTGTTTCCTCGTGTAAGCAAATACTGTGTTTGTTCACTGAGGATCAGTTTCTGACACGGTTCCTGAGTGTACCTTCATCATCCAGCACTGATGTGTCTCAAGTGCTTGGAATCAGTCCTGCCACCCAGGTGGGGTCAGTGGTGCTATAACTAAACTGGCTGGCTGATATTACTAACTTCTGCCTGGAAGAATTTTGACAATTTGATTATAAAATGCATTAGAAACATGAGACTTCAGGCTGAAGAAAGAATGCAGGCTTTAATTGAAAAGAGAAGCGATTCTCCTGTCATGAAGAGGACCCTACAGCACACAGTTCTTCAGACATTCAGTATGCCAGTACTACATGCTAGCAACAGCCTCATGCCTTGGATGGTCAGGCTCATGGGGTTCATTTTTGGGAGTTTCAGCATCCTCTTCAGCCCCTCAGACAAGCAGGCCTGCCAGGGCAGCTGGAGTTTGCATCTTCAAGCTGTGCAAGTTGGTTGTGAGAGGCAGGGCTGTGAGACTCTGCCAAGCCTCATATCCTTCTCTGTTCTGGGTCCAAGAGTTCCTCTCACACCACCTGCCACCTCAGTGACTCTGTTGAGTTTGCACAGGAACAGAGCCAAGGAGCAGCTTCAGACAAACAGCAGAGATCTCGGTCAAGAGGCAAGTACGAGCCAAGAGACTTGTCCAGTGTTTGTTAAGATGTAATTTGTTCACAACAGCAGCAGCTCAGCCAGCATCTTGGATTAAACCCCAGAATCTGGGCCCAGCTGACACATGCAGTGTGGATGCTGTCTTACACATTGTCTGACACGAGCCTCCCCTTGCTCATATCCACTCCCAAGGAAGGCACTTGGCTGCCGCAGTCCTGTGGGGCTCCCTCCTCTGTGTATTTTGCCTTTTTTACCTCTGCTGTCATCACTGACCAAACTGCACTGGGGTAGCAGCTACTTTTTTCCTGAAAATGAGCTCAAATGAACTCAAACTCACCTGTCCTCTCAAAAAGCCACAGTCACCAGCGGGACCACAGTGACACCCCATCCCTGCAAGCTCAGTTTCCAGGACCTGAACTCTCCATCCTACTCTCCATCCCCAGTACCCCTGCTGATATGAGCTAGCTCAGCCTTTTGAACCATTTCACACCCAATTCCTGTCCTGGGAGAAGCTCTTACACTGAGCTACACAGGAGGGCCAGAGAGCTATGGCAGTGTGTAAGCCAAGGGGAGTGCACGGCTGGCTGAGCATAAGGAATGTAGTTTTCTCTTTCCATTATCTAGGGTTTTCCCACATAAAGCCGCAAACACAGAAGGGACACACCGGTTTTCATTGCAGTGAAGAAGTCACAGATCTTTCTGTGTGGTTTATAATGAAGCTTCAAACGTGAGCTGCCCTGCACGCACGGCTTTTGTGACGCAGTGGCTGCTCCAAGGTAGGCAGCTCATACTAAAAGGCACATTCAGTAGGACAGATATTCCCTCAGGAATCCTGTGCCAGAGCACCGGGGAGCCCGGGCCCTGAGAAGGACTGTTCCAGCTGCCCTCTGCAGATAATCCTGCGGTGCCCAAACAAGCCCCAGGTGCGGCCGGTGCCGAGAGCCGCCGCCTCTCCTCCCTGCGCGGTGCGAGAGAGCGCCCGTGGGAGCGGCTGGAGGGGCCTGGAGCCCGCAGGGAGCGCCGGCAGCGCTGGGAGCAGGGGGCAGGAGGGAGGGCAAGGCGAAGCTGCAGGGCAGGCACTGTAACAGCGAAAGGTAAAGGAGAGGGGAGAGAATTAATGAGAACAGAGTAGAGTAGAGACGGGGCACGGCCGGCTCGGGAGGGAAGGGCAGCGGGCTCCCGAAGGCAGCTCCAGCCCAGCCCTTGCATTTACCACCATCTCGTGGCGAAGCAGCAGATCCCAGCGCCGCCCGCCCTCACCATCGACAGCAAAGGAAGGACCGAGAGCTGATCCCGGCATTTGACAGTCCCTGGCGCAGGGGAGAGGCCGGGAGCTCACGGACCGGGATGGACCGGGAGCGAGGGAAAGCGGCTGCGGGTGCATTCCCAGCCGATGTGCCCAGCCAGGACAGACCATTCCCAGCCGAT
>JAHLSL010000046.1:14236932-14262049 GCA_025920805.1 Petroica traversi | reverse complement strand
CAGACCATTCCCAGCCGATGTGCTCAGCCAGGACAGACCATTCCCAGGTGATGTGCCCAGCCAGGACAGACCATTCCCAGGTGATGTGCTCAGCCAGGACAGACCATTCCCAGCCGATGTGCAGTACGTGCCCAGGCCAGGACAGCCCGAGAAGGTCTGGCTGACAGAGCTGAGCTCACCTGTGCTCACCAGGCCCACAGAACCCGAGTTACAGACCTGCCTTCCAAGCAGCCCTCGGTCCTGAGGGGCTCTGCAAGGGGATGTGATGCTTCTCCTCCAGCACTGGCATAAATACTGTTTGCCTGCTCCTTTCTCTGTGGGAAGGTCAAATAAATGAATCCAGTGACAACAGCAAAACAGGTTCACAGTAGAAATTAAGAAAATCAGCTTAGAAAACAGAATTTCATGGAAGGGCAGAGAAGGAGAAGGACTGCCAAAATGATGGAAAAAATTTATGATTTCCTACTGAAAATATGTGAAGCAGTTTTGAGCTTCAGTTTAGCTGGTTTTAGAAACCAGGGACAATGAAAAGCCTTAATGCACCGTGCTTTATGTAGGAAACTCACTTTATGCACCATGGACTAATTTTCTCCATTTAAGATTCTCCCTGGCCTGATAAATCAGAAGTGGTCTCGGGGGTGTCCTGTGGGGGTCAGTGAGCTGCAATCTGGGCCAGATCAAAGGGGCCAAGGACTAAGGCAAGGCACACCCAGTGATGCTCACTGAGCACCCTCAGCAAACCAAGTATCCAGGCAAACACTGCGTGTTTCACACGTGCTTTACCCATGTTAGCTGGGCCTCAGGTCCCATGTATTGAGTAACCACAACATTCTGAGCTGGAAAGGATCCACAAAAATCATTGAGTCCAACTCCTAAGAGAATGGCCCACATAGGAACTGAACCCACAACAGTGGCATTATTAGCACCACGCTCTGACCAAACGAGACAATCTCACAGAACAAAATGCTTTGCCCCCTGCCTCCCCCACCATCTCCTACTTTGCTGCAAAAACCAGAGAGAAAAGAGACCCCTGTGTTTTGACTTCCATCTCCTCCAGAAAAAAAGCCTTTCTCCTCTCATTTTTGAGGGATCCCTAGTGTGGGCTGTTTTGCCTTTGGATCCTGTGCCAAGCCTCTGCATTCCTTTGCTCAAATCTTGGCTGTCCCAGCTAGAAAAAGGGTGTCTGATTTAAATCTGTGGGTGGTGATCAGCAGGTCCCTAAGCTATAGCTGTGCAGACAAAGCATTTGGCATCACACTTGCCTCAGATAACTTGAGACATCCATGATACACACAGCTAGAGCTGATCTGGACTCCCTTATAGCAGACAGAGGAGTCCAGACCCTTTTACTTCTCTGTACTGTCATTTGGGAAAAAAATAAGGTCCAATGTTTCCTTCATCCGGACAGGCTGGTTCATTACACTGGCTAAATGTCTGCACAGAAAGCCCAGCTGAGCAGCTCAGGCACAGACAGCTTTGGTGGAGCTTGACTGCCTTGAGCCAGGTGGGTGCTGGGCCTGTCCCTCTGCCTGCCCTGGGGCATCAGGGGTGCCTCAGCAGCTGCAGCCCACAGGGAAGAGCTGCAGGCAGGGCAGCCACCCCTGGGCAGAGGGGTCACCTCCTACCACCCTCTGCCCCTGGCCTGGGGCACAGAGGTTGCTGTGGGGTGCCACCCTCCTGGGGACTGTAAAAACTGAGCTGCCAAAGCAAAGCATGTGCTGCTTGGCTCGTGTGTCCTGAGATCCTCTCACAGGGTATCCCAGCCCCCTCCCTTCTGGGGATGGGCCTGGGGAGAGATCTGCCCTCTTGTCAGGTCTGCTTTCTCTGCCTCCTTGTTTTCTTGATATCCAGCTGATATGGAGCTACTTGTTTTGTCCTGTGGAGACCAACAGAAGCCGAGTTATATTTAGCAATGTTCCCATACAAAAGATCAGTCTTGTTAGGCAATGTTGGATGTACTGCATCTAGTGAACTACATGGCTAAGTGCCATGCTCTGATCCAGAAATTTCTATTGCTCAAGCAAACAGGAAGCCCAGAAAATGCAATTATGGGCCTACTTTTAGAAGGGAAAATGTAAGCCATGGTTAGATCTATTTCTAACTTACTTCAGAAGCTTCTAAAATGCATTTCAAGGTGGGCAGTGATGCACTTAGAGGATGATCAAGAAACAAACCTTGAAGATTAACACCATTATTGACACTGAAGGCTCAGCACAGTGAGACAGCAGGGACTGTGGGCTCTGCACAGGGTTCAGCTGTGGCACATCCCATTGGGTTCAGAGTAAATTACTCCTATTTGATTTTCAACAAACTTGCATTAAAGTCACTGGACTGTTACAAGTTTTATTTCTCCTCTCAGGCAAGATCACTTGCTCTGTGGTGCTAATGATCCCCTAAGAGTTCCTGTTGTTTAACTCTCCGTGCAGAGTGATGCATGATGAAAGCAGGGCTGTATTTTATTACATTATAAGAGTGCTTCTCAAACTGCTGTAATGAAATACCTGCAGCAGAGCCAGAATGTCTGAGGCACCCTGGTGTGTATTCAACAATATACCACATGCAGCAGTGAGTTCCTCTATCCCTGCAGCCCATGGTCAACAAGAACCAAGGAACAGAAAAGGGAGGAGCTGGTCCAGTCTCACATCAGAGGACTGGGCTCTACAAGAGCAGAGCTTTGCAGAGCTCTTTGGGGCCTGTCTTCTTGAGTGAACTGAGGAAGGTCAGACAAACCAGCATCACCTCTCTCAAAACAGGCCATCATTTAACTTCTGTCCTTGCTGATATACTCGCTGCAGCTTGCAGCTTCCCTCACCTCCACAACGTATCCATTATCCTCAAGATCAAACACATGCTTTTAGTGCTCACAGAGAACATAACTCATATTGCCAACAGCTTGGTTTATATTTAGTTATTATTAAAAGCTGGGGGAACCAAATAAAAGACACTTTTGGCTCTGAGAAGCTCTCTGCTCTGCAGGCAGTCAGATGAGATGACCTTAAGAGCTCCCCCATTGCTGGATGCTGCAATAATCACTGCGGCTGGGAAAATGAGCCTGAACAGGATGAATTCAGCATACAAATTCATTACATTTTTCTGTACTTGTGAGGTTTTTTTTATGGAAAGCACTCCACAATCTCAGCTTTCAACTTTGTTTCTGTGTTCAGCTGTCCTAATGGTTTCTATCATCCTTACTTCATGGTGTCTTCCCTCTTTTTGTTCCCTTCCTTGTGTTTTCTAACACACTGCTCTTCTAGCCAGACACGCAGTGTATCTGTTTGTGTGTTGTTTTCTTGTATGCTTGCTACTTCTGTTAATTTATCTTGGCCCGTCCCCCTGTCTTTTACCACTCTTCACTTTGAGGTACTCTTTTCCCCACCGTTTTTTGCCTTGTGTTTTTTGTATCCTGGATTACATGCTGTTTCCTGGACTGGACCTTTATTTTTGCATGTAAAACCCATTGCATTTCTTTAATCTCTAATATAGTCTCACCACCACTTATAGTACCTTGACTTCATTTATTTCAGGCAGACTGGAATGGATAAGAGGATAATCCAATCTGGTAGAGATCAAAAGTCAGATAGCATGAAGTGATAAAATGAGGAAGATAAAGCTTATAAAACATTTACATTAAATGTTCCTGGGTTGCAAAGGGAAAACTCTGCCTGGATCTGCTAGACCCAGGAGCAGACCTGCTGGCATGACTGCAGTGAGCAGGCTGGACATGCCATAAACTCACTTGGGCTTTCCAGAGCCAAGGAATACAGGGTCAGGTCACACACACCACTTCCCAGCATTCTTATGGAAGAGCAGTGTATTCATCCTCTAGACACAGTCCCACATTACAAAGGAATTTGGGCCTACAGATGGCCTACAGGGAAACACACATTATACAACCTGCATTTGGTCACCTTTTCCCGTGTCACTTGATTTCCCTTTTCTCTGTCAATTTCTCTGCCTTCTTTTTGCCACTATATTTGTCTCTGGACTAGAGAACATCTCTCCCTTTCTTCAAAGAATCTGATACGATTTTTTAAGGACAGAGAAGAAATAGGATTAGGGAGACTGTTTTTATTTATGAAAACAGTGCTATCAGCCCAGTCTCTGGTGTGAGGCAGTTCTACAGCTCAGCAGCACTTTCCATAGCCATAGTTTATTCCTTGGCTTGTACTTGGGCCAGCAGGACAGTGGCTTAATTGCTAGACTGTGCAAGGAAAAATATGAGACTAAAATTAAAGGACCAGAGGTAACAGCAGTGATTGTCTGAGCCAGGCTGTCTGTTATCTCAGCCACCTTCCTGATGTCAGAGCTCGCAGGGCTGTCAATGCTGCCACAGCAAGTAGGGTGAGGTTCTATTCCAGTCTATTAGTGTGCATTCACAAAAGGTTGTGTTTGATCCAGGCTAATATAGACACGATGTTTTACTGTCTCAAACGTGCTCATCCTGTATAATTCCCATTAGATGTGTTCATAGCCCCCTGAATGACACAGATGTCACTCCAAGCCCTTCAAAACTGCCCAGGACATCAGGATAAGCACATCCCATCACTGTTCTGATGGCTCCAGTCAAAGAACAATTTTCATGTGTTCAAATTCTCTCTCCAACATAATAGTTTAAAAATCAAAATAAAACCAAAAGCAAAAGAACAACATAAACAAGGAGGCAGGCCCTGTAAGAGCTGCTGAATAGCCTGTGGTGGCCCAGCCCAGCCCAGCAGATGCTGGCCATGCCGAGGGTCTCCATCTGATCACTGCAAGTACAGAGCACAGCCCTTTCCAGGAGCGACAGAAACCATCAGGGATCACACTCTGCATTTCACATTGCTGCTAACACAAAATCAGAATGGCTGTAAGACTGAAATTGCTGTAAAGCTGAAAAGTGTATAAAGTGGATAAAGCTGTGGAAGTGGATACAATGTAGAAGTATATTAAATCATGTGGTTTTTAATTGCATGGCATTACAAATTTCTCAAAATAGCTGTACTAAAAGTTGTCTTAACATTCTCAGTGAAAATGCAGTATTTTTGTTTCTTTTACCTAGGTATGAGTATACCATCCATTAAATAGAATTGCCAGCTTTTTTACTAAAATAAACTGCCCCTTTTCACTTTACAATGGCATAGCAGGCATGTTTAAGAGTTAATTTTCCTAATGAATACAGACAGCAGCCTGACTTCCCCATGCTGCCCTGGAGATGCAGTATAGATGTACATTTTGTTGTATAAAACCATCAGGATTATATGTGCTGACTAAACTACAAGCTGGAATTTTGCTTCCAGCTTTTCACCTGTTCCCATGCATGTCCCCACCATTTCCCATCATTCCATCAGTTTACATAATTCCTCATGCCTCAGCCCATAGATCCCTGCATCCCTGATGCCCAGGAGCAAGACAGTCACTGGGGGCTGTCCTTGGCCAAGTGCACCAGGGAGGGTAATGTTTTCTCCTGCCTGCCTTTTCTCAAAGGAAAAATTGACCAAGGTTTGCAGAGAGGTTTCATTTAGGCACTAAATGTGCTCAAGGGATTAAAAGCCAGGCTTGTCACTTGGTGATACCTTTCAAATTCTACCTCTGTGACTCTCAGCAGGACAGTTAAGCTTCATAATTCCTCTTGCCTCTCATGGAGTTCAGGGCTTACATAATCACAGTAAGGCTGAGGTGGGAAGGGACCTCAGAAAATATCTGGCCCAAGTCCAGGATCATCTAGCAAGGGGTCCTACAGCAGGCTTCCCAGGACCATGTCCAGTTGGGGTTTTAAATTCTCCAAGGCTGGTTCATGGGGTGCTGGGGTTTAGTGCCCTCTTTGGTGTGCTTGTTGAGCCCCTGCATGCAGCCCAGCAGCTGACAGACCTCTTTTCTCTGTTCTGCTGCTGGGGAGAGAGACAAGATATGGAATTCCAGCTGCTGAAGCAAGGGAGGCAGGTTGAGGTATGTCAGGAATTCCAGAGTAGCAGGTAGGAGACCATCATCCTGGACTGGGAGGGGGTTTCTAATAAGAGAGGGGCACATGGGGTTTATGGACTAGTGCAGTGGGATAAGATTATACTAAAGGAAAGGTGTGGTTGGAAGTGTGTCTTCTTTAGTGTTTTTGTGCAGCCCAAATATCCAAGGCATATTTGGAGAAAAGACAATTTCTCTCCTGGCCTTGTTCTTCCTCTGAAGTCCATGCATACCAGAATGCCAGAGTTCCTGGATTAGGACTCTTTATGTGTTTCCTCACTTTTCCTTCCTGGAATCTGTTTTCTTCTAAGCTTTGTGCTTTCAGGTGTTTCAGCTGCAACAATTTTTATCATGTTTGTGTCACACAGGAAGCCTGATGGTTCATCAGCCTTTCAAACACTGTGTGTTTGATCAGGTGCACAGAGGTAGCAGGGAGAATTCAAATTGCTCTCTATCTATATAATGGCTTTTGTTTCCTCTATCTCCCAGCTCCACAGCTAGAAAAGAAAGATGTTGTTTCCCATCTTTGCTTCTAAAGGCCATGGTTTTCAAACAGCCTTTTGATCTGACTTTCCCTGAGTGTCAAGGAAACCAGTTGCTGGCTTGCATACAAAGGGCACTCGCTCTCCCTGCTCGGGTCATTAAACTCCAGGGCCTCATTCACTGCTCTTGCTCATTTCAAGCTGGGAAACCACTGCTGCTTCAGGTAGGTTTGTAATGCTACTGTGCCATCTTTGTAAAGTTTTATGTCTGCTTTCCAAAGCAACAGGTAAATCCATAGAGAGCTGTGCCACTAACATTAATTTCTGAGTCAATGAATTGCACTAAGAAAACCACCTCTCAACCATTTCAATTCGATATAAAGTATGTCTCAAGAAAACAAAAGCACTGATCATGAGAGCAAAGCACAATAAGGAAGAGTGGACAGACAAACAGTGTGGCCTTGATGATTTTAAAGCTGCATGAATGTGAGACGCCTGCATCTGATTAACGAAATCCATTTCTCACATCTTCTGTCCCCTTTCTCGGCTTATGGCAGGGGAGAAAATTCATCCCTGCTGTAAGCCAACTGAAGTCATTCTGATCTCTCTGTTTTTAATGCTTACTGCTGTGCCTTTTGTATTTATATGAAGAAATAGCATAAAGAAAGAAAAGAGAGAGAAAAATTAGGCAAAGTTACAATAACAAGTGAGATACCAAGCAAAGACTAAAGCATGAAACAAAACGTTAGAACTCAGCATGGAGTCAAACACACAAAAAAATTCAGCATTATATCTTTAAATCTTCTCTCCCCTCTCTGTCTCTACATTGTCTTGTTAAACTGTCATCGGCTTGTCATCTCACAAACACCTGGTATATTCTACATCTTAAAAACTGAAAATGCAAAGGACAAAACTTCACTTTTAAATAAGGATAAATTTCACATAGGATACACAAATTCCAACTAACCTTAATGTGTTTGTGTCAAATACAGAAGTATTTTCTCAAGGAAACTTCCCTTATATTTACTAATAGTGCTATTTCACAGAATCAGAGTTTTTGGGGTCCAAAGGGACCTCTGGAGATGGTATGCTTCAACCTGCTTGCTCAAGCAGGGTGGCCTAGACCTGGCTGCCCAGGAGCATGTCCAGTTGGCTTTTGGATACTTCCAAGGATGAAAAGTCCCCAGCCTCTCTGAGCAATCTGTGCCACTGCTTAGTCACCTTCACAGAAAAAAAGTGTTTCCTAGTATTCCAATGGCACCTCCTGCATTTCCTATTTACTAATGATTTAATGCTAATAACCCCCACAGAAGACTCAAAAAAGACAAATTGTATAGGTGGGGAACATTTGGCACAAAAAGAAAAAAGGCATTTCCTAGTCTGGAGCTATCCAGTAGCCCCAGCTCAATAACATGAGGGGTACTGGTCTCCTAAATCCTAGCCTTGCTCTCACATTGCATTCTTTTCCTTCAGAACTTGTGGTGCCTTTTTCTTCACTTGTCATTTCAACCATCCACATCAGGGAGCAGGAGCAGCTTTTGGTCTCTGCTGAAGAGGCAGCAGTGAGAGCTCTCAGACTCAGTGCCAGTCCTGCCAAAGACTCTTCTCTGTGGTGCACAGATGCAGATGGGGCACAGCAAAGGCCATGCATAGGCTGAACTTTCTCCTGATATGTTCTCTTGGTCTCCAGCAAACAAACCAGGAATTTCCCAACAGTTTCATCCAAATCTCTGCCTACCATTGGATACTCCATTAACTCATCCAACCACTTCTTGAATCTACTCGCACTTTTGGCCTCCTCAAAATCTTTCACAATATTATTATATACTCATGAACAAATCTTTCTTGTTTCTAAACCTGCTGCCTGACCACTTTGTTGATTGCTCTCTACTTTTTGTATTCCAAGAAACAACGACAAATCATTCCCTTTTTAACATCTCTTCAATAACCATAATTTCCTATATCTGTGGTGCATCCAGACCCAGAATCCTCTTCAAGTTGTCTATTTGGTCTGTTGGCCTATTCAGTGTTTCCTCAGTCTCTTTCTGCTCCTTTCCTGGTTCTGCTACGTCTATTCTGTAGTGTGGTGAGTGGAACAAAGCAGAGCATTCAGTAATCCAGGGACAATATAAACTAGGAGCGTGATGTAATGATGTTCAGTTTTGTTCTCAGCTCCTTGTAATAACTGACATAACAAAAGTCAGTGCTCATCCCAGAGTCACAGGCTTGCTCAGGTGAGAAGGGACCCAGCTCTTTAGCCTAACCTTGCTCTCAAAGCAGGGTCAGCTATGGGGTCACACCAGTTTCTGAAAGTCTCCAAGGCCAGAGAATGCACAGCCTCTCTGGCCGATCTGGTCCTCAGCTGGGCTGCTCTTGTGGGGGAATCATTTCTCCTCACACTGAGCATGAACCTCTCTTGTTTTGCCTTGAGATGCCCTTTGTCCTGCACACCATGCACCAGTGTGAAGGGCCTGGCTCCATCTCACAGACAACCCCCCCCCTGCTAGGCACTTTAGGGCCTCCAGGAGCCTCTTCTGCAGACTGAACCAGCCCAGTCTCTCAGTCTCTCCTCACAGGACAGGTACTCCAGCCCTGACCACCCTGGCAGCCTCCACTGAAGCTCCTCCAGTTGCAGTGGGAGGATTGGGGACAAAACATTTCACTTTTGCCTTCCCTTATAGTCAAGATAGAGTGAGAGCCTTACCACAGGATCACCCATTCTATCCATTCTAACATAGATTTTTAAGAGAGAAGGGATAAATCAGTGATGGCTCCATCAGGGAAGAAGCTTAAGCAGCTAATTCAGTATAAAACATCTAACTTGCATGCAGCTCAGATCACTAAGATGAGCCATCTTTTTAATTTATTTTAATTCCCTACCTGTAAAATGAGGATGCTATGGCTTCCTTCATTCTCCTATCTATTTGAACTGTATGTAAGCACTATGTTAGGCTGAATGATGTTGTGCCTGGTGTCTAGAAAAATAACAACTGACATCTTTTTGAGCTTTATTGGCTTCAGGCTACCACTATTAACAATGACGGGATGGAACACAGAGCTTCTGGACCAACTAAGTTTTGAGCATCCGTACACAACCTAAAAAACTGACATAGAAGAGGCATGAAGGGAAAAATAAGGCAGTGAATTTCCACAATTTCTCATTGTCTCAACCTTCTGAACTGCTGCCAACTTCAAATCTAAACTGGCATACTTCTTATTTTGCTGTTTTAACAGGAGATAATTATAGCTCATTGTTCCACAGCTTACTGTATAAAATGCTGAGCAGTACTTCTGTCTATTCTTCTTAGGTCTGAGAAACTTTAACTACTTTGGATTCTTGTGTCCCAGATAATCACTATTAAGCAGTTAAAAGTTCATTAAAAATGAGGCCAAACATAGATGAAAATGCCAACAAAAACATGCCTGAAATGACAGATTAATAAAATGGCAGTGCCATTAGAAAGAGATTTTCTCAGACTGTATTTTAAACATATCTAAAGAACATTTTATAAACTTTAATTACATTTGATGAAATTAACTTTCTTCAGCATAATTGTTCTAAGGATGTGGAATTTTAAAATGGAAATTATACTCTCAAGCAGCACCCAGTGAGGACATTTTCTGCAAATATTCATATGGATATCTTTCATGACCTAGAGTTCAAATTTATCCACTGTTTTCCACACTATGGAAATAAGTTTAAACTAAAATACACATTTTAAATGAAGATGTGAAAAGCATGTTTGAGTTGCACGCCTGTACTTTTCCACAATTAGGAAGGCAACAGTTCCCTTGGGTTTTCTTTCTTTGGCTGTGAACGAAAATGGCTGAGTAGTATTTCCAAAACATTTCTGTGCTATTCCACAACATCAGTAGCTCAACAAAAGGAGATTCCTTCTCTCATTCTTTTAATCCAAACTCCAACTAAAAACCACATAATTAGAAAACATTCTTTTAGATGTTCCTTTTTTTTTATACAATTTGAATTTCTCCATATTAAAATGCAGCTCAGATCATCCCTTCTCTCAGCCAGAATTCTGCTAATGAGAAGGCCCTTGGCATTTTTTCTTCTTTGTGGATGGGTAGGGAACAGCCAGTGCTTTTCTTGTATAGCAGATAAACAGGATGGATGAATAGGGCACCACAATCCTAGATTAGGCCAGAGATTCATCACTGACAGATTGTACAAAGGTCAAATAATTTCTTACTAGAAAATACCTAAAATAGTGAAGCACACTTGGAAGCACAAGTAGCAACCATAATTCCTGGCCAGGTCACAGCAATCAAATCAGTTTTCCTGCATTTGAAGCTAACTCTAACTCACCAAACATTACCAGTTAGCTTTGTGTTCTGCAGCACTGGTTGAAGACGCACAAGGAGCTGGCAGAGCCAGAGCTGGCAAACAGGCAGCAGGGCAGGATGCTGGCCTGAGCAAGGCAATAAAGGCACGCTGGTGTCAGCCAGCACTCCACACAGGCCAGCTGTTTGTGCTAATACACATTTGCTAGAGCCTGAAATAATTGTTCAGAGAGCAAAGAAGGGCAGTTCTAGTACAGATACAGGCTCAGTAATCATCCCCCTCTGCTGGGCAGTGGCTGGCAGGAAAAGGATTCAGATTATCAGCAATATGACTATCTGTTATGAGGGGAAAAATTTTTTATTTGCCAGGGGCAGCAAATATCAAAACTGTTGCTGGCCTGTTCCTAACAGTTGCATTACTTGCAATGTAATCCCATGAGAACCTTATGGTCATTCAGAGATACAAAAGAAGCCTCTTTGTTGGTTCGTCTTATGCTGAGGGCTGATAAACATGAGAAAAATTTAAAGATCTTATTAAAGAATAAAACAATGTTTCTGCATTTGCTTCTTAACTGCTGCAGAACTTGAGGAATAATGATCCAACTCCAAACTGCTGCGCTCACATGAACCAAACCAGGAAACCAAGAAATCTAATGAATGTGAAATGTCAAAGAGAAGATAAACAAATTCATATAAGTACATAAGATATTAAAAAAATAGGCCAGATGTGGTCACCTTGATAACTTCAACAAAAAGCCTTTCCAGATTGGTTTTGAGCCAACCTAGTGCCTTTCTCTTATTAAATGACTTCAATGATTTGTAGTCCTGTTTGTATGTAATTTCCTCCTATTTTAATCTTCACAGGATCAGTAAAATGTTAGCTCAGGGATACTTTTTCTCTGAAGCACAAGAGGCTTAGTCAACCTGTTCTGCATAAACATGTGAAAATACACAGATCAATAGATTCACAAAAGGCAGTACAGTGTCTACCTTGCCCATTCCTTCCTGTCCTGAGATAGCAAAGATTAGAGACGTGGGACATATTTATTACGCTTTCCCTAGGCTTGAACAATCATCATGAAAATGCAGTTTTGCTAAGTCTGCAGACTAAGAACCAAGGATACTTCAACTCCATGTGTTTTGCCGTCACAACAGGTCTTTAAGGTATGAAGGCAGACCAGGTACCAATTAAAGAACAACCTTTGGGTGTCAGCGTCCCAAACTTTGCAGTCCAGACAGTCTCCTAGCTCTGTCTGGTTGGGCAAACTGCATCAGCAATGTACCCAGTTTGAACCAACCATTCAAAATGTGCATCTTCATCCTCCTTGTGCCTGGTCTCCCTGGAACCTGGTCACCACCATGACCAACAAATTTGATCACTCATTGGTGAATCAGACTGAGCAAAGGACTGACTTCCATCTGACAGTTTTAAAAGCTCTTGTTCAAGGAAAAATATATGTCAAATTGGATTTGACCTTCTCTGGAGCAGATGAAAGGAGATCTTCTGTCTTCCCATTGTGTCTATTCCATGGGAGGGAAAAACTGCAGACCTTGAATGCAGCTGAAACAGGCACATCTGTATCTCTGCCTGAACCCTACACTGAACCCCTATTTTTACCCACTGTTATAGCTAAGATGACTGAACTACAAGGTCACGTATTTTGCTGAAGGCCATATCATGAGTCATTTGATTAAAACTCTGCCCTTCCTGGCTCTCAGTCCTTTTCTCTACTCATTAGTACACACAATGTAATAAAATGTTGGAATATCCCCAGAACAGAGTCTTGCTTAGACCACTTCCTCTGTAGTTCACTAGAACAGACCTCAATTCCTGGCTTAGGCAACCTTCCAGCTCAACAATATGATGCAAAATAACATTTGAAGTTGAATTTCAAGTGGCATAACGAGCAGCTACAGAACTTCGACATTGTTCTAAATTTAAGCAAAATCACAAGAGGAATTTTAGAGAGTATTCAAGAGGGTAAACAGAATAGAGGCTAAGCAAATGTCTCTTTCTATTATCCATCTTGACAAGGGTTCTTTGATTCCTTTAGTAACTTATGACCTTCGCCCATTCTTTGCTTTTTAAATTTTTTTCCACCATTTTTAGCAAAAACCCTTTACCCAACTCTCTAATCTAGGATAACTGAAAACTGAAAAGCTGGTAAAATTAGCCAGCTGTTCTGACTGATGAGAAATCATTGATAACATTAGATATTTCATTAAAGCTGCATTAACACTCTTCTAACACAGTTTAAGGAAGGGTTCATTTTATAAGCTCATAGGGTGTTGGAATGAAAGATGTGATCGTTCCCATGTAACCTCATAAATTCTCTTGCTAGTCAGTTTTGAGTCTATGAGCTCCAGTAAAATTCTCATGAGAACACAGCATCCCTCCATAAAAACTCCTGAATCCCCCATGGGAATCAGCTGGTTTAGAAGAGTTCAGAGGTTCAAGCCTGTGGTTTATTTATTAAAATTTTCTCAGTAAATACATCATGGTAAAATAGATAACAAGCACACTGTTTTGTGCTAGTAACATCCGTCTTCCATAATATACATGCACAGTAAGTTTCAAAAATAGGAAGGAAGAACACTAAGTTACATTTAAATGTGGGTGCACTGAACCTTTTGTCAGAAAGAGTCTGAAATCAAAAACAAGAGTGAGAATTTGCTTCCTTATTTTTCAAAACCATTATCATCAAATGCAGCTAAGATGTTGCTCTATGCAAAGGCATAAAAAGGGAATTAAGATCACCAGAGGTTTTAACAGATTGGGCTGAAGTTAGACACCTCTAGTCCCAGAAGATGATGGTGACTTAGAGATTACAGTGGTAGAGCATTAGAAGTTGCAGATGTACATTCCTTCTCTAACATTAGGAGTGGGAATCTGACCAGGTGCACCATGTCCATGCTGGAATTACAAACATTTTGTAGAGCCTGTGGTTGAAAGCGCTGAACCAATTTTACCTGCTTCTTCTACAAAGCCTCCAAACCAACCCTAAAAAGTGCAAATTCCTTCCTTTCCTTGGAGACAGTAAACAGCAGCAGGAATGCAATAGGCAGCGGTAGCTTCTGTGAGGCAATACAGTACCCAAGAATAGCTCAGATACTCCAGTGATGAATTCGATAGCTAATTTGTATCAGACTAGTTATTTTAACACAGGATTCACACAGTCATTTCCACCTCAAAAGGCTTCTGAGGGAAGAAAAATACCACTAAAATCCAAATAGAGTTTTTTCCTGTCGGAAAGCCAAGTCAGTAGATCTATATGTTCTGGTGGCAGAGAAGAACACTTCCACCCTAAGAAAGAGTCAGTCTTTCAGAGATATTTTTTGGCAACTCATTTCAGGACCTTAGAGGCAGGCTGTGGCGGTGGCAAAAACAGGGAGGTGACAAAGTCACCTTCCTCCCAGCTCTACAACCAGCTGCCAGCTTCCAGCTCTGAAAATAAACAGCAGATGGTCACAGCTCTCCTGGTCCAAATCTGCTGCTCCGTGCAGGAGTGCAGAGCGCTGCAGCCCCAGCAGGGGCCAGGACTGCCAGCATCACCATTGCTCCAAGGTGTCAGGGCAGACTCCACATTCTCCACTCTGCAACTCCTATATCCTCCACTCTTCTCCTGGCACTGCAGTATTAAGAACAAATGGGAAAGGAAGATGTTATGGGGAAAGGGTGGAATTCCCCTGCTTATTCCCTGCCTGACCTCCCTGGGACACAAATACACAGCTTTCACACTCAGCTGCTTTGTGCTCCACATTGCATCCCAAACTCAGGGCCCCACTGCCTCACACTGATGGAGTGTTTGCCTAGAAAGAGCACAAGGCTTGCAGAAAATGAGCCTTTAGTCTCCCTTCTCTGTAGTCTGTGTGCATGCAGACCTTGCTCAGAAAAAAGGGCTCCATTCTGATTTCTGCCAACCGTCTGTTGAGACATAAACGTGTTTTACTTTTTATTCTCAAACAACTTCAAGCAACTTCACAGGCTTCCTTCACTTACTATAACAGCACCTTGAATATGTTCAGAAAATTTGCTTAGCTTTGATAATAAAGTTCTGGCTTTGTATTTCAAAGCAATGTACTTCAAATCCTGCTGGGAGTGTCTTTTTATTAAAAATTCCCTGTATCTCTTCTTTCTCTTCATGTGAGCTCAGCATATGTACAGTATTCAAATGCCTGGATTAGAAGGATAATTAACAAAAGTATTCCAACAACCATTTTTTAAAAAATTTTCTGGAAGAAAGAAAACTTACTCAGTGTGTGTATCTGACAGTGCTGGTTTCCTTCACACTGACACACCCAATAAATGTTTAATCAAAATTCAATTGTTCAACATGTAAAATAAACATTACAAATCCTTATTAATTTCTCAATGAAATCAAAAGTTTGATCCTACAAGCAGTGTACATTATTGTTTACTGTTAACAGCAAGAGCTGTGCACATACAGGGAGTCTGCAGGCATCTTTATGCATTTATACATCTTTTCCTTGGTACTGAGCTATCCTTTCCATTTGCTAAATCATTTACACCATACAGACAAGAGGAAAGCAATATAATATAGCATTGATTGACTTCTGCAAAGTAGAAACCAGATCTAAATTCTATTTTAGCCTAGTCAAATCCTAAGGTTTTATGGGAAGTTTCTGCTTGGTCCAGCAATAACAGTAACCTGTAATTTACATGGCACATATTTTGAAAAATTCTCAAACTTACAAAGGTTACAAAGATTTACAGGGGTCATTTCAGTCATGACTGAACTGCAGAGAGGGGTGAAAAATAAGTTTGTGACATAAAAAGATGGGCAACAGAAATGAAAGACAACAGATCAAGAATAATGTATTCCCTTGAAAAATGTAGAGGATGATCAGTAGACACACTATAAATTATTACACTGAATTATCCCTTAGCTCATAAAAAATGTCAGGAGACTTTAAATACCTACAGATGGTCAGTGCCTCCATTTTCAATTACTTCTGACAGATGGTCCTTCCCTATGGCCCAGCAATATGCCAAGAACAGCAAATAGAGATGGACTCAGAAGCAAGAGTGGTGCCATACTTTGCAGCTGTATTTATAGTCAGACCCAAAGTGCTCTTTGCCTCTGTATCTGCAATTCAAAAACTGCATGAAGACATATTGAAACAATAGCAGTCACTTGGTTCTATCCCCTGTCCTGATTTACCATCATTAATCATATTGTAGTGAGACAAGGCTATTCATCAGCTACATGAAGACCCCAGGATGTATCAGTATCCATTCTAGCAGCTAACAGCTCTGCATATAGTTAATTCATTTCACTATCACTGCGACTCTCTTTCATTCCCAAAAGTTGAGGATTCTGTTACAGATCAAATCATCAGTTAAATTATTGGCCAGTATCACAAAACCCAAGCCAAGTGCTGACAAATCAAATCCACAACTGGCATTTATATCAAATTAATCATGTAGCACGTGGGTATTTGCTAGCACTTTTCCACATTGTATACAATCTGGTTATTTCCTGACTCCAGTTCCAGTTTCAATCATGGCTCTTCATTTTATGTAGAACATCCAAAAAATAAAATTATCCAAATGTCTTTATCACCTCAGAAAATGTAAACTGTGGGAGTGTGAAATGTAAATTCTTCACCATTTATTGAAGCTCCAGGCCCAGATGGTCTCTCTGCAGTTTTTCCAATGATCCAATTTGCTGTTTCCATCCCATTTATGATGCCTTTATTGAAAATCATAATAAGTGTTCAAAACACATTTAATAAAGCAACTGTTAATTTTATTTTTGGATTTTGGAGCATGAAGGAAGTCTTATCATTACCTTCAACTGCACGGGATGCATCCAGAACACAAGGCACTCTGGTTTGAACAGTGTCAGTCACAAGGCTGCAGGAGCTGCTCGGCCATGCCCCTTGCTCTCCCTTTCACCTCCCAGAGAGGCTTCCCCTCCCTATGGAACTGGCAGGGAGGGACAGTGTCCCCTCGACGAATGGCACAGCTAATGCACCCCATGAAGATAAAGATATGTGGGAATTGAGTATCTGTGTGTGTCTGCAGATGAAACACACCCAACTGCCTGGTCAGCATTTGCCCAAGCTGATCATGTTACAGAAGATGATCATCGGCCAGATTAAACAGTTACTGGGAATTACAAAAAGACTTGACACAAAGCAGGAGCCAGGCTGAAAAGAAATATAAAAGAAGTGTGAAAACTCATAACAGGACAGATCCTGGAAGGGAAACAACTGTCTCAAGGGTGTGTGGTTCAGCCCATGACTTGCAAGGAATTGCAGGGATCTGTAAAAAGGTAAAGGAGCCGCATTTCCCACAGGAGACATGTAAACAGGGGAATCTGCAATCTTTGGGAAGGGGAGGTGTTTTTGTAACCCATACTGCCCATGAGTAAGGAGGCACCCAACTCTGTGCACACATGTTCTGAGTGTTTCTGGGTATTCTAGTTATAGAAGACTGTTAAGAAATTTCTAGCATGGTTTGCCTATTTGTATTATTAATCTCGTTTCCATAGTTCACTGATTGCAGGATAATTACACTCTGCCAATAAAACAATAAACTGCTTTGATTCATATTTACTTTAAACTATATGAACTCAGCAGTTTCTCCCTGCAACACATAACAAGTTGCTGAAGCAACCAGAGATCTCTGTAACACAAGGATTTCATGTTTTTTTCCAGAGTGTTGATTGACACTGAATAAATTCATGTTTAATGAAGTGTATCTAACTACAAGAGAGATCCCTTTAGAGCATGTAATATTTATCTCAAAATAATTATTTTAAAGTAAGACATTACACATATGGTTATTTCAGATGTCCTACTTCAGATAGGAGCTCATATGCAGGTGTTACATGGTTAGCATTTGTAACTAAACATACTTCAGTCTGGAGATCAGCATTCACTGTTGGCACCCTGTCTTCCCTTTGAGTTATCTGTGAAAAAAACAAACTGGGCTGATTTGGATCTCTATTACCACAACCTCACAGAGAAGACCCTTAGCTATCCCAAACAAAGAATCAAAACCAGAACTGTTGCATGTTGCAGGATTTCACTAATCCTACAGGTTTTGGGAGGTTTTTTTGAAACATCAGTTCAGAATTTCCTTTTTCTTTAAGAAAGACAAGTCTTTACAATTTTATCCATTTAAGTGGCTGGGCCAGTTCTCCTTCCTTCCATAGCTGTAATAATACACTCTGGTATTCCCTAAAGCACGTTTTGCTGTGCATGCATGGGTATGCAGTCAGTGCTAATTTGCCATAATCCTGCTGCTCTGACTTTCCCAAACCACATCACCACAAACGTAGACAGTTTGGTCCAAACTGTGGGCTCTGCAACAGTCTGACAGCCCTAAATATTATGAACCATTGATGCATTACCAGTGACAGCAAACTCCACAGATCCTCACAGTACAGATAAGGCACAAGCAGCCAAGCAATCAGAAAGGCTCAAACACTTACCAAACAATGAACTTTGAATAACTCGATAAAGGAAACAAACATGCATACAAAAAAGGTCAGTTTCTGGGATGAGAATGTAGTTGAATATCCCAGCCAAAGATAATTGTATTTCACAAAATTGCAAACCTCACATGAGAGTTTATAGTGGAAAATCACTGACAGGCCATTGTCTGCGGCACTGGATTCACAAGGCTGCAATTATAGCTTAACCATAACGAGTGCAACTCTGTGGTCAGAAAGACTGCAAGAATATGATACTTTCCATGGAATACTTCTGCCTTCATGGATGTTTGGCTTGAAGTCTGGATTTTATGTTGCAGTGTTGTTGGCATTATTTATCTCACACTTTCATTTTTTGAGCCTGATCTATGTAAGTAACTTGGCTTCTTCTTTTAGGTGTGCAAATAAAAATTACTTCATCTTCTCCAAGCTTGAGTAATTGCACCCAACAGTATATATCATTTGATGTTTATAATCTTCCCTTTGCATTCACAGTGGTACTCCTTTGGGTATCATTCGTCACCAAAAAAAAAAAAAGAAGACAGCTTTTTTCTCTTTGTTTTCAAATTAGCAAGATCCCTACGGTCTCACTGAGCTGTGCTTCTCCAGACAGGCCTGGCAGAAGACATATCCTAACCCATGCTGCCTGATGACAACCACCATGAGATACCAGACTCACCACCCACTGGGGGCTGCTCTAGCACATTTGAGGAAGGTTCCTGGCTCATCTGCACTGGAGGAGCAGCAAAAAAAACCTCAGAGGAGACAAAAGATCTGGCTTCATAATCAACCAAGCATGAAATAGAGTCCTTGTGCATTTCTAAGTGTGGGAAGAGTTTAGGAAAGGGAAGGAAAACAACATCTGAACTGTTAAAAATGTTACTTCTGGTAGATGTAAAAGATGGGTTGGTAGTCATTACCAGAGGCTGCTGAGTGGGTGGCCCTCCTTCGTGGATGTACCAACTCTAATGAGCTCTGATGAGGAAAAGGTCATAATCTCACTAGGAAAGTGCTGGAACAAGAACATAGCTTTGAGGGCCGAAGCCTGTACACCACTTTTTCTCAGTAGTACTTGTGTAAGCAATACTCCTGATATTAATATGATTGTCTAAAGGCAGAAGGAGTACTCATACAAATAAGGGCTGGGATTCATGCCTAGTAATCTGTCTAATCTGGCACTCTCTCTTCTTCAGCTGCACTAGATGTTTTCCAGCAGATGACTCTTAAATAATATTTCCAAAATACACTGATATCCTGGGGGAAATTCTATCGCAGCTTACAAAATCTTTTCTGAGACATGAGTATTCATCAAGTTCTATGCAGACAAAGCAGAAGGATCTCAGGGGAAAGAGCAAGATCAGGAGGGCTATAGTTCAGTCTAAGAGTCCCTATCTAAGAACTGATATTATGGTGGACTGTCCTAAAAGTCTATGTTT
This sequence comes from Petroica traversi, assembly GCA_025920805.1. Taxonomy (NCBI): domain Eukaryota; kingdom Metazoa; phylum Chordata; class Aves; order Passeriformes; family Petroicidae; genus Petroica; species Petroica traversi. Next base: position 14,242,432 of record JAHLSL010000046.1, on the reverse strand, counting down.
CCTCAACAGGAATACAAAGCAGTGTTAGTGACCTATGGTTCAGGTCTCACTGAAGTAAGAGAACTCTGAGGCATCATCTTCAGAAAATAAAATACAAACTCCTACCAACATCACATTTATCCTTACATACCTGTGGACACAAAATCAGAGCCTTGAAAAGAATATAAAGGATGTCCTGGTGGGTTAGACCAACATCTAGCTATCCCCATTATCCTTTCTTTAATAAGAGATACTATTTAAAGAGAACAAGGCAGGCATACGTATTTCCTTTATTCTCCTCCAGCAGCCACAATCATTGTATTAGGGATGTTAGGGAGTATATCCCTACTAAATTATTTTTGCATCTATGAATATGTAGTCCATTTAACTGTTTAGTCTCCTTTCCAATGGGCTGGCCCCTTTGCTTCCAAAACCTCCGCCAGCAGTAAATTCCACAAGTTCACTATACCTGCTACATAAAAAAGTATACTCCCTTTTATCTTTTCTAAACCAATCTCCTACTGGTTTCAATGACTGCTCCTACTTCTAGTTCTGCAGGATTTGGAAAAGTGAATCAATCTTTATTCACTCTACCCACTGCCTCAATTTTAGAAAATCTGTTTTCTCCAAACTGAGGCTCATGCTCTGGGTAGTTTCACTTCCTTGTATTCCCTGAGAGAATGGAATATGGGTTTGAGTGGGAGTGTCCCTCCACCTTTCACTCCCTTATTCAATACGTAAGGAAGGATCAGCTCTAAGGATCACATCTAAGACTGTTGCATTGGAACAAAAATGTCAGCAGTGAGTTAAATCTTCTGATGATTTATTATCATGGCTCAGCACAGAGTTCACTGAATGCCAGGCATGGTTTAAGGAAGTGACTGAGAATAGGGAATTCAGCAATTGAAATAAGTTATTGCAAAATCACAGCCTGAGCCACACTCTGTGCACCCCATAAAAGCTAGAATCTCAGAGATCCCTTCTTCTGGGAGGGATGTTGTATCTTACTTTCCCTTCTTTTTAGTGTGAGAATGATCAGAAGGATGCCTGTGATGTGGATACTCCTGTCCACAAGCTTGCCCATACTGAACCTGAACAAGGTTCAGCCAGCTCATGCTCCTGTCGTGGTCTATGGCCATGGGCAGGAAGGAAAGAGGTAGAACAGCAAGCATGAACTGATGTCCAGGAAAGAGTAAGGATAGGGCATGTATATATTAACTTTCATCCTAAAGCTTCCCCAGCTTCAAACTGTTTTTCAGACCAGGAAGCTGCTTTGAGGCACATACAGGTTTTAGGTAATCCTTGGTGTATCTGGTAAATTTGGAGAGGGCAAGGGATCCTGTGCCTCTGTCCTTAAGTGAGATGTTGTGCAAAAAGCTTGTTTCTCAGTAATGTGCAAGTGAAAACAGATCCCTCTGTACAAGCACATAGTGGTGAGAGGTATCAGAGATCTGCTGTCTATCATAGCATGACAAATATTAGTGAAAGGGTCTGAAAATATACACACATACAAAAATCCCTCCTTTGACCCAAGAAACTTTCATCCTTGTTATTTTCAATCAGCTGGAAACAACAAATGATGACTAATATTTTTGAAATGCCTTGGAGTTTCACTCTGACTTCATGAACTACTTTAAAATCTACATGCTTATTACAAAGATGGAAAATTTGGGATATATCAGAAGCAGAGCACAGCTAGTGGTCCTAATCTGGATTTAGTTAGACCAAGGATTCCTGAGATACTAAAGAGAAAAACCTTCATTTCTTCAGATGAAATCTATCAGCTTTTGAGAACTCAGCTTGGAAAACCAAACCAATACACTGAGCTGAACCCAAGGTAGTTTAATCACTCACTCTTAACACCCCCTAGAGCCCTTTGATTACACCTGGTGAGCAGAAACAATCTAACATTTGCTCTCTCAAATCACTGTATATAACAACCCTATTCTTGCACTTGGTTTCAATTGACTTTTTCACCTATACACGTAGCTAGGACCTAATTTCTCACACTAATATTGTGGATATTGTCAGCTGGCAAGGCCCACAGGAAGGTTTCTGTTACACTTTATTTCAGTGTTTGCTAGACTCATCATCTGGGAAGATTCCTGAGATATTACTGACCAACCATAATTGTGAGTTGCATTACCCCAAATTAGCCAAGAACTTCCATTGGTGCCATACCTAATGGTTTCTTACAAAGTGTCCTGACAAGTCAAAGAAAATGCACAACTTCAGGTTATCTCTCTTTTTTTTGCTGATGCCTGCAGACTTTCCCCAGCCTCCCACCTGGTCATGCAATCCCATCTCTTCCTTTGTGTTCTGATGCTTTGTAAACACTGCTGACTTAACAAATTTAAACACGATTGATTGAAGGCATTCAGAAAAAAAAAATGCTATATTTTTCTGCCTAGTTATGTTTTTCCTGGGCTACTGAGTTGACTGGAAGACTCATATTCCAGAACTACACCTGTCTCAGGGTACGTAGCTGCTCTTTTTTACCCATCCCAGGACATTTTCTTCTGTCTTTGGGATTTCAGAGGCACTCTTCCATTACACAGATCCCTTCTGGTATCACATTATGTCCTGGGATAGCAATCAGCATTAAATCTTACTTGGAGCCTACGACAATGAGTAGCCCTTAGTGTTAATAAAGGAAGACCAACAAAAAGCACAAATAGCTTACTGCAGAGAGGGGTCATTAATGTGTCTCATGCTGTCAAGACCTTCTCTAACAACAGGTAGCCTCAGCAAAAATGTTCCAGGGAAGGGAGAAGGGCTGTGTTACATAAGCCCCTTCGAGGTTTCTTGTTTTAAACAGGACATAAGCAAAGCAAGGCACAAGCTCAGACTTTCTCAGGGAAGAATGCCTGCATTCAGGTGAGAACGTAGCTGGGACTAACACAAGGTCACACATAATCAGATGAAACTTCCTGGGGACAGGGCTGTACAATTCTAAGAAGCCTCCACTCAACACTTTTAACTCTTTTTCTCTTCAGGTCACATTTTCCCAAAGATGGAAAAATATACCCCTGAAACTAAGGCAATTTGCCTGCCAGATTTGAAAGTTTGTTTTTCCAAAGTAGAGAGATGCTAGTGGCTATTCAGTGAAATGGTTATGTTTATAATGGACAAAATCATTTCTTTTTTCCCAAATTCATCCCTGTAGCTGGCTCAATTGTTGTAAATGGAACAATTTCCAAAACCAAAGCAAAGTCATAATACAAAACAAAATAACCAAAACAAACTAAAATAAAACAGCTGGAAGCAGACACCCAACAGGGGAAACTTCAGCTCAGACTGGCAGTAACAAGCAAGTGAAAAGTATACTAGAAAGCACACAGCAACAGAACATTTAAGTTCTGTTATAGCTCACTACAAGGACTGAGGTCTTTGATTTGCAACCAAAAAACTAATTTAATTAATTCCCCTCCTATTCAAAACCTCCCATCTGTGCTGTAAAATACAGCAACCATTTCACATCAGACAATAGTTGGGTAAAACCTTAGGGAAAACAGTACCAAATACTTTTTGTAATTGAAAATTGAAGGGAACATAACAAACAGCATATAATTACGTGAATTCAAATTTTACCCAGACTTCAGGGTTACCCAGTATGCTTAAGTGATGAGTATCATTGAATCAGAAACCACAAATGGTCATTATCCCAGAGGTGCCAAAAGACACTCTATTTGTTGCACTTTGGAATCCCCTCAAATAGAGTTGCACGGTTCTGCTCCATTTAATTCCCTGTTTATTTTACTGTGCTTTTTAAGAGCCCCAAGTCTCATAATACTTCATCAAGAAATCCAAGATTTCTGGATTTCAGCTTATGAATCCACTTTTTGTTTGCATTTTGGAGCCATCCTGCCCTCAAGTGTCCTGTTTGTTTTCCAACGTTGCTGTACCTCCAGTCTTCCCTCCCACAGACACTGTGGTGAGATAAGGAGAGCAGTTCTGTTTTCCACTGAGCAGACAGACTTGGACAGCTCACATGGAGTGGGTTTGTATTGCAGCAGTTAAACACCACCAGAAAAAAACAAATGGAACATTAGGAGTGGAAATTAGATACGTTAACCCTAATGAGAAAGCTGATTTGCTTTCCAGCTAGCTCTTTGGAGCGGAAAACTCCCACACCTCTAAGCAAAGAAATCTAAAGGAAACACAGGATTTTGGCAGAGATTTTCAAATGACCCCTGAAGAAGGCAGGTATCCAAGTCCTATCACATGGCATTGTGAGTCTCCCTGTTGTGGCCATGTTTATGCTCAGTCTGTTTGTGGGAACAAGGGAAGTGTGGGGAATGTCGCACATAGGCACCCCTGAATCACCCCTGAAGGACACGTCCTGTGCTGGTCAAGAATCACTCATTTGAGAAAAAGCTAAAGAAACACTGCGGAGGGGGACAAAATACAGACAAAAATAGCTTGTGGTGGAATAGGTCCAGCAAACAGGACTAGCAGACAAGAAGGCAGGGTGTTAAAATAACCACATTGAGCAGTTTTATAAATTAGCTACGTGTTTAGTATCAGAGTCTTGGGGCTTGTGCCTGATGTTTTCCCTGACAAATACATAACCAGCATGCAGCCTACGTGCCTGCTCACCTGACTTCATCCAGGAGCTCTCAAAAAACACAAGCAAAGAGAGAGAGGAACCTGCTTATGACAGGGGCAGGGGGCAGAAGGGTGCCTGGCACAGCAATGAGTGCCCATTGCTGGATCACAGGGCGCCTGTGGGGCTGCAGGCAGCAGACCCTCACCCTGCCCCTGTCCAGGTCTCTGTGGAATGGGCACGCTTTGGGGACTAGCGGATCTGCAGATGTGACTCCTTCATTCATGAGTTCTTCCATCCCAAACGCGGCAAGGCAAAGGGGATTGGCCTTAAAAGAGTAAAGTACCCACGGACTTTTCCAGAGCCTGAAGGGCTGGATAAGGAGTCTCAAGCAGGAGATGCCTACCCCGGAGCAGGGCACTCACAGAGGGGCCCCAAAAAACAGAGTGTACTGCCCGGTACCAGCACAGCCACGATTCCCAGAATCTCAGAACTGTTAGGGGTGGGAAGGGACTCGGGACATCTAGTCCATTATTGGCACCATGCTCTGTCCAACTGAGCTGAAACTTCGTGTAGTTTAGTTTATGGCCATTGCTCCTTGTCCTGTTGCTGTGCACCACCAAAGTCTGGCACCACCCTCTCAACACCCAGCTTTGACTTATATGCATGAATGAGATCCTCTCTCATTCTGCTCCTGACAGAACAGACCCAAGTCCCTCAGTCTCTCCGTATAAAAGAGATCCTCCAGCTCCCCAGTCATCTTTGTGGCCCCCGCTGGGCCCTCTCCAGTAGTTTCACGTCTCTCTTTTACCGCGGAGCCCAGAAGCGGACCCAGCACTGCAGATGTGCCCTCACTAGGGCCGAGCAGAGGGGGATCACCTCCCGCTGGCCACGCTCTGCCCGGTGCGCCCCTGGATCCCGGTGCCCTCCCGGCCGGCTCTCAGTCAGCACCGGTCCCCGCAGCCCGGCTCTCCA
>JAHLSL010000046.1:14218735-14236532 GCA_025920805.1 Petroica traversi | reverse complement strand
GTGTTAATTTGGGAGAGGGAGGGTAAAGGTGTGTCCCACCGGCTGATGGGAGAGAGGCCGTGGTGCTGCAGGGGCTCTGCCAGGCAAGCAGGGACCAGCATCACAACAGAACCTTAAATACTTTCTGCAGAACAGAAGCCTAACTTCAGACAGTGCTTCAAAATGTAAAGGTGAAATAAAAAGGCCATAGATACAGAATGAAGCAGCTGTACGTTCGAAATCAGTTCTCTTTTTAATATTTTAACATATTTGCACTGGGTGCAGTGTGGTTGAAAGGAGATGAAAGCCCTGAGCTGAGCACTCAGAAGACCTCTCTGTATCTATAGGATACACAGGCTCTGCTCAGCCACATGGCACAAGGGCAACAAAGCAACAACTTTGGATGGTGTCAAGCTTTTTGCCTGCATACATGGATTTCTGACTGGGAAAAATGCATGCCACGTATATCCCAAAAAATCCCCTAATGTACCCAGATACTGGTATGTAAGGAAGGGCAGCAGTTAGTGAAAGGATGGTGCAATAGCCAACAGGTTCACCTTCACCTTCTGAATGTTTTCACACAGTAGTCAAACATGACTTAGGAGAGTGTAGTGTTATTTAGAACCCTTTAAGTAATTATTTCTTTTTTACCAGGAGGATGGAATTTGTTTACCTTCAGCTGCAATATATTTGGGTTTTTTTTCCAGATTTGGGACCATGGCTGTTGACTGGATTGGTTTTGCATATGCTTCATTGCTGATGGTTGGAGGTGTTGTAGCATACACTCGTAAAGGTTGGTACTGGGGCAGAAGGATTTGGAAATCAAGCATTTGATTTCTTCTGGGCAGTGTGAGACGTGAAAACTTTGCTGTAATTAACTCAGCTGATTTGTACATCCATCATGTGCTGATGTAAATGCACTGAGTTTCACGAGATGTTCTTAGGCCAGCTTAAGCATTTAAGCATGTTTGTTTTCAGGGCAAAGGTTGTCACATTATCTTTGAGCTTAGGCGCATTTTGGGCTTTCTCATCTCTTTTTTAACCACTCCTATGTTGAGCACAGTACATCCTTGGTTAAAGCTTATTTTCTACAGAGACATCCAGGCTTGATTCTGACATTTCCAGATGCACGGGGGGATAAACCCCTTTACTTGTGCGCTCTGAGTTGGTGGTTAATCCTCTGGCCCTGGTAGCACTCAGTGAGGTTTTAGGCGGCAGTGTTCCACCAAGTGCAGTTTGGGTATTCCAGGGATTTTTGCAGTCCCGGGCGGCCCAAGCTCAGCACCCGGCAGAGGTCGCCGCGGTCCCGAGGACGGGCAGGCGGGAGCTCCAGGCGAGTTCCCGACCCCTCTCCAGGGAGCCCCAGCAGCGCCTCGCCGTCCTTCCCTGCGGCCTTTGTCTGTCAGGATTCTTGTGAGTTACAGTCACCACCTCCCTTTGTAGTGTGCACATGCTTTGCTGTCAGAGACACGGCCTCACATCTGAATTTCTGAAAACGCTGTGTTCTTGAGTTTGCAGCCAGCTGCACTCACTGATTATCCCATTCACCCATTCTCTTCACTCGTTAATAGTTGGTCAATCCTCCTGGCAAATATAGATTATCGTTTATTGGTTATGACTTATATTTTCTTGCAAAGTCTTGCTTCAAAATACTCAAAAGGTTTGGGAGCTAAATTACACCAGGGGTCTAGATTCTTTATTTATAAACATTTGGGGTTCTACTTAATTCAAATAATGTCTGCTGTGCAGATTCTACATTTTGTAAGATGGTACCAAGACAAATGTCTGTTCAGAAATCTAAATATAGTAGGGATATATTCTGGATTTATGAACCAGTTTTGCAATAACACTGCAAGAAGATGTCAAGTTACTTTTAGAAGCCCTATTTTCATCCTCACTGCCATTTATTTGTTTTTTCATTCTTTATTTATTAAAAGTGATGTTGGTGATAGCATTTCTTTGTCCAGGACTGATGTCAGACTGAAAAGTCTGACATTATGACCACTCATGCAGTCCAATTTACTCTTTATATGTATTGACACATTTCTACCATTTTTGGAGACTCCCAAGTGCTGTAAGATACAGTCAAAATGAACACAGTTCAATTACAAAAAGCCTTCTTAATTATGATAGAGAAAATAGCCAAATTTAGGGTTGTATTGTTCCCAGGTTGCAGGTATTACTGGATCCTGATCATCTCCCTCTAACTTAGTAACTAACAAAGTAACTAACTTTGCCCCTAATGCCACACATTAGAATGACCCAGTTACAGAAATATTACCTCTCTATTCACACTAGGTGAGGTAAGCTGGAATGTGGAGAAATCAGTTCTATTTTTAATATATTTGGATAATACTGTGTAAAGAGACAACTGCTGAATAAAGATTGATCTTAAAGACATTGTCTTGAGAAATAACACTGGAATGATTTCTTGCAGGTAGTAAAATCTCTTTAGCTGCTGGACTCACCTTTGGCTCTGTGGCTGGTTATGGAGCTTACTGTGTAACATGTGATCCAAGAAACGTGAAGATATCATTGTGTAAGTGTTTCACTACAGTAAACAAACAAAAAATCCTGAACTGCATGTAAAATTCTCTTATAGCAAATTTTGGGTATTGCTTTGGTTTAAATGTTGGGTTTTAAATAGAGTTCAGCAGTTCAGCTTAGCTTGCAAAATTCAAGGTAAAATTTACAAGATAAGGCAGATGGTTCACAGAAAGCCAGCATGTGTGTTACCACCTGGGAGCACCTCCTTTTATGAGATGATTGCCTAACATTGCACATATTGTGAAATCCAGCTGAGAAACAGGAGGTAGTACTTCAATAAAATCAGTAGCGTTACAGATTAGAATTTTGCAATTTGAGCCGTAAAGTAGGTGTGGGATCCAGTGTTGCATAATGTAACGTATCCTCAGCTCCCAGTGAATCCAATAGTTTGAATCCAATAGGTAGCTAGTTTGCCATGAAACCCTCTTGGAGATAAAAATCTACAGTCCCTAAGGGGGACATAGGTTTATGTCCCTCTTATTATTATCCCCTTATACTTATTGCACAAGTGATTTGCAATAAGAGCTTGTCTCACTCATAGTTTTAGCAAAGGTGGTTTAGGCTGTGGTTTCACCTGCAGAATGCATTTAAAATACATTTAATCCTGATTGTGTGAGTACACAATTGTTTTATCTCAACTTAGAATTTGTGGTATATTGTTCATTCTGACTTTGTGTTTTGCATCAATCACAGCTATAAAAATTTCCATTAAAAAAAAAAAAAGTTGTGTAGCATTGTCAGCAAAGTGTTCCCACCAAGTTCTTTAGTAAAGTAGTAGTTGTGGACCTGATCTGCTCCTAGATGGCCTTAAACTGGATTTCCAGTTTTGCCACCATGATCTTGCTCTGATTAAGCTATCCCACTGTTTAAAAAAAACCTCAAAACGTTTTTAGAATGAAGACATGGCCTTAAGTGTATGTAAATTAATAATCATTAGTGTGAGATGCTTTTAAGTAGCCTATGGTATTATACTTCACTAATTGAGATACAGATTATATGGAAGACTTATTAAAACTTAATATATGTTGCCTGTTTCCTAATTCCCATGTTTTGAAGGGACTAACACAAAACTTTCCATTAATGTGCTTTTGGATACCTTAAAGCAGTGTTTTGCATTTCATGTAGCTGTAGGCATGTGAGGACTCTCTCAACTGGAGAAATGTATATTACTCAGAAGAAGTTACAGCAATGAGATCAGATAGAGTTCACTACACCTGCCTTAGAAAGTTCTTCTTACATAAAATAAAAGGAACAAGGACTTTTAAAAGTAGTCTTAGTTTAGAATGTTTACAAAGAAGATTTTTAATCGCTTTTTATTAAAAATGTGTATTGCTTTTGTGGAAAACTAGAATGTTTTAACTTATGCCTAACATGCCAAAGTGTGAAAAGCAGCTAGAGCACAAATGAAAAATGGAAATTAAGTGCATGGAAGAAAGTGACTACTCTGAGCTTAGAAACCACTACAGTAAATTACAATGTAAAATAAAGCAAGCACCCAAAGCTTTAAAAGGTTAGGAAATCTAAAAACAACCCATCCATCCATACCATAATTATTGACAGTATTTTTCACCTATGCAAGAATCTCCTACAGTAATTTAGGTAATATTTTAGTACAAGACCTTGATAGTAAGGTGGTTGTAACTTGTCCTACTTACAAAGAGTATGTAGCCTATGGATACCCCAGACAGGTTCTCTTAGTTGTTTTATAAATTGTTATTTCAGGCATTTTCATACTTCACCTGAAATAAGTTCTGTGCTTTCTTGGATACTTTAATGCATTTTTTTGTTTTTGAGGTAGGTGTAGAAATTAAAATCTCAGTATGCAAGAGTTTCTAGCATTCACAATGCAAGATTCTGATCTGAATATGATTCACTGGATTGAATTTATCATGATTTATTCCAATTCTTTGACTGGTTTAAGGTGAAACGGTGAATGTATAGCACTTTCTAAAATCTGGTCTAAAAATTGAATGTCTTAAAAATTCACTGGAACCTGTGAAAAGCCAGATAGTAGTGAATGCAAAAAAAAAAAAAATCACACTACAGAGTGAATATGCTTTGTAGCTTGTAATAAACTGTGAATATACTCAGGACTCTGGCAAGACACATGCTGTGGAATAGTTCACCCTTGAGACATTCCTGAGAGGATCAAGGCTATGTGACTAGAAAATAAGAGCAATGCATAATGGAGCGTAATAATTTTTTTGCAAGATATCTTTAATGAGTGCACTTAGTTGGGAGAGTTCTGTAAGATACTTGTAACTGTCAGGGCTTGTTTTATAACTCTGAAGTGAGTTTAAAACTAATTTTTGACACCTATGAACACAGGACTGGCCTCAGGACTAGACAGTGGAATTTGAAGAGAATTAGCCAGATGGTTTAACTGCTCCATAAAAAGGGAAGAGATCTGTGAAACTGCCATTACTTTGGCTGTGAGAGTGACAAAGCCCAGCTGCTCAGGAGAAGTCCTGCCTCTCTGCCCACCTCTAGGAAGCATTGCAAGTGACAGTTCTTTAATGAAGGTAGCTATCTTTGCAGTTTTGTGTGTTCTCCTCAGTCTTCTCATTTATGTAGCACTCTGCAGCCATAGTTCAATATTAAATCCCTATGCCTGGGAAGTTCATTGCTGCCTCCATTTTTAGATAACACTGCTCCAGGAAGAAGATGCAGTTTATTTAATGATGTTTGTTTTCTGCTGCTTGTGCTGCAGTTATTGCCCTCTTTGGCTGCCCACCTCTTGTCACAGGCAAGGATGGTTCTCTCATAGCAAAAGACTAGAAAGGAATTGTAGTCATGAAGAAGGAGGTGTTGATAGCCATATTCTGTTAGCAAAAACAGGTGCCAAACCTTCCAGTATAGTTTTTAAGACTCAGCAAATAGCTAATACTCTAAAAATAAAACAGAAAAAAAGTTGGATGTTCTAGCTCCTTGCACAGTTAGATCTAGGGTGGTGGGAATTAAGAGCCACTATTCCTGTAATTCAGGATACATGTTACTGCTATGGCCAAGATTCTTCCTACTTTGTATCCCCATGAATTTAGATATGGGTGAGTAGAATTGACTGACTGACAAACTTACCTAGTCTCCATGGAATAGGATTTAGCATTCTGCTGCACAAGGAGACCTTATTTGTAGCTAAAAGAAATCTTAATGGTGGATTTCAGAAAATAGAAAATGTTTTTATAGACTCTATCTCTGATCTATGTTTCACTAAACTGAAGTTCATAGGAAAACAGCAATGACTTTTGATAACTCTGTGTGATCCTGAGTGGTCCTCTGAGGAAAGTGAGACCATAAATATATTGGATTATATTTTACAGTTTCATCTTTTCTTTTGACCATTATCATGGGAATGAGGTTCAAGAGGTCCAAGAAATTAATGCCAGCCGGATTAGTTGCATGCATGAGGTAAATATATATTGCAGATCTTAATGTAAAGATTTCACTGGGTTTCAAATAGTTTCCATTTCACACCCAATTCAAGGCAGTATTGGTGGAAGTCACTGCCATTCAGCAACTATACAGCTTAAGAGAAATTAGTTTGGAGTCACCATCCTGTTTCCAGTGAACAGCTTTTTCATCTTACTAGGCAGATACAGCTGGTAAAAAGTGACTTTTCTGAGTACAGAAAGTAGAGGTCAGCAATTAAATATTAATGCATATTGATAAGGCTTTTGGAAGAACCTGGATAAGCCTTAGTGTTTTTGAGCACATACACACAGAATTAATCAAATTTCATACAACTCAGTCATCTTAAATAAAAATACCAACACATCAGTTTAGAAGTGCTGCATTCAAAACTACTGGAAGCACAGTACTGTTGAAAACCTGGACATTTTTGACCTGACCTAAGAACTTTGGTCAGTATTGATGCAAATTATGGTGTTTCTAATTGCTTTATTGCTGCTGTTCAGGATTCAGGAAAATATAATTTTATGAACTTTTAAATTTGGAATTAAATTATTGAGAAAGTTCAAAACTTTTTTTCCCAATGAGTCTGTAATGCAAAACATTTTCCAAGTGCAAATCAGAAACCCCTGAAGAAATGATAAATGTTTCTTTGTTGTTACCAGGTTTAATATAACACCATTGTGTTTTACTTCGGTTAGGGAGGAAAAAAATCAGAAGCAAGTGGTCAAAATGCAAAATTTAAGAATCAGGACTTACCTGGAAAATGTTATTGTCCATTGTGGATTGCCTTTTCAGCCTAGGTGGGCTTTGTTTTTCAAGACACCCAAGATTATAGATATAACACTTGAAAAGATGCCTTTATAGAGATTCTATTGTCAGTTATTAATGACTGCACTGTTATTTAATGATGACTTTCACTGATTTTATTAATGACAGCCATATTTACGTTTTCTTGTTCTGTTTTTTTTTTTCAGCCTTTTGATGATTTTGAGGCTTGTTTTTATGCTGCTGTAGGAGAATTTAAAACTGAATATGACTGCCATGACCACCAGACATGCTCTCCATACTTGAAAGACAAGTTTGAACAAAAGTCTTATACTGCATTTATATTTTCTGTAAAAGACCTGTACCTGTTATTTGATTATTGACATGTGCTGATATTTTAAAAGCTTCTTTTAAAAACTAAAGCAAGTGTTTAGTTGGTATATTTTAATCTTCTTTAATTTAAGTGGTCTATTAACTCAAGAGATCTTTCTTTGTAAGTTTGATCTCTTTTAGGGGTGCAGAGCACCCAGGAAATTTAATTACTCTTGCACTGAATCTCTGAAAGGATATATATAAATACATGTTTATGCTGAAAAGGTATGTTGTATTGAAGTATAATTTTGTAGTTTCTGAGATTAAATAATCATTTTTAAATCAAAAAAGTCTTGGGCCTGTACTGTGTTGCACTTCCTTTCCCACACACGTTCTTGTTCCCCTGGTTCTAAATGTGAAAAATCAGTGTTCAAATAAAATGTAAAATGGTCAAAATGTATCAGTTTTTTAAGAAGACAAGTGAGCCATTTTATCAATGGAAGAGTCTGGTGCTCTGCTTTTTACTCAGTAATTGTTTAAAACATGTACCATGCTGTGAATTGCCACTGACATGAACCATGGCTGAGGTTTGTCCTGCTGCACAGAGAGGTTCCAAGCTCTCACTACTCTGGAACAGGTTTGCCATTCCAGTCCTACACAGATTATCCTGCTGAAGTCCCCCCCCGTAAGCACTCCTAAACTATTCAGGGACTGAAGTTGCTTTGTGTACAAAATAAATATTCCTGTGGTTTCAAAGCTTGGCTAAGACTGTCTTCTGGTGTACAGGGAATATAAGCAAAATCATTAGGAAACAGTATGGGTGGGTGCACTCTTGTAGACAAACAGAAATTTTGCTGCTTTTCATTTCTTTCATACAAAGGTTGCTTATGAAGGTTATCATGTATCAGATCTCAGTGCTGCCCAAATCCATGAGGAAAATACCAAGCTTATTATTCTTGCCAGGGGCTTAGGTGGTGACAAAGCCTTGTGAGCAGCTCAGATGTCTAAGGCACAACTGACAATAAAGAAATAAAGGGGGCAGCGCAGGCAGGACAACATGACACAAAAAAATCCTACTAACCCCAAAGCACAGCCTGCAGCTCTGGAATCTTTTGCTAATGAATGTTGGTATCAGTCACCTCCAGGTGGTGCCAGGCTCACAGGAGATTAAGCTGGTTTAGTTCAGATTTCAGACTGGGATGACAGCTGCACTCACTAAATGCAACATCAAGGTCCTGTGCTAGTCTTTATGATGGTTCCTAAATTACAGCACTGGTTTGTAAGAGAGAACAGCCCAGTGAAAGGAGTACCATGGGGGGCATGGCAAAGGACTGCTTCCAGCTACTGAGGTAATTTTAATGTAACCCTGCTTGGAACTCAGCAGTGCCCAGCTGACAGGGGCACTTGCAGTTTGTACCTCTGAGATGCACGTGGCTCTCCCTAGGCACAAGTCAGGAAAGGAGTTAACTTTGCTGGGCAGCAATTCTTCATGCACACTGGCTGACTGCCTAATCAGCTGGAGTCCTACTGTGGGGAAACAACTAAGTGCAAAGAAGGATGGTTTATGTCAACGTTCTTAAAGGGAACAGTGATGATTCCCATGAAATTAGGGTAAAGAATCTGACAAAGTAGTGCATGCTTTAAAAACTCACTCTCACTGAAAAGGTAAGCAGCCAGTGCACTTTGCTTTTTAACTGTTGGAAATTACTGCAGAAGATAAAACATTTAAAAAAACCACTCAAAGGGCATTTGCCTCACTGACCAGCCAGCCAAGCAGCAAAAAGAAGAGCAAGGGAATAGGTGCTTTCAGTGGATGAAAACCACAGCAGGCCAATTAAACACGAGGACTTTGATCTTTCAGTGAAAAAAATTGCTCCTAAGAGATTCTTGTGGGGATTAAAAAAGTTTCTTACTTCTGCCCATAAGCTTAAAAGGATCATGGGTTTTAATTTTATTTTTAAAGGTTTTATTTACTTAATTTTTAAGCTGTGAAATATAGCAGAGGTCTAGGAGACCACCTAGAGGACCAACCCGAAAGATTCTAGGCCTGAATTTAAATGACTTCTCAATTTTTAAAGTGTGGCTCCTCTCTCCTGCAGTTTGTAAAGGAGGCTTGGGGATCATGTTGCTTTCTACAGTACTCCAGAAGCTACAGTTGAACATTTTACCCTACCAGGCATACACTGTAATTGAGCACACACAAAGTGTCAGCACATTTTATTTCATATAACTGCTTCATGAAATACTGCTTTCTGGACTCAACAGGTCCAAATTAGCCTTCTACTCTAATTTAGAAGTGTATTCATAGTGTATTGTTTCAACACTGGCGATGTGATGCAAGTTACAGAGCACACCTGTGCAATTTACACTTACAAGGCAAGCTCTGGTAATATACTGCAGTTGGGTTATCTTCACCAGATTAGATATTGAATATTTTCCTCACAACAGCAACAAACTTCTCATCTGTTGGTGGCTTCCTCTGGCTGCCAGGCTGCAAGAACTTTTTGATTGTTGGAATGTTGCTGATTCTCCCTTTAAAAGCCTGTAAGAAGCAACAGTAAAGACAGTGAGAGTAAGGAAATTATAATTCCATCCTTTATAGCTTAAACATCAGGTGACTTGGATTTTTGCTTGTCAGACATACTTATTAAACAGAGAAAGGTAGGAGCTTTTTCTGATCTGTAATGCTGGTGCTATACCTTAGTTTCCCAGATGGGAATGGGAGAAATTAATATTAAAGAGTTTATTCATCTAGTAAAAAATGGGAGAAAAAACCCCACATCCTGGATCCCAATCCTGTAGATATATTTGAGAAAAAAAACAAAAAAAGAGGCAAGGACAGGAATACCTCAATGCAAAGCACTACAGAAGTCAAGACATATGAAACTTAACTGCTCTTTGTATATGATTTCCTAAAAATTTAATTCTGCTGGCAAAAAGAAAAGGGCAGGAACTGCAGAGATGTTGTTGCTGTGTTTGAAGACATGGAAGTAGCAGTTAAAGGACCAAACTGGTAGCATTAGTGAGTGAATTCCTCCCAGCTGAGAAGGAGGAGAAGCAGAACTGGAGAAAGGTGAGTCCCCAGCAGCTCTGGGCAAGGCAGTGCACTCAGTGCAGGTTTGTAGTCCAACAGGCCAGAGAAGTGTCAGTACAATGACTCAAAAGACAAACAATTAAACTTTTAACAACAGTCAGTGAAATTTTTTTGTTACCTTTCATATTGACACCAGATGACTACTAACCTGTAGCAGAGGAAATGCAGACAGTACATCAGGCTTACATTCTTCTACCATTAAAATGGCTTCCAGCAGCTGGACATCTGCCCAGCTTAATTTGTTGCCAACAAGATAATCCTGTCCATGATCTTTTAAGGCCTATAAAGTATGAACAAATAAAAAAAAAGTCACATGGGATGTAACAGTTTTATCTAGGTATTTCATTGCAGATAGATTTCTAAAAAAACACAGCAGAGCAAAGCCATGCAAGAATCTATGAAATTAGAAACTCATAAATAATCTTTAAACAAAAAAATGAAATCAGAATTCATGTTTCAGTGTGCATGATCCCATCTCTCACTCTAACCTACTGCACTGGGTAGCTGTATACCAAGGCCAGGACCACAAGAAAGACTTAACCACACAAAAGAAACAGGACTAAAATAATTGGAAGAGGTAGTCAGGCCAGTTTACCTGTAAGAACACCTCAAATTTTTAAGAAAAAAGTTAAGTGAATTCCAATGCTTCAGCAAAATTTGAGACTGCTGATTACAGTTTGAAATAAATCCAGAATGAAGGAATACAACCTTCCCACCCTTTATCCCATAAGGAAGGATTCCTTTGTGGCAAACTGCTGATGTGAGAATCACAGCCTGCCAAAGCTGGAGTAGACCAGCTGAGATGAACATTGCAGCACAGCTTCAGAGCATTACCAGCCCCTACACAGGGAGCACTCATGCTAAAACATACCACAGCAGTAGTTTATGCCACTGGGCACAGGCTTAATTCTGGTGCATAATTTTTTATTGTTTAATAGCTTAAAATACGCATCAGACTTCTAACCTTTGACAGATTAGTGTGTCATCAGCATCTCTCAGCACAGCCCTCCATTGGTATGGCAGTGGATATATATGAACTTTGATTACAGAAGTGCTGAATTATGTCCTTTGCATAGTTATTTTACAGAGCAACCTCTGTGGGTTTTGTTTGTGCAATGTTAGGCTCTAATAAAGTGAGACATGAAATTGCATCAAGTCCTGTATTTTTTTTTTAATAGACTTCAGCTGCCTGGTAACCCAGGCTTCAAGCTGGAAACCCAGCTCTGTAACAACACCCTTGGCAGATTTCTGAGGAGTCCACTATGCCCTGAAAAAGCACTGTGAGAAAAATCTGTACAGCACAACCACATATGGCACAAAAGGAAAAGTTACAAAGAGAAGGAAACTCATGAGATGAGGAATCACAGTTGGCTCAATTCAAACAGAAAAATTTTAACACTAAAAGAAATTAAAATATCCTTGCAGGCAAAATAAAACAACAGAACAAACAGCAAGTTGGTAGAAAATGGCAGTTCAGTAACATCCAGGCAATGTTCCAGGGAGAAGAAAAGAACAATCCATCCCCTTCTGACCAACTCCTCCCTAGCCAAGAAAGCCTCTTGATGTGCTCTGAGGGGATGGCAAGCATACCAATGCCTTCCCTCACAGCTCAG
The DNA here is from genome assembly GCA_025920805.1 of Petroica traversi. Taxonomy (NCBI): domain Eukaryota; kingdom Metazoa; phylum Chordata; class Aves; order Passeriformes; family Petroicidae; genus Petroica; species Petroica traversi. The sequence goes on along the minus strand of JAHLSL010000046.1, from coordinate 14,224,811 downwards.
GCTAACTCTTTGGTGCATGCTGGTCAGTAAATAATTGCTTTGTGCTTTCTAAGTTACATGGATCCTGCTTGCAGAGCCTCTCTGTGCACACCTAAGGATGCCCCAGTAGCAATTCAGAGAATGACTATCAGTTCCTAAGTATAATACATTTAAGCAATGGATTTATGGAAGATCATAGAATTGGATCCTTAGCTGTAAAGCACAAATATATTTAACTTTGACTAGCAAGAATAAAGGCGGCTGACTGGGAGACCTTATCCCTCTCCACAGCACCCTGAAAGGAGGCTGTAGTGAGGTGGGAGTCTGCCTCTCCTGCTGGGTAACCAGAGACAGGACAAGAGAAATTGGACTCAAGTTGCACCTGGGGAGATTTAGATCAGACCTTAGGAATTTTTTATTTATATAAAGGTTGTAAAGCACTGGAACAGACTGCCTGGGGAATCAAAGTGGACTCACTTTGCCCAAAGGTGTTTAAGAAACATGTGGATCTGTCACAGGAGGACACAGTTAAATGGTGAATATGGTGGTGGTGCTGTGTTGACAACTGGACTTTAGAAGGTCTTTTCCAACCTTAATAATTCTGTGGTAACACATTAACTTCCAGGCAGTAAGTACTGAAGACTGGTACAAGTATTGAAATGGTGCATTTAGGCAAAACACTGGGAGCCATCAGTCACTAATCTAGGGTGGAAAAGAAAGACAGCAAAGAGAGCCAGTACTGAAACCAGCCAAAAATTATTTTGTGATCCTCTTTTCACATTGCTGAATACTGGCTCCATCATACATTTCTAGAGTTGTACTGTCATTTGCCTTCTGGAAAGCAGGGGACAGGGGAATGGGGTAGGAGGGGGAGCCTGGAACTCACTATCTGTGAACTAGTGGTGGTTTATCACTTACCTTTTCATAAACAGGAAAGTATCTGGTTGTAGCTCTTTCAATGATTAAGGCAAGATTCTTTTCTTTTGCATCAGCTGGTTGAAAAGGGAGATACATGATCATTCCCATTAGGTCTGTAGTTCCCTCCACGTACATATCAATCCTGAAACAAATATTTTTGTTCAACATATATCATTCAAACTTTCCAAGTTGGTTATTTTCCTGAAATACAATGCTGAAGTGATCACTGAGTAAAATGCTTATTAGTGAATGTAATGTAAAACACAGGTTTATTTTCTTGGTTCTTCCACATTGAGAAACTTTCAGTTTTTTTCAAAGCACAAATTGTAAAGCAGGTTCACAGTGTATGCACTAAGCAAGATCAAAGGCTGCAGTTAATGTATTTAAAGTGGAATTCATGCTGTTTTCCATTGATAATCTATTCATTTATGCTGTGGGAGGATAGACTACATATGCAAACCACTTCAGGGAAAAAAAAAAATAATTTTGAGGTCTAATTGTGAGAGGATGCAGGCTACCAATTGCCACTCCATAATAATCTCCACAATCTCTGGAGATGCCCTTCCATTCTCACAAAATAAACCCTCTACAGCAAGTGACAGTCTGTTAGGCACGCTCAGGTTTACATGCAGATACTTCACAGCAACATTCTTTCTGTAAATATTGACAACCACGGAGGAGTGTTAGTAAGGGGTTCACTGTTACCATACCAGGCTCTCTCCTTCAGGTCCTTCCCGTAGAGGTTGTACTTGGCTGCAATGTAGCTGAGGATGGCTCTGCTCTGCACCATCTTCATCCCATCCATCTCCACCATGGGCACCTGCTGAAACAGCAGGACTCCATCTAGGGAAGAAAAAGGGGCAAGCTACTCACAGTGCTGAAGGACTACACTGAAAATAAGGAAGAGACCTGGTAACAGACCAAGACATTTCTAATTCTCAGGGATTAATGCATCCACAAGGAAGCAGCTCTTCTTTACAGGTCTTATAAAAATGTCACCTGTTTTTGTTTTGTTATAATTGTGTGAATTTACGTTTAGGGTACGCTTTACAGACTCACCATTGCGCAATTTTTCCAAGTCTTCTTTCGTTTCTATGAATTCTTCCTCAAACTGAAAAGCAACAATAGAAACAACCCTGTGATTCCAGAGGCAGGGGAGAAGTGGAAGGAAGTCTCTCCACACTATTCTCCATACTTTTCCGTGGTGTTGACCTGTCAAGGAATCCATTCAGTGCCAGTAGCTGGGAGAGCAGTTCCAGCTGCACATGGAGCTCTGGGAGCCTGAGGCAAGAACCAGGAATTGCCTCCCTTTGCACAACAAAGGCCCCAGGACCTGTGGCACTGGCCAGATGAGACACAGCAGGAGCCAATGACCCCAAACCCTCAGACTGTGAGGGTATAAAAGACCCGGGGTTTCCTTTGTTCTGGGTCCCTCCCTGGAGGCCCCAGCTCAGGCTGTTACTCTGTGGTTGCACCACAGAGTAAATTATTAATTAAATTTAATTAAATTATTAAATTATTTTAAGGACTGATGGAGAGGCTCCTGGATGGTCAGATAGGAAAGTTTCCTTAACAGACCCCCTACTTCATCTCTGCTCAGCAAATAAGCCAAGACTTTGGTGTTCCCAGCCCCACAGACTGTACAATGCACTGTGCTCCAGAAGGAACTTCCTCATTATAAAAACCAGACTACTCACCTGCAGGAACCATTAACAGATTCCAAATCACTCACTTAAAAAGCAGCTGATGCCACATGAAATACTGAGAAACTTCTTGTAAATTATGTCTCTCTTACAAAGCATTTATCTCCCTCTTTAATCTACTGATTTTTTTTTCTTTTTTTGAATGAGGACATTTGAATGAGGACAAGATCTTAGTTTCCTCAGCACTCGTGCTCTGCAAATTCTCTGTCAGCAACATTCTCAAGTAAGCAGTATTTAAAAAAGCCTTTTATTTCCAACAGAGTATAAATAGTTTCAAAAAACCGTATTACAACAAAAACTTGATGCAGAAATTAAGATGCCTTAGGATGGTCTTCACCTGATGTGAATCTAGATATATCCCCTAACACTGCCTTTGGGGCAGATCTGCTGATTTATCCTGCTCAGGTCCTGGACCAAAGAACAAAAGGCATTTTGTTTGGAGAGAATGTTAAAAAGTTTACATGTGGTATGCATGGTCTTTCATACTCATGAGATAGAGGGAAGTTATGCGCATTGAGAAAAAGTCACCGTTTGTCTGTAGCAACAATTTACAATCTAGCTTAAAGTATCTTTCAAAAATTACACCTATCAATTCTCTTTGTACGTTAAAATCTCTTTACTGCAACTATGCTCAAGGAATACATGAAATGCAACACAAGAGTGTATCACTTAATCTAAGCATTCTGCATCACAATATGTGATGATGTGCACATCCCTAAGCACAGATGCAGAAACCTTTCCAGAGAATACCTATTTTAATTACAAATCATTTTACAAAAAAAAAGGTACAAACCTCAACGCCAGCTGCTGCTAGCAGCCATCGGATTGACTCCATCTTCCCCCTTCCCTTGGTGTAGTGCAGCTTGGGTTTCCCAGCCATGATTTCAGAGTTCTGGTTTCCTGATAAAACCAAGATGATGATCTTTTAGCAGGCATGCTTTAAATGCCTCCTTTAGTATTTACAGGTCCCACTCCAGACTAATAAATACAGTTGTATGAACATGAAAGTTGAACAATCAAGTCCTGCACACTTGTGGAACCAACTTTCCTGTGGATTAAAGGAATAAAAGAAAAACTACACACTACCAGAATACACAGCCATTCAACCACATCATGACAGTAACATCTCCTAAATCTTACACTACAGTAGTTTTAACAGTTTACTGAAGTTTTACAACCCAAGCAGAACTGTAGGGTATTCCTGAACACATTTTCAACCTTGCAGTGAGGCAATCTCTTCACTAGGTGTTGGGTTTTGTGACATGTCATACCATACTGGAAAATGTACTGTATCAAATGAACGGCTTCCAAAGAACACCAAACACCAGCACCTCTCCCATGACAATGCAGAGCCCTGTGCTCCTGTGCCTTCACAAATATGCTTTTTAAAGCAACATATTTCACCAGGTCTACTGCGTTCCCTATTTAGCTCGTTCTGCTACAATCAAACTGTAACAGGGATTTACATTCTTTCTGCCCTGAAAACTTAACTTTAAAATCAAAGCCAAACAAATGGGGCTAACCTCTGTTGGGCTGATAAGGCATGGGCAATGCCCCCAGCAGCAGGGGCTCAAGTCAGCCCATCAGATGATGGCCCTGGGATGAAACACTTTGTCCTTTCAGATTTCCCTACCATGTGCAGTCACATGCCACTGTATGACACTGGCTGCTGATGTGAGCTTGCCTGATGCTGGAAACAAAGCTACACTGTACTCTTATCACTAATGGGTCACAGAAGAATGAAGCAGATTTCATAAGACAGAGTCACAGACTAACAGAACGCTTCATTGTTAAGCCAAGGGTTTATCTGTTCACAGGCAGGCTTATTTATGCTTGCATAGACTTCACAATACTAGCTGAGCCACAAAGTAAAAATTTTGGCCATAATCCCAAGGCATCAATACAGAGGCACAAACAAACAGCACAACAGTGACAGGGAGACTGCATCCTTGGCCTCTCCACTGAAGTCCTTTGTGTTGGGTGCTATCTTCAACAGGCTCCACAGCAAACAGCCATCACTCTGTTAGGAACTGGACTCACAGGAGAAACAGGTGCCCCCATCCAAAATGCAGGTCTTCAAAACCACTGCTCAGCTTCCACCCAGCCCTGGCAGTGCCTGTGTCCCCAGACACCTCAGACTCTTGCAGCAAAGTTCTCCTGATACAAAAAGATGTGCTTGTCAATAGGTATGTCTTGAGTGGAGCTGGCACCTAACTAGCACAGCTGGATGCTTAGCTGGACTCCTGACACCTGAACAGCAACAAGGCACTCAAAGAAGTGACCTGGCACAGCTCCCTTACCAGGCCCTACACACATAAGACCATGACCTACCTTAATTTCTATTTCCCATGTATGACTTACACTTTATTGAGTAAGAGAGCCCTTGACCATCTATATTTCAAAAATACTTCATTCCCTGATGCTCAGAAAGTAGGTGCTGGTCTCCACTTCATCAGAGAGGAGAACTGCACTCAAACCCTCACAGACTGGGCAAACACTCTAACCTCCAGCACGTGGGATCAAGGCTGAGAAGCACACTATAAGGACAGGCTAGTATAAGCAGAAAAAGAGCAAACATCCTTGGCCTGTTCTCAAAGCAGAGCTGGAGCTGATAAAATTCAGCCCACCCAGAGCCCTGATTGCCAGTCTCAACTCAGTGCTCCACTCAAAAGCTAGGAACATCTTCCTGTGAATGCACTGCTAAAGGTCCGGATTTGGGGTTTAGACTGAACACTAACAAAGTGCTGCGAACCATTTTGGTGACCCTATTATGATTCTGTAATGAATATCCCTTTGTAAAATAGTGAGTAGTCATAAAAGAGTCACAAAATAGGTAAATGGTCTTTCTTGAACAGCAATAATGGACCTGAAAATTAATCACAAACTTTCTCGACGTTTTAGTGCACCAGACCCTCCTTGGCCCACAGCCGCAGGTGTCAGAGAGGCAACTACTGCTGGATCGCTGTATTTAAACCCCCCCCACACACTGTTCTGTCCAAAACAATTCAGGCACCAGCCTTCCAGCGAGAAACGAGTAAATGGATTTAGCAGCACGCCCATAATCTGATCCAAGATCTGTAACTTTCTTCCTGGTTGAAGTTCTCTGCGGGGCCCGGGGCTGTAGCACAGCGGCCCCAGAGCTCAGCGCTGCCCGTCCGCTCGGCCCCGGAGCCCCGAGCTGCTCCCAGCCCGGCCCAGAGGCTCTCACACCGCCCGCCGGAGGGTGTGCACACGGGGGGAAAGGCAAAGCGCTCCCAGAGACTGCAAAACCTGCACTGCAGACAGCGGCTCCTCTTCAGCTTCCCCGCTGATCCCACCCCGGGACAAACCCAAACCCCTGTGCGCCCCTGCCGAGGAGAGAGGCTGGGAATAACCCAGGACAAACCCAAACCCCTCTGTGCCCCTGCGGAGGAGAGAGGCTGGGAATAACCCGGGACAAACCCGCCCGCGCCGGGACCCCCGCCCGCCGCCGCACT
>JAHLSL010000046.1:14159194-14188735 GCA_025920805.1 Petroica traversi | reverse complement strand
TTGAACAATGAACATTCACAGTCCTGGTTTTGAGTTTCTAACTGGGCCTCAAAGTTGTCTTGTGTGAAACCATTGAGTAATGGTCCAAGATTTTCGACAACTTTTAGAGGAGGTAAAAGTTAGACTATAATGAGATCCTGCCCTGTATCATTCTGCCTTCATCTGTATCTTACACGTGTAGAACAGTTAAGTAGAACCCTGAATTTAGAGAAATTGGCCCAATCAGAGAACAGGTAAATCAATCAAACCATTCTGTTCTGACCAAAAAAGCAGAGTGTGCTCTGTGTGTGTTTTGGCATTATCTCAGAAGAGAGTTTACGTTTAATCAGCTACATGCTATAAACTCAGCAATTGCTGTGCTTTCTCCAGCAGCCTTTATGCTCCATTAGAATCGGCCAGGAAGGAATTCTTTCCCCCAGTCAACCCCTTCTACAACACTCCCGAGTCTGTAATTTCTTCAAAGAAGCCTCCCAAGACATGGAAATTACTTTTGCCACTTGTAACACCAGATTTGCCTTCACTACCGGCACAGCCACAGGGCAGTGCTTGCTTGGTCCAGTTCCAGCTCTGCTGGAATTTCAAGCAACAACAGTTTCGAAGCAGGCGCTTAATCCGACAACAGTTTCTAGGCAGGAAGTGAAAGCAGCAAAGTTTCTAGGCAGACTGTCACCCTCCCTACTCAGACCCACAAGTGCACATCAGCGACAAGCACACACAAACAGTGCCCAGCTTATACCAGCCTCACAGCTATTGACACCCTGGCAGCAACAAAGATAAAGCAAAGATAACAACAGCAAAACCAAAACGCCCAAACCCCCACCAGAATCCCCTTGTAAACAACATCTCAGCGTCTCTACAGTAGGAAGGAGGAGGTGACAGGAAACACTCCCCACCTCTGAGATATACGTTTCTTTTTCTTTATTCTGTTCACCTCGAAAGCAGTTGATTGAGAATTCAACACTTGGTGCATATAACCATGTTAGTAAAGAAAGTACATATGCAAATTTAATCTATGAAACTCCTTCAGTGACTGAGTTTCATGTATAACAATTCCCTGTAGGTCCAAAATGAAGAAAAAACAACACTCACCTAGTGCACAGCGTAACTCACTCTAAGCTCTCTGCTGCTCTGCCTGCAGATTATATAACTCTGAAGCCCCTCCTACACAGGGAATTCCGAACAGTTCTCTGCAAATGGGAAATTTCTCTCTCTTAAGCAAACAAAACCAATTAGTTCTGTTTAGTTACTTCGCACCTACAGAAAATAAATTCTGACTAAAGCTGACTATGTGCAAATGTAGCTAGGTGAGAGATCATGATCACTGGGAACATCTATGCTAGCACAAAATGGTCCTATTTTCACTGCTTGGCACCATGCTAGTTAAAAATAATTATAAGGGCTGAAAAGCTCAGTTTAAAAGAATACTGCTATGCCAATCACACTTTTATTCTAATATTCTATGGATAATTTTACCACATTTCCACTTTACTTAAGTCATATCAACTCATTCAGGTTGAATCTTTTACAGGCTTCTATGGCTTGCTTAGAGTATATTCTTTCAGGACACTTGTGTTGACTTTCATCTCCGGACATGTGGATGGGGCTTTTTTTTTTCTTTTTCTGTCAAACATGTTTCCCTGAATTGGACTCAGTGGAAAAGCACATCAAAGACAGCTGTAAGAGACAGTGAATAAGGTGTGGCATCAGAAGGCAAACTGCACTCTGCACTCCTGACTGCTTGCTTTGGACAACTGTATTGATTTCAAAAAGTCAATACAGCATAAATTCCCATGCACGATCCTGCTTATCTATGTGGTTAATATTGTTGCAACCATCACCTGCATTTACAGTACAGGGGGCTGTCTCCTTCAGGTCCTTCCTGTACACATAGTCATTGCTTGATAGCTGAGAATTATCCTCATCCTGTCAGTCCTCACTGTTGTTACATCTATGTGTTCCATGCTTGATAATAAAGTAAGTTTAATATATTTTTTAGAGCTAGAACCACAGAGGAACAAGGCATCAAAAGAGTCACCACTGCAATGTATTGTCTGTTAGGAGGTGCCTAGTTCCCAGGTGGAACACTGTACCCCAAATGGCACATGAGGGGGGTCGGGCTTCACAGAAGGGGACTCATCGCTGAGAGCACCTTCTGTAGCTCCCTCTTCTGGTTAGGGCTCTATGGCCCTCTGTCCCCTCCTGACATTCTGGGAATGTCTCCTGTCCAGCCTCTGGCACTGCTGGAAACAGTGTTTCTCAGATTTTTGGACACATATGACTTTTGACACAGAATCTAGGATAATGTAGGAGAGTGACTCTCTCCATGCAGCAACACATGCACCAAGGTGTTTCATAAACCCAAACTCCCTCTTAGGTAGCATTTCTGGATTTGCTATTTGTAGGCCTGGCCACAATAAACTCTGGGAGACATTCCAGATCTAGTGACTACCTGGTAGGAAAACCTGAGTTCAAGCCTGAATGTTAATGATGTGTAGACAACTTGGGAAAACTCAGCTCACCTAACTTTTAAACACCCACACCTGGTCTAGCTGTCCAGCCTCCTTCCAATAGGTCCCAATTCAGGAGGAATCCCTCAGCACGCTCTTGAGTTACAGCCAAACTACTCAAAATGATTCTGTCTCAAGGGAAGTAGTTAAAAGTCTAGATGAAGCCAGTCCCTTCAGCCTTCCCTTAGAGGGCTGAGAGAGGAGCACAACTCTTCAGAGGGTGATTTATCCCAACACTGACATTTATTGTCCTGTAACAATTTCAGGCAACTAAGTCCAATACAGTCTGTCTCCTAACTTGATTTTTGGAAATGTCACATCACTGAGCTATTGTGGGAAATAGTATTCTTCAGTTTTTTCCCTCAGGTTCATTTTGCCATATTTTTTCTAATTTCTTTTTTTCTTCACTCATGTCATAGAATATTAAGCATCACATTTGGTTACTGACAGTTGTTGGAGCTCAGTTTCCTTCTAGGCAGCTGCTTCTCTGTTGCATCAGGCTGCTGCACAAGGCTGTTATTATCTGCTGTAAATATTTTATTTGAAATCCAATGGAACCTGAGTATCTGTTGCTCTGTGTTCTGTCCTAAATGTGCAGAAATAAACTCCCTCTGACTTGACAGAGTCTGTAAAACAGACTGCACCTTTCTTACATGACACTTTGCTCTCAAGAGGTAATGTATTTGTAACATGTTTGTGAGTAGGTGGTGTGATCATACACAAGGTTTGAAATAGTTGATTTACAGAGAAAAATAATCAGTTTTGCAAAAACTTTGCTAAGAGACTTTAAAAATCCAATTTACCCACAGCTTTAAATTTAAGAATGGAAACTTGAAACAAATCTGCTCCTTTAAAGGGTAAGTAGTGCTGCAAGTCTTCTCTTTCTTCTCTTCCACAGATCTTAGTCTGAGCTTCTTTCCATGGAGAAAATATCTTCTCCAACAAGTTACACTCTGACAGTACTAACACTGCTTTCTTCTTTTTCCAAATTAATAAATTCCCTACCCTACAAATAGTTCTTTGCCTCCACACTCCTTTGTTTTCATGTTTTGACAAGCATTTGATATCAATAAAGACAAAGCTGCTGTCACATTGCCAGTATAATAGAATGCTTTATTTCTTGTATGGGTTGCTTGGTTTTTCTAGCACTGATTTTAACTAAAGCAATTCTAATTTGCTGAGCTTCCTTCTCCTTTGGTTTAGGGTTTGGGATTGCTGCTCTGCTTTCCCCCACTCTCCCAGCATTTCGGGTCTCACCAAAGGTGGAAAGGCTTTCATTTCTTAAAAACCTTCAACACAGTTTCTACATAATGGGCATCTGGTGGAGGTTTCCTTGGGCTGCCAGGCTGCAGGAACTTCTTAATTGTAGGCATATTGCTCATTTTGGTTTTAAACACCTAAAATAAAAATAAAAATAATTTAAAATATATATATAAAAAACAGAACATGATAAATTCTGGCCACAAAAATGTGATTTACACAGGGAGATGATCACTTTAGGACTGACCTCTAGCTCCTGAATACAGTATGCTCAGTAATTCAATTACCTGCAACTGAGGAAACCCTGAGAGCACAGCAGGAACTTTCTCCTCCACTGCTAAAATGGCTTCCATTAGCTGAACATCTGCCCAGCTGAATTTGTTGCCCACGAGAAAGTCTTGGCCATGTTGTTTCAAAACCTGGAGAAGACAAGAAAACATGGGCTGCAGATGAGAGTGGGGCATATGGGTATCCTTGGCAGCTAAGCCTCACAGCACAGCTGCAGAGCTGAGCAGCAGTTCTATCTGAAATTTCAGGGTGGACTTTTCAGCTGAAGCTGAGCCTAAATAATTTCATTATTGCTAGGAGAAAATGAGGTTTTCTTCATTTTGTGTTCTAGTACACAGACTACAAACTTTGGTCACTCAGTAATAATGATGATGGGCACCAGGAACAGAAACAAAACCACGTGCTTAAGTAGACTGATAACAGTCCAAGAATTAGAAACAGAGATAATGGAGGAAGTAACAAGCATTTTAAGAAATTTACAGAACTCCCATTTAGATGTTTCATGTGACGTCCAATGTTGATATCAGGAAGCAAACTTTGAAATGCAGAATTACAACAGCTAAGTAAAGAAAATCCTTGCCTTTGGGAACAGGTTATTTTAGTGTTAAGAACTTGAGTGATGTTCAGCCTTTATTAGTTTTCCAACAAAACCAGATAAGTATTATAAAAATGAGAAATATTGCCAGATGCATTAATCATATGGGCTGGAAATCTGTAACTGTTGTTTTACTAAAGTACTCCTAATCCCTCTACCTGATTTATGTGCAAGGGATTTTTGCATTCCTCCTGTGAAACTTTTCCAAATAAAATTAAGTATGGCAGACAGATGGGCTCTAAATATAAGCATAGAACTGTTCCTTCAAGAAAAATAATCACATGCACTTGCTTTCACTTTAGTGAAAGGTTTTTCTGTACAGCTGAGAACATATCGCTTTGCAGATGTTCAAATACCACAGCCCTGACAACACAGGACAACAAAGAGAGGAAAATGTGCTGCTGGATTTCCCCTTCTTTGAGACAACCAAAAAAAGGTTGAGGATTGAGAACCGAACTACACTACAAACACATTCTTATTCTGCAGAAACTTTTTGGATAATCACAAGTTGGATAGACATATTTACCATCACTTACCTTTTCAAAGACTGGAAAGTACCTGTTCATTGCCCTCTCCTTAATGGACTCAAGATTTTTCTCCTTTGCATCAGGTGGAGAGAAAGGAAACATCAAAATCATTTGCATCAGGTCTGATATTCCCTCCACGTACATGTCAATCCTATTGGTCAGGGGAAGAAGGTGGAAAAAAGCCCAGAAGTTATTTCATCTGTTTTCCAATTAGCTAAGGTAACTTATAGGATTTTTATATCACCAACATAATGCAAAATTTCATAGCCAAAACCAAGCATTAACTAAACCTGAATATTTTTCAAAAAGAATCAAAGCCTGTTTATGTTAGGAGCATTTCAGAAGCGGTGGTTAAATTTTATTGTTAGCCTTTTTGATGCCTTTATACCGGATTCACAGGATTGGATTTGGTTTATATAATGTAGCTATCAAATAACAGACTGGTCTGTAAGTGATAGGAGGTGTTACATACAGGGCTCTTTCCTTCAAGTCTTTCCCATAGAGATTGTATTTCCCTGCTATGTAGCTCATGATGGCTCTGGTCTGCACCATCTTCATGCCATCGATCTCCACCAGGGGCACTTGCTGGAAGAGCAGGGATCCATCTAGGATGGAGAGGTGAAGGAAAGCCTGTTAGTTCCTCCCAGACTGCAGGCTGTACAGGAGAGCAAGGCACTGAGCACATTTCTCTTGCAGTGTAGGAGACCACTGATATCTTGCCTTAAGTGTAAAACTCACTGCACTCAACTAACCCTGCAGGGAGGATCAAACAGCCTGCATCACCCTCCTCAAAGTCACCACAGTGCCCTGGGCTTGATATCATTGCCAAAACTTTCCTGGCTGGTGGGAGCCAGCCCTGCCTGCGCCTCTGCACTTCTGGAGCCTGCCTCATGCTGGCAGGAAAAACCTGAGCCAGCACTTCCAGCCCAGGGCATAGGAGGAGAAGAAAGATACGTGGTAAATCTGAACTTTAAAAAAATCCAATTCTTTTGAATGCAGATCAGTTCCCTGCCAGGGACATACACATGAGTAGTGCTGCAGCAAGGCCAGGCTGCTGGAATACAGGAAGGGGTCAGGCCACTCTAAACACCCTGAAGCTACAGAGCTGGAGGCAGAGCCTGTGACAGCTGCTGGTGTTTGAATAAATTTCACACAGTCACTCCAGGACCAGAGTTTGAGTGGCCCAGCCTCAGTGCCAATCTACAACAATTTAGGCCTATTTAGAAACATCTTAGTAATCCCCTTTCTGCTGGTGCTGGTAAGAGCAACTGTCTGAGCTTTCAGTGAGGCAGCTCTGAGAGCTAAGTAACACAGATCTTTAGCATTGCAAAGTCAGACTATTCTAGACCAGTTTTCTGCTGGACTAATTTACTTTTGTTGGAGACACTTCCTCCTCCATTTACACACTAAGGGCATCCAGGGAACAATCCTGCCCTGTTTATAGGGCAGAACTCCAGATCCAAACAGGCAGCTGCTACTTGCATTGCTCAGAGTTAATGATTTCTTTTAATTGCTCAATTTTTATCTGTTTGGTGAAACCTTCTTTCAGATATAAAGATTCATTTTAACAGGCACATCTGCCTGCCTATTTCTCCAGGGCTGTTAAAACACAGCTGTTAAAATGCCTTGCTAGGCTAGAATTAATATTCTTCACTTGCTCTATATTATTAATTTACAGTTAAAATTCAAAGATAAGTTCTCTCTGCAGAACAAACAGCCTCTATTTGTTTCTTGTAAACATTCACAGAAAGATCACGGGTGTTCTTGTCTTTCCAGAACACACCTCTGCATCTTAAGGAAGAAACATAACTTGGTAACTATCTAGCAGAAACAATAGAATGGGAAAACTAATAGATCTGGAAGGATATTTTTCAGCAGAAAGATGTGAAGTGAAAAATAAAATTTGTCTTTCTGGCCCTTGAAAAAAAAAAACAAAACAGTGCAGCAAATATGACTGAACTGAATATACCATTTGTTTCCTATCTACAGAAAAGAGGAGTCCATCTTAAAATCAGTAGTGGACTGCCTCCCCTCCCTCGTTTTGCAGGGAGAGCCACTTCACATAACCACAGCACAGAATAAATACACAGGATTAAAAGGAGTTTATTAGTCATTTCAGGTATTGGATTGTGCTGTCCAAAGGTGGTCTGTGGAGCACACATTAAAAACCAATCACCTGTTATTTGTAACCAGCACAGCTCGTTGATACCCAGGTAGCACTTGGGCAACCTTTGGCTGCATAGACTGTGCCAAGTTAGTCATTCCTCAGGCCAACAGGTACAGGTCTACCCAGGCCACAGTTATTTAACTCTCTTTGCCTCCAAAACAGCTGTCTGTCTGCAACCTGCCTGTTGGGAACAGCCCCCAGCCCAGGCATCATCATCCTGACATTGCTGGGGCATTGCCTGGAGGATCATCAGCTGACACAGACCAAAGTCATGCCTGGGCCAGTCTAATGATGTGGTAGTGTCTAAACACAGGAAAACCTGTCAAAAAGCATATTGGTAGGGAGAGAAAAAACGTTTAAGTGAGAAGTAAGGTGGAGTTCCTCCTGTTGGGTCCTGCCCTGCACAACTGGCAGCATTCCAGAGGCCCCTTTATCACGATGACTAATTTATCTATCTTTATTCAACCCATTCTATTAAACCACACCTTTTTTCTTGGTGTTCTCACCATCTTAAGCTCAATATGTGGACATAAAACGCTTGATCTACTTTATAAAACCTCCCTATCCTTTTCACCACCATGTAATTCTTCTCTCTGGATACCAATAAGCTCAGATACAGTCCTGGTTACAGTATCACTCTTTCTAGATAACCTATTCTTGTGAAGGATGTACAGATTTGGGCTTTCAGTACCTGTGCTCTTTCATTTATAGCTATAATTGGTTTGTGTACACTGCACTGTCACCTCCCACTTTGTAAGAGTCCCAGCCAACTGGACCTGCAGATTTAATTCTGATCTACTTAATGCCACTCCTATTTTATTTTTCTTCAGTTTAGTTTTCCCTGACAGGATTTCTCCAGACACAGCTTTTCCTTTCTGAGCTCTACCACAATGTAGGCAAGTCCCCTTCCAAGTCTCCTTGTATGGCTTGGCAAGCTCAGCCTGCTCTGAGGTTTCTCCCACATGTCTTGGGTAGCAGGTAGACTGTGGGACATGTGCACTCTCTACTGCTCCTCAGCCCCAATTCCTTCCCCACCCTGGCAGGACGTCTGTAGAGGGGTTCACTGCTGGATTTCTTCTGGCCAGATATCGAGGGCTGTGGCCTGGGGTCTGCACTGGTGTGTGGGAAGAACTAGTCTTGCTCCCAAGATTGGCATGAAGCCTTTGTGGCACACTGCTTTGACTGTGCCAGGCTTTCCACAGGTCTCCCTGCTGGCTCCATGCTTTTTAACTAGGGGAAGCTTCACATCTCAGGCTCAGGGAGTTCTATTTGCCCTGGATCAAAAATGTGCCAAGTACCATGCTGACAATTCAAGTCAAGTTGTATTAAGTAGAAGTGTTTGCCTGTTTAATGTACTACTATAAACAATCACAGAAGCTCTGGCTTTTAGCTTATAGCAGTTATTTGGCACTGGAAATAACAGGTTACTCAAAACTAGTATTGCACTATTTATGGCATGCACCTAGCTGTTTCCACTTTATTTTCAAATCATAAATTCAGCTAGGCTTGACAAATATTTTGACAGACTAAGGCTCAGGTGTCAGGATTCTTACCTTTGATTAACTTGTCGTACTGCTCTTTTGTTTCCAAATAAACCTCTTCAAACTGAAAAAGGAGCAGAATAGTGTCACACTGCTGTATTTGAGCATTTTCTTCTGTTAAGTGATAGCACATAATCATGCAGAGAGCTACTCAATCAAGCAAAAGGTAATGGGCCAGATCTTCAGCTGCACTGTTATGGTGCAGATGTCCTGAGGATCCCACACACACCCTGGCAGCTGCTGGGGAGCAGAAAGAGAGCCTGGCCACTTCTGCATCAGGGCACTGATTCAGAAATAACCCAAGACGAAGCAGAAACAGAGTACAGGCATCTACAGAAACAAGACAGGTTGGAGCCAGTGCCAAGGAAAGCACAAGGTATAGCAAATATTTCTTACCCCACCCCAGCTTACACACACTGTAACTGCAAACTTTTTAAGACTGAGTTAAGGTGGTTTAGCACAGCTAGATAACTTACAATTAATAAAGGACTTTTAAATGAATCCCCATTTGTCACATTATTATTATTATTTACTTCAGGAGATTGATACTACTACTAATAAACTCTAAAAGCCACTGAGTATCAGTGGTATCAGAGTATCCCAAGTGTCAGCCATGGAACAAGGTAGTTACAAACATGCAGTGCCACTGGACAAATGAATTTAGCCACCCTCATGCAGCTTTTATCCTCCACACGCATGTGAAATTGTCCCTCACTGAGGGAAGTTCAGAACACCAGTCTGTCACACTCTGCTGAAGATGCCAACCAACCTCCACCCCGGCTGCTGCCAACAGCCACCGGATGGGCTCCATGCGGCCCCTGCCATTCAGGTAGGTCAGCCTGGGCTTCCCCGACATCTTTCTGGGCTCCTGCTTCTTCCCTGAAAGAGAATAAGCAGAAAACAGTACCTCACAAAACTGCTGTAAGCACCATTATTTTGAGGGGAGATAGCACCTTTTATTCACACTAAGCTTGTTGAAGTTTAAACTTCATATGGTTCAAAACATAAAACCAGAGACAGACCACACAGCCAGTGCTAGGAGAGGAAAGGTGTGTCAATCTGTAAAGCCTTCCCTAGTGCTGCCTGGGAGGTTTCTTATGACTGCAAGCAAACACAGGCATGTTTAAACAAGTGGTATGAGACCTTAGCTACAGGGGGAACACTGCTGCCTGTGAAGACAATTACACAAATCCACTGAAAATTCTGCCACATCCTCAGGGAAATTACTCATTTAGCCTCATTGCCATCATCACTGAAAAGATGAAAAGAAGGGAAGGAAAACATGTTTTACCAGTAGGCTGAAATTCATATATACATGCATTGTGTAGCTTTACACGCAGTGCTTGCCTTTCCTCAAACAAGGGGAATGAACTGTTAATATTCCCTTTATTCCATGAAAGAGGATGAGCTTCCTTGGCCATCCTGCATGGCCACAGCCCATTTCCTTGCTGCTCACGGCTGCCTCAAGGTGTCCCTCAAAGCCAGATGTGGAACCTGGCTTGAGATGCCCTCAGAAGTGTCCCCTGGGGCACAGGGCCTGTGTGTCCAGGCACACCAGGGCTGTGGATGCTCTGCTGCTGCTGCAGTCCCTTTGTGCTGAGCTCTCTCACATCAGGGACAGCCAGCTGGGCTGGCACTGCTCACATGGGAGCGTAAGAATTTCTGCATCCAGGCTTCATGCCCTAATTACTGAAAGAACATGACTGGCATTCCCTTTCACAAAGATGCTTCCATCATACACTAATGATCAGAAGGAAAAAACCCTTTAAAACTGATCTCCCAATCATCTCCTAATGGCTCAGATTTCCTCACTTTCAAAAATTTCCAGTTTTCCCAGAGTTAAAGCCAAAGCTGCAACATTACATCTGTCACACCTTGCATCCACTAGACATTTCTTATTTGAATCAGGCTCAGTGCACTCTATTGATATGTTTTCTTCAAGTCACAGTGCTTTGTAGGTGTATTTTAAATAAAGTACATTTGGAATATATTTTGCCAAAACTTAACTTTAAAAAACAAGTTTGAGAGTTCTCCCTCTAGCAATTTCAGTAAGAACTGTTACTTGAGTAAATAGGGATATTTGGGGTAATTTACTAAATATAATCCAAATATACAATAAAGGGAAAAAGTATGTTCACTTTTAAAGTGTGAATAGCTGTTCCTAATTGCAATGTTTGGCTCTAGGAACAGTGTTTTATTATTTTCTGCATCTTGTTTGACTGCTTTGCACTGTAGGGCAGCTTATCAACATAACTCACAGCAAATAGCTAGTGCTTCTTTCATTATCGTATTCTTCAGCTTTGTTGCATCTGTATCATTTCTACACACATTGCCCCAACTTGTACTGCACAGAAACTTACAGTAAATAAGACTTTTCCTTTAACTAAAAAAGCCAACGACTGAGATATCAAGTGTATGAAACTCAATCTTCTTGCAAACATTATCTTTTGTTTGCAGAAGAGTAGAAGGATTAAGAAGCCTCAGGTGTCATTTTACATGAACGAGAGATTCTACATGGCATTAAATTATGTGAGAAGAGCAATGACAAACTTAGAATAAAATTTTTTTTCATGAGATTCTTTTTTTATTATTATTAGAAATAACTCTGTGAGCTCTGAATATCCTCTGTGAGTGGATTTTAGTTACCTTAAGCTTCGAACACAGGGAAAAAAAAGAAGAAAATACCCTCTTGGGTTTAGGTTTAAAGTCACCTCAATCTTTAGATCCCCTGAATGCATCTCCACTGACTACACAGGGACCTGACACCTGTAGATCACATACAGGCAGCTACCTTCAGTTAGTGGGTCTGGACCTGAGCCTTGTCTGCTGGGCTCAGTTTAGTTGCTCATTCTCCTCTGAGAGGACCCCTGAGAGTCCCTAAAGATCAGAAGATATAACCCTCAACTAACTAGAAACTGAGCAACTTCTACATTAAGAAAGCAAACCAATTAATCCAGATTCTCAACACCTTTTTTTCATTTATTTGGGGAAAGAACAGCTTACAGAGCCAAGGCCTCAGGATTTCACTCAGACCACCAACTATTTTTCTAGTTTCATTAAAAGACTTTCAGGATGTGCTCTTTAAAAAACTTAATCCATTTTGATAGAATATGTTGATGCTTTATTAGTAGCCAAGTAATCTTGTATAGCTGTCACCAATTCCTAACTGTTTACCTCAATTAAAAATGGTCATTGGGCCTTTCTATAGAAGTTACAGTTTGTGTAAGAAGTATAGAATACCTGTGTTAGGTTCTTCAGCAAGACGAGCAGCTAATATCTGAAAATCATATTAAAATACAAAATCTTCCAAGACCAGGTACTAAAAACAAACACTTTTCAGGAGCTGTAGGCTTCTGCCACCGACAGCTCTTTCAAGGAAACAGAAAAACCTGTGATACTGATGACCTAAGGTAAGGAAGAACCTGTTCTTTGGGCAACACACAAGGTAGACACTCAAGATTTTGCAGTGAGTTGCACTTGTCCTGGGACTGCCAGGCTGTGGTGAATTGTTTCCTTGTTTGCACAAGAAGGGAAGGAGCAGCCTCTGGGACAGTATCTGACATGCTGAATCCCACTACCCTACTCCTTTCTCCCAGAGGAAGGAACAACATCACGGCTCTGTAGTAATCACTTATAAAGCCTAAAAGTCTCAAGCAGGTTTTACAGATGTTTCTAGATCCCAGTCTGGAATTGTTATTTGTGGGTGGTCATATTATCTGAGCAGCAACTGGAATACAGGTTATTGACTAACTGCTGTCAATGAACTGCATTAACAAAGGTCTGTTGGCTGTTCCAAGAAGAGACTGTAGATATTTATGCTGATTCTCAATATGCCTTTGGAGTATGCCACGCCACTGGGCAGCTATGGAAGCTGTGGATTTATGACTTCTAGTGGAAGTAAAATATCAAATGTTCCATGAAATACTGAACTGTTAAAGCTATGCAGGTGCCAGAGAAATGTGCTGTCGTTAATCAGCCAGAGCATACGGCAGAAGGGCAAAAAAGAGATATTAAGTGGTCTAACATACATTGCACAACAGCAGAGCAAACCATGGGGCTTACAAGCAGTCCAGTGGCCTGACCTGGTGTTGCGTGCTCCTGAAAAGCTATGTCTGATTGCTCCTGCTGAAGAAAATTAACTCTTGCAAAAAGTAGAAACAGCCAAATGTCCAGGGACTGTCGAGAAAGGCATGGAAAACCTTCTAACTTTAATTAATACCTGATTCCTATAGCCAAAATACATCACTACTCAGGGCATTTGGGCACTACTGCACTAACCCAGACACTGCTGAAGAGCTGGTTCATGAATTTATGCTGCAGTGAAATAAATAATTGCACCTCGCATACACTGCCCTGATATCTAAATTTGACTATATGCAATTTTTCAATTGCTTTTTTATAAAATACATATTTCTATCCTATTTCCTATTGCCTCACAAGCCTTTGGAACATGCCTGTCCAGAATTTCTCTGAGCATGAGGGATTTCTCTTTCAGGGATGCAAGAACAATTTAAGAGATCATCATCTTCCAGAAACAGCAGCAATGAAGTGCCCTTGAGCCCTGGAGCTGGGATCAGAGTCCAGCATGTCCCACAAGCCAGCTTTCCTGCTCCAGCCTCAAAGAAACCAACACAGTGCTAGAGGCTTACACTTTGCCCCCTCGGCTGTTTCACAGCCACCTTGGTCAGCTCTGGACTGCACCACAGAATTCATTGCCTGGTTAACACACATCTTTCTCTAGCATTTTCTGTCCTGCACGTTCCAGCTGGTCAATAACTATCCAGCCATTTTTTGTCAACCTGGCACACAGACAGACTAAGGAGAGCAGAGAATTTACATTACACCTGCAGATGCCCTAAAAAACATAGAAGTAGTTTCACTTAAAAATAGCCATGCAACCGCTTAGAAAATAATAAAAGAAAGAAATTTGTAAGTTCTTACCTTCTGACCTTAACTCAGACTCCACCCAGCACAGGCAGGTTCCCCAGGGCTGTTTAAACTCTGCAGCTTGGGGGAGTTTCCTGCCATACCCAATTAGAGAAAAAAGCCTCCCAATGCTCTTAAACTGAAACTATCCAGTTTAAAGACGAATGGCTCAGAAAACTGACAGCCAAGCAGAGACAGTCTTTGTTTGCTGATTTGACTACACCATGAAGGCAACCTCACAGTTTCTATGGTAGCCATGTATTTGAACTAATCTCTTGGAATTTTGGGGGCACTTTACCCAAATAAAGAGCAAGACATTTAAAAAACAGTGAGAAAATTATAGATCTTTTTCTGGGTCATATTTAAGGTCATAGCAATCATTTAAAGAATAACCACAGAAGTTTTTAGGCTTATTTATTTATTTACCAAGTTGGGGTTTTTTTTGCAGCTTCATGGTACAGAAAAGTTACCCAAAGTATGGGATAACAGGGCTCAATTACTTTGAAATACAGTATCAAGCTTACTTGATATAATAAATATATGAGCAGTTTATGTCACAGCCCACCCTATGTCTCAGGGCAATAGCATTAATTTTTGAAATCGAATGTACATGGCTTAATACTCAGAGATTAAATAAACTATGATTTTCTTATCCACAAGAAGTAATTGTTTCAGCTTTTCTATCTGTATTTCAGCTAAAAATCCCAAAACTGAAAGAGGATGTGAACAGACACAAGGATGGCAGAGCAATTTGGGTGCCAAGATAAGGTTCTTTTCCCGAGCACAAACCCACATGTGATGTTGGGCATCAATTTACAGCACACATCAGTACAACTAATCTGAAGATCTGTTCACAGAACCCGTGCTGTTATCAAAACTGTATTTTGACATTTCAAAGCCATGGCTGTACTAACACAGCACCTCACTGTGGGGAATCTCAGGACAAAGGTCTCCAGGTAACTTTTTCCTCACAGATGGAGTTTTGTAATGGTTTCTCTGCCTGGCAATTGCAGGCAGTCTCTTCTAGAGGATGCAAGTCCCCTAGAGACTTCCTGCAAATGTGTAATTTATGTGCTTCAGAGGTTGATGCTGTCAGCAAAACCCAACTGCATGGTGCTTCTTTACACTCTGCCTAATTCTAACTCTCTGAAGTTCATAATATACTGAGTAAAGCGTAACATTAAATGCACATGTCTGTGTTTTTTCCTATGTCAAACCCAGTTACTACCAGGCTACCCTACAGAAAATTCTAAATATGGGTCAGAAGTCCAGCAGAGGCCCAGAGCAGTCCCCAGCTGGCAGCATAGGTACCCTGATTTGGAAGATCTGAACATTGTATAAATACATGCAGTACCAAGCATGGGCATGGTGATCCCCATGAGCCTAAACCAGTAATGCAGATGTGGCTACAGTAGGAATGCAGCACATACACAGAGCTGAGTAAGAAAGGAGCATTTGTTCATACCTGTCCATGATGGCAGTATTGAATCAATATTAATCTGTTCTTGCTTTTGAGGTCTTTGATATCAGCATGCACCTGAGTGCAAAGTTGGTTCAGGAACAGAGACCACAGAAAAGCCTGTATGTAACTGTAGTCTCTTTGTCTTCTCTGCAGTCTCAATGCTGCCAAGGACAGCAGGAGGCTTGGTGGCAAAGAAGAATGGGAGGGAGAGGTCCCTTATTTAAGGGTCAGTGCTGACTAAGTGGTCAAGCAAAGCATTCTGGTGCTTTTTGGATTTGCTGAATATGATCCAAATTTGAATGTTGTTCCCCTTCTACACATTCCTGTTTGACAGAAAGACTTTCTCCCTGCTTCTCTTTTTATTTTGATTCAAGCACAGCCTTTTATTATGTAATTACAAAGCTCCTTTGGAATCTGAAGGTAATCATATCAAGGAGGTTGCTGCTATATATACCTTGAATAGGTGTTCTGTAAACGTCTAGAGCAGGAAAGAAAATAAGTTTCTTTTACACATGAGTTGTTAAGCCACACCCATGAGTATTCAGGCAGCGGGCATGGGGCCCAGGTGCCACTTAAGGGATCTGGGGTTGGGCAGAGGTAGATTTTAACTAGTGAGTGTACCATGTCCTGGCATGTCACCTTCTCACTGTGCTCTGGGGAGCACTTCCTTGTGCTGTAGATGAGACAAGTTCTAAGTCTGCTCAAAATGTACCTTCCTGCAATCCTCACAAACCATGAAGCAGCTGGCTTGGGGCACAATGCCCGACTGCAGCATCCTCTCAGAGGTGGGCACAGGGAACATCACTCACTGCCACCAGAGAATTCAACACAGGAGGGTAGGAGGGTTCTCCCCATGCTGTGTGTTGCACTCCTAAACTGAAGCACAGTACACTGTGATAAAAATAATTAGAGTCCACATGAATAGTTAGAACAAGTCATTTAAGCCTAGACTTGCTGCAAACCTTCATGATTGCTCTGGTTCTGTGCAGGAAGCTTTACTGGCTGCCCAAAGCAAGGTTAACCAAGCCTGTAGTCATCCTCACACATCTCTGAGCTCTTTGGCTCTCAGCTGAACCATCGGCACAGAACAGTCTGAAAACAATAACCCTAATTCTGAATTGCACCCTCTGTAGTGCTGTGAGGAGAGTTTAAATGGAGAACTGGTTTCCAGTACATTGTTATTTGGATTGTTTACTCTTTATTGATCTAACTATCTCAACATGGTCAAAGGGCTGATTTATCAAAGCACGAGATAGGCAAGATCAAGGTTTCAAAGACAACTGAAATATACCTTTAGTAGTACCAATTTCATTGTGAAATATTTAACTGAAATAGCTCATGTATTATAATCTCTTCATATTTTGATAGAAACTTGTGTAAGTGTATGTTTCCTCTATTTGGTATCTGTTATGTTCTGGGAGTCTTTCTAGGACTGTCACTTTATGTGCATGATTACAACTAAAACTACTAATAATCTTAACTTAGGTTTAAAGAATGTTTTTATTTTATACTACTAAGAATAGGGGTGGGGAAAGCTTTAATCAGGCCTAAAAAAGCCTGTGAACTCAGCTTCATGAGATGGTGGCTCAGGGCAGATGATGAGGGAGGAGGCAATTTCCTGAGAGCAGATGGTACAACTTCAGAGAAAAGCAGATGGTACAAGCCCACAAGGCAAGGTATAAAACCACACAGTGATCAATACTGGGGCAACCTACCTTTCACAGTTTAATCTTTTTGCATTAGAGAGCTGCTTCGCCCCTAAATGTTCAACATCTTTTAAGATTTCACGCGTTCATGATATCCTTCATGCTCCTTCCATCTGTTTAAATTCCTGGCCTCAATGACATCCTCTGACAATGAGCCCCACTGTCTTATTGTGAAAATGTTGCTTTTCATTGCTTGTATTTTCCTGGTTTTATTTAATTGTATTATTCCACTTCTGTTGTAAGATAGGTGAGATGAAAGCCCTTCTTTGTCTATCTTACTGAAATTACATGCGTAAAAAATAATTTTTGTAACTAATTGATCTATAATTAACTTCTCACATGCATTTCTCAGTTCTGCTTTTTCCTCTTTTATTCTTTGTATTTTACTCTGTTAGCTGTATTTCCAATTCTCTCCTGATTACATCTGCATTCTGCAAGAGTGCAAGAAACTGCCAGTCATTCTGTCTTCCTCAAAACTTGAAATGAATGTGTGTGTTATAACTATTTGATTTCATTTCCTGCAGAAAAGGAAACTTGGAGAGAATGGAGGGCAGTTTCTCTTCTACCATCAGGATAGCTTCCATCAGTTCTGGACTTCTGTCCACAGAAGTTTGACAGATAGAAAAGATTGTAACCAGCTTGATTTGAGAGGAAAAATGTTTACAGGAATTAAAAAACTAATGACTTTCCTGAGTTTTGCTCCAGAATAGAGTTGATGAAGTTATTAACAATCTAAACCTTCATTTCAGGTTTATTTCTGTGTCCTTAATCAGTTCTGTAAGTTGCACATGTACAACAGTTGTTACATTTCCATAAAAAAACTACAAAAAATCCCCAAATAACAAAAAAAAAAAAAAAAAACCCCAACAAAACAGAAGAAACTGGAGATACAGTACAAGTTACATAAAAAGTGAGGGGAAAGATACGGGCATTGACTCAGATACAAACCTATATGTGCTCTTGCTCCCTTGTGCTCAAGGGGAAGTTCCTAATGCGAGTTTGACAATGGAATAGGAATCTGGCTCATCTTGCCCAGCCAGTCAGCAGCACTACAGACCTCAGAGCCCAATTCACAAAGGCACAGCTCCCGTACATGCACATAGGGCTCTTTTCATCAGCCTGCATGGTGAGAGGTTAAACTGAATGGATGCACAGACACCTGAACTCTCCATAGCAGGAGCATTGAAAGCTGGCTTTGGTGTGCCTGAGCACCACACTGGAACTGTCTATGTCTTTATACATAAGGTAATAATAAAATACAGTGTGTACACTCATGTTAGGAAAGTGTTGATGGGGATATGTTGCACTGCTGAACATGGAGATTCCCAAACTTCTGAATTGGAATGAGCAGAAAAGACATAAAACTCTTTGGGGCTCAAACCTGTACAGTTCAGTTGTCTGTTTTGAAGAGGTGTCCCTCTTGCTTCAAAGAGAACCAGGACACTATCCAACTAGAGAAGTCTTACTCTGTCTCTCTTGCAGGGTAAAAATGAGCCCCAGATCCTAGAGATACACGTTCTCCAGCCTCAGCCCTGCACTGCCTTCATTTTAGCACCTGCTACTATTAGCAAAAAAGCACTGTGGCACTGGAAAAATAGTGTGCCTGTTTAACTAAGATACACACCCTCCTGTTACACCTCTGTTTTGTTGTGTGGGCATACTTTGGGAGAATGTAGAACAACAAGATGCTCTGAAAAGTATGAGAGTTACACTGCTTGTTTCAAAGATGGCTCTGTGCAACCCCTTCTGAAACTTTCTCAGAAATAATTGTTCAAATCAGATTTTCAAAGGAGTTGTGTCCCAGATCATCCCTTGACTAACTAGTGTTCTGCAGCACTATCTGCTGAATAAAAACAAGAGTTAAATAAAGTAACTACTTCCTTGAGAAAGTTAGTGGAAGAATATTCTCTGCTTGAACTAATGTTTATCAAAGTAGGCTGGTAGTGCTGGGGTCATATGTACTAAGCTCTGGTATCTGAGGCTGAGCGATGAGGTGAGGCTCCTTTTCTCTTGCCAGAAAGGCTAACATTCCATTCCATTCCATTCCATTCCATTCCATTCCATTCCATTCCATTCCATTCCATTCCATTCCATTCCATTCCATTCCATTCCATTCCATCCATCTGCTCTTGGATAATGCTTCCAGGTGTGAGATTAAATGGTACTGCTGCAGTGTTGAAATTGGTCTGAAATGGAAAGCAGTGGTTGTAGGGTAAGGAACACAAATCTGCAGCATAATTAGAAAACTGTCCCCAGTTCTGCATTAGGATTAAGTGATGCCTACAGGTAGGTAGTTCTTGGGTCAGTGTCAGAGTCAGATATACAATGATGTTATTTGAAAATTTCCCCTATACACCAAGGCCACATCAGCATTTTCAGTGCTGTGCTGGGAGCTGGCATATGGCTGATTATCCACCATGTTCTTCAGCTCCTCCTCCTGAGTTCCTGCATCTCACATCAGTGGGAATTTAGGCAAAGTGCATTTAACTAAACTAAATGCCTCTGGTTTATTAATTCCCAGTATGCATACTGATTCAGATCACTGAGTTTCAACTTTCCTACCTATTGTCACTTTTTCTGCTATGGAATGTGCTAATTTTTCTTTTAGCCCTTTGATAAAAATGTGAAATAGTGAGGCACCAAGGTTCATCTTGTTCTGGTTTCTCTCTTCACCTACCTAATATGTAGCTGCAGAGGGGCCAGGACCAGTCTCTTCTCAGGTGACCATAGTGAAAGTAGAAGAGCCAACAAGCAAAGGCTGCAGCACAAGAAATTCCAGACATTAGCACTGACACAAAGCCTAGAAGGGGCTGCTGGAAATGTGCATATATGTGCATTTCTCTGCCCTGCATTCCAGGGTGGCTTCTGACCTGCTTCCAGTTAGGTGCTCAGAGCTTAACCATGCCTGACAAATAAATTGCGTTCTGAGAATACCGTTTGTTGCCACTGACTCCAAAAGTAGTCACACGTTAAAAACGAGCATGTGGTGCTTGGAGTGTTGGAGTTTCTGCACCAGGTCTGTCCCTCAGGTCCTTCCCACGGCGGGTGTACATTTCGGGCTCTGTCTGAGGATGGGGATGCAGCGCCTGCCCCGCTAGCGCCACCAAGGGCACCTGCGGGACGCACAGGGTCCCTCCTGGGGCTGCAAAAGCAGTGTCAGGACAATTCCGTGCCCAGAGCCCCCGAGCTGCTGGAAGGGAGCCCGGGGACATGCCCAGGAGTTGCCTACGACTCAAATTTTCCCCCAGCAGCAGATAAAATAGCCTTTCTCAGGAGCAAGGCTGGGGCTTAATGCCATTTCTCAAATTTGGGTTCTGAATGCAGCCTCCTGAGAATTCCTCGGCACCAGCAGTGTCCAGCACCGTTGTCCAGGTCCTCCACACCTCTGGAGGTTAAGCCTGGGAAGCAGAGGTGTTGGAGGGAGGTGTCCAAGTTTTTTTTTTCTTATCAACCAACTATATTAATTGGTAATAGAGAATTTTCCCCAAATCAAGTCTATTTTGTCTATGGTGGCAGCTTGCTCATCAGATACCAGGTGAGTGTACTTCCTACATCCCAGTGTCTAGCAGCATCTTATTTCTCAACCCACTGCTAACACAGGAATAATCCATCACCTTTAGAGATTGAGCAAAAGTCTTTTCTTGTAAGAGATGTCATTAATGTAGAACTAACTAGAATAAATAACAAGTATGAAACACCAAGATAACATCTTGCAGTGCAGCTTTTCAAAACCTAAGTGCCATTTGTTGAAGTGATTAAAACCATTTTAAATTACTTTGTCTAGTTGTCTGTGGAAACCATAAAGTTAAAAAAAAGAGGAAAAGAACAATATTTGAGTTTGGTTGGTACTAGATAGGTTTGTGTGATGGTTTACTACCTCTCCTTCACATCTCCATTCTATTGTTTATAAACACAAACTTATATGTCTTTCCATGAGACATGTGGGTTAACAAGGACCTTCCTCATATGAAATATAAAGAATTTATCCTCCAAGAAAAGTAAAAATTATGTTTGCAAGACCCAGCTTTCATTCACAAGACAACAGGACAATGTGACTACATAAAAAGTTTATTTGATTAGTACAGGTCCTCTAGATACAGCAGTTAAACAAAAAGATAAATTGGCAGTTAGTAATTTCCTAATTCTGTAATAAAAGTACAGTTAGTTATAAAGGCACAGTGTTGACATTTAGACAAGTCACTGATGTCCAGTAGGACTGGCAAGAGAAGGACCTCGTTCTTACCTCTTTAAAAACTACTTGTTTCATTTGCCAACAGTGATATTAAAGAAGAATTATGGTCTACATTGGAAACCATCATCATATAAAAATCTGGTCTGGATCAAGAAAAAGGTCCTCAGCACAACATACTTATGCTATCAGTCAGCAACTCACATTTCTCTTTTTTGCTGTTCCACAAAACCTCTAGAAAGACTGTGTGCTTTCTGCCATTTCACTTGCTTAAGATTACCAGAAAAAAATCTCGAGATGAATGAAGGAGAAAACAGGCTAGAACTGAAGTGTTCTAAAAGATACCTGACTACTGTATTTTGTGTGAGGGCACAACCTCCTGCCCACTGAAACCCTCCTGGAACTCCTTCCTTTGCAGTGTAACTGGACATGTGCAACCTGGACATGGCAATTCTCACAGCCTGAGGCCAGGAAACTAATTTGCTTTTAGATCATAATACATGCGAAGAACCTTCCTCACAGTCTCCACGTATTTATCATCAGGAACAGGTTTCCTCTGGCTTCCTGGCTCAAGAAATTTCTTGATTGTGGGGATGCTGCTTATCCTTGCTTTAAATGCCTAAAAGGCAAACAATAAGCACATGGTATTTAAAGAACAGAAAGTAAAGAAGAAAAAAAGCTATTTTTCTGATTTGTGTACCATCCTTTAACAAGCTGTATTGGAGATGAGATAGGAAATATGGTTTTAACCATGGATGAATTTTACTCCCACTCACTTCAACCCTTTTATTTTCCACAGTAACAATTCAGCCCGCTGTTCTGTATTGATATGGGATGAAGTGATCTGTGGTTTCTAATATGTACATTACTTTGATCGGTTCTTGTGATCCAGAAAATATCTTTCACTTAATGGTATCAGAGACCAGGTGAGAGTCCAAAAAAGGGACTGCATTTCTTCAGATGTGTACAGGGGTTACTCCAGAAAATAACAGTTTCTCTAGATGAAACACCTTACAAGACTCTTCCTAAAGCAGGAAGAGCAAGACTGGACTGAAAAAGTAACAAACGTTTTGTGGAATTGTTTACACATAACAGACTTCAAAATACCATTTATCACATTTACAGCCACATGAGCTTCTTGTTAGTGCAAGGTACCTGTAACTGAGGAAAGCCTGAGAGCACATCTGACTTCTTCTCTTCTACCATTAAAATGGCTTCAAGAAGATGAACATCTGCCCAGCTAAATTTGTTGCCAACAAGGAAATCCTGCCCATGGTCTTTCAAAATCTAGAAATGTCACAGATGAAAACACTCAAGTGTGGATAGCCAGCTGAGGTTCATGTTTTCAAAATGCACAAACACACTTTCTTTGACAATACAACTGTTTCCTTTTCACAATTCTCTCCCATGCAGCTAACAGGGGGAACAGGGGATGTGCCAGCAGTCACTGATCATTTTACAGCAGAAATCTAGAATCCCAGGGTTTTTCTTACCAATCCTTTCTTCCTGTAGCTCTAGGTAACCCTGTGTACTGGACTACAGGGTTAGATACCTTTGTGGTATTCACACCTTTCAAATCTAATTTATCTGGAATTTTTCTGTACATTGTTACAGCTTCAATAGGAAAATAGAGTATAAAAGAGAGGTGATCAGCCTAAAGCATAGGGGCTAAGATGCAAAAAGGGGAATATAGGGCAGAATGCACCCTGGCAGCCACCTATAGGAGACTTTGCAAAGTGGAAAACTGTCTTCTCTTTAGTCTTTAAAATGGAGAAGGAGCTATTCCTGCTAGATCATCCTGTCCATGTATATTAATTTCCACTGAAAGTACCTCTTGGGTCCTATCTCTTAAATCAGCAGTCAGAAAAACACCAAGATTCCAGTATGGCTAGAAGTCAGCAGTGATAGCTGTGTATTACTGTGCTTAAAAAAACCCACCCGATGTATTTGAAATGTTAAACAAAGAAGACCATTAGCACTGCTTTTGCAATGCAAATTACTGTGGTGGATTGACCCTGGCTGGGCACCAGGTGCCCATCAAAGCTGCTCTATCCCTCCCTTCCTCACCTGGACATGGGGAAGAAGATACATCGAAAGCATCTTTTGTTGACCCACCCCAAAGTATCTGACAGTGCTCTGACCCCCCTGCAGCCAGCAGACAGCATGGATGTCCTGGTAATAAAGCACTGCACTGACACTTCTGCTTCTGGTTGTGGTGAAATACCCAGTGTTCCCACTGCTACCCCTCCAGAATCAGGGAAGAAAATGATCCTCCTCCATACCTTTTCATACACTGGGAAATACCTGCTTGTTGCCTTTTGAATTATAAAAGCACGTTGTTTCTCTTTATCCTCCGCTGATAAGAAAGGGAACATCATAATGAAGCCCATGAGGTCATCAGTTCCTCCAACATACATATCAATCCTTAAAAGCAAAGCAAACGAAAACCTTACATAGAAGGCACATTCACAAGCAGAATTACCTTACATTTGTTTTAGGATAGTAAAAATTGAATTTCCCATCCCCCTGTGGTGGTGTGTTCTGCCCCTCTCCTTTCCAGGCTGCAGTGTGATCTGAGAAATGCTTTTTTAAGCAATCTCAAACTCACCCCCCTCATGGGAATTATTTCTGCAATGACAAGAATATGTCACAGTATGAGTCTTACTTGTATTTGTAGTGATTTTGGCTCTTTACTAGCTTAATTGTGCAGGTTTAAACAGGCTTGCACAGAGGTTAAGACTGTAACTTTGGTGTTACAGACCACTTCACAATCACCAACAAAACACACAGCACCACAAAGAGTCATTCCCAAATGACTTAATTCTCTGGATGTATCCCACCTTCAGAATTTCATCTAAAGTTCAAGTAGTGTCAAACAGATAAATAGTGGGGCTGGCAATCTGAAGCATACCAGATTCTTCATCCAGCTAAATTATCAGTACAGCAGTTCTTCAGACTGTCCCTTTCCCAGAGCTATGAGAGCAGGTTTTGTACTGCAGATGGATATTTAAAATGCTACATACTGAGGCAGCCCAATTATACTTTTCTTTTTCACAGACAAAACATCAAGATGTAATTTCATGTGGATGTAATTTCACATGAAGCCCGTCATTTTCCAACATCTTTTAGCTGTTCTTTTCCCAGCTTCCAAAGTTCTCACCTTGTACTTTTTACAGTGCAGTGGGACATGGTGCAACCACAGATAATGTCAAGGACAGCTCTTATTTTGCAGCCAAAAGTTTAAAACTAACTTTTTCTTTACAGAGTTTTCTGGTTACAAAAGTAGTTCAGCATCTACATGCCAGTCCCCTCTCGAATACCTGTATTATTCTTTCACTAAGGCACAATAAACACATGACTCAGATATTTTTATGTGAAAAGTAACTGAGTTAGAACAAATCAGTTGGCTTGCATTTAACTGTGGCCTCTCAGGTGTATCAGTGGGGCCCACAGGTGACTGTGCACAGGAGTGTGTGCAACTGTGCAATTAATTCTAGGTGCATCTGAGCTACTATACTAAACTCAAGAAGAGTAATACTGTTACATACAGGGCTCTCTCCTTCAGGTCCTTCCCATAGAGGTTGTACTTTGCAGCAATGTAGCTGAGGATGGCTCTGGTCTGCACCATCTTCATCCCATCAATCTCTACCATGGGCACCTGCTGAAACAGCAGGGATCCACCTGTAAGGAAAGACACACATTATTCAACTGATCCAGTAACTCCACGTCAGATTTCCTGCAGTCTTCAGAGGAGCATTGCTTTTATGGTAAGCTTGTTGTGGGTAGTCGTTGTATTAAACTGGAGTTCTTCCATGTAAAGAAAAAATTACAGTGGTGCAGACAAATTAAACCGGAAAACATAATTATTGTGGGTTGCCTTTACAAAAATTTCACAGAAGTTGCAGTCAGGACTGTGTACAGCAGCTTTTAAAATGAAACTGAAATGCAGTGGAGACAATCACACTAAACATCTCAACTGAGTAAAAAGTGTCTGCTTCTAAACAATGAAAAAAATTCTGTTCCATTTTTCAAACACTATTTGAAGCAAATGTTAGATTCACAGATTCTCTCCTATGACCAATCTTTAAGCTATATCAGGACATAAAATTAAATTTTGGGGTACATATTTTCTGATTACTGAAGCCCATGGTGAAGTTTGTGGCAGGTGGATGCGCACACCAATGGAGAACAGAAGAATCCAGAGGCCTGGCAAACCCTCCAGGTTGGAAAGACACCCAGTTTGCAATTTCATCTCTCCACATATGGAAAAGAACAGCCTCTGCAGCTGCTCACAGCTCTAAGCTTTACTCCTCTGTGTGGAAAGGAAGTCACATACAGTCTTCAAAGACTTCACACATCTTCTCCAAGTCTGGGTCCACTTCTTTTGAGGTTTCACATGGACTCACCTTGCAGGAGCTTCTCATACTGCTCTCGGGTTTCCAAAAACTCTTCTTCAAACTGACAAAAGAGAGTGAGGAAGAAGAGGAAATAAGAATATTTTCACATTTCTAGAAGAGATAAACTTTTAAAGCACCATAAAGGGAAAGAATATGCATCATGGTTCCTTCCATTCCAGATATGGCTCTAAGAGAGAACACACCAAGGACAGAAGTGCTGGCAATGGACTGTCACACTTAATAAATGCTGCTAAGGACAATCCTAGCAGAAAAACAGCCAATAAGAACTGGAGTGAGGATGGTTTGTAATAAACAGGCAGTGTAATGTAAAACAATCAACAGCACAGTCTAGGCTGTCCTTAAGATGCTTTCTGGAATGTGGAAAAGAGCTCTGCTATGGGATATTTTGATTTGGGAGCTAGACAAGAACAAATTCTTTGGAAGTTAAAACAAAGCTTTTACAAAATAATGTATAAGTAGCAAGCCCTGCAGGAAGTTTAGTGTAAATGCATGTTTCAGACACCTGAAGATTATTTATTCACAAGATGATAAACAAAAATATACTGAATTGCTGGTGATATGGATGTAGTTGTATTCAATAAAGCTGAGGATGCCTGGTCCAGTCAATGTTACTTATGGAGAAACTGAGTTCAAGATTAGGACACCAAAGTTAAGACATCTACATGTTTGTGTTTGCATGTGCCACACATATCTGTGATCAGTGCAGAGCATGGAGACTAGAAAATGTTGCCAATCCCTAAATGCCTTGCTCAGTCAGCCTCTCTCATAACATCTGTGCCACTCATGTCAGTAATTAGGTTTTGCTATATTAGGGAAACCCCAGAAGATGAGGCATATTAACATATTGCCAGTGTTCAACCATAGCAAGTGTGATCACAGTCTAAAATTCAGAACCCAGGTTTCTGCTGATGAGAAGCTGAGAAAAGAATATTCCAAGGAAAATTATGTAATTGGTACGCATCAAGAGCTTTCTTTTTTTTTTAACTTACAAAAAAAATGATAAATAAGGAGAGGGACTTAAAACAGAGGAACAAATGATGGAGGGAAGCAGACAGTTCTGTCTTCTGCAAGGCCTTCAAATAAAGACAGGTGGTCTTTTTAAAAATCTTGTATTCCTTGGCTCAGTACACAAGTAACTGTATGTACTGTAACAGCTGATTGTGTAAGAGAGGATACTCAGAGCAAATACTAGTCCTTTGTGTCTTTAAACTGTATTATCAGTTTACTACTGGATGGACAGCAAATGAGTAAGTAAATTATTTACCATCAGAAAAAATGAAAGTGGGATCTTCCTTCTCTGTTTTACCCAAGTATTTTTCCTCCTGTGCAGAGATTTCTAATTTCCCTACATATGTGGGTCAATTTGCTCACTTCACCCTGCTAAGATTCATCTAAATGATGCGATACACAAAATATTTTGTGTTACAGTTTATTATGGAGGATGCAGCCAGTGGAGTGAAAAATAAAACAAAAATCTCTGTGTGAGCATTCAACTGAAAACAGAAAGACTAGGGAAAGTAAATTGCTCTTTTACTTGGCACAGATAATGCCTGTTATGTGAGGAACACATCTATCAGCTCAGCAGCTCTGGGCAGTAATCAAGTGCTTAATTAAGGATTACACATTCTTGTGTTAAGCAAGAACCTGGTTTACAGTGTCACTGCTCACAAGACATGCAACCTGAAGCCATGCTTTTGTGTGCCTAAAGTAAAAGTATTTAATTACACTGAATAACCAACATTCCTTGACTATTGCATCTTGGGATGCCTTTTCTTTTTTGACTAATAATATGTGATCTGCCTCAAAGACAAGCTCACCAATGTGCAGCTAGGAGTTAAAAACCCCAAAACAAACCTCGACCCCAGCTGCAGCCAACAACCAACGGATGGACTCCATCTTGCCTCTTCCATCAAAGTAGTAAAGTTTAGGTTTTCCAGACATGACTTCAAACTTCCTGTTACCTAAAACAGAAATAAAATATAGTAAGTTAACAATAATACAAAAATCTGATGGTAGCCAGGCTAATGGTTCACAGGTCACTCACACAGCAAAAATTTTAAGTTAATTTTTGACAAAATATTTTAGCAGAGTTTCAGTCTAAATCGATTTGATTTTATTGCTGGACAGCCAAGTCAAGCTATTTCATAGACTTTTCATTCCCCTGAAATTCAGGAAAAGTGAACACCAAGTTGCTAAGCAGGACGTAACAGAAAAAATAAAAAATCAGCACTAAGAAAATCCTTAAAACTTTCAGAAAATACAAGTTTTAGCACGAAAGTTACACAGACACCACTAAAAGCCAAAGAGAAGAGGCAGTAGACGGAATTTCCAATACTGGCAGTCCTTGTATCAAGGAATGCCAAAAGTATCTAAACATTAATTCTACACATGGGAATGCATTTTTAAGCCTCTTGCTTTTTTTTTTTTTCCTAGCTGTGGTGATACAGGAATCAGTAGAAATTTCAAAAGTATTGCAATATGTGATCCACGATCATAAAAACTTCAGAAGAACAGCCTATTTCTTCTGTAATAATCCAGACTAAAATACAGAGTTTCAGAGTGTTGCACTACTTACCCTTCTACAGGCTGCATTTCTTTCTATTAATAAACCCTGTTGCTATGCAAAACTTTACAGACTTTTCAGTTGATCAAATCCTGCTTTGCAAGCAGCATTTTAGTTCTTTAATGACTTCATAACTGAGGCTATTAATTGTTATTTTTTGAATAGAGTAGTGTTTAGGTCTCAGCAGGAATTGGATTCCACTGCAGAGTTATAACCCAAGAGAGCAATCAGATTTAATCATACTGGCATTTCATATGCAGAACTCCGTAACAACAACTCCTGCAGCAACTAAGAGCTGTTTTCCCTCTGTAAGGTGATTTCTTGTCACTTCAATCCACAGTTCAAGCAATTCTGGAAAAAAGGCTATTGGCACGTGAACAATAACCTCCAGTTTCCAGTGTTCCAAGAGTGCCTTCATAAGGAGAGAGAAAAAAGACCTTGAGCACGCACAGAGTGATTTGCTTGTTAGCCAACAGGCATGAAAAGAGAACACAAAATATGAGACTGCATCAGGCCATGGGAATTCAAACGAGCCAGGCTCTTCCACCCCCGCCTGCTCAGGGGCCTCCGATTGCTCTTATGCAAATCACAGGGAACCAAAACACTGCCAAGTAGTATCTTTGATAAATACAGCAGTGAATTAGAAACACACAAAAAGACTGACAAAACTATCACTGTAAATTACACAAAAGAACACAATGAAACAGGAGCTACTTGTAATACAGCTACATTCACAAAAAGCAAAAAGACAAGCGTGATTTTTAACTTGTAGTTTAAAAAAACAAACTAAAGAAACAGAAGTCACTTTTCCTCAGTGCCACTTCAGGAGACCTTAGCAGAGCAGTGGACAGGTCACATAAGCAAATCACTGATGCCCTGCAAACCTCAATGCAACAGAGGCAAAAGGAAGGTAAAGGCATGGTGGGTGCTTGGTTTGTAAATATCGTGGGATCCACAAAGAGCTTCTCCCTTCTCCACCCTTCATCGAAAAGCTGAAGTGCCGATTTGCAGCCAGAAGCCACAGCTGCTGGTAGGCTGCTGTCCATTCCCCTCAGCCTGACACCTCAGCAGGAAAAGGGACTTTGTGGACAATTTGCTCCCTTGCTGTGATTCATGAAGGCCATCTGGGCTAACAGGGAATGAGGGAACATGAGTATCAGTGCAAGAAGCGATCGCTCCCTCGCTAGAACACGGACCAGAAGGACACGGGTGAGGATGGCCAGGGCCCGGCTGTGCCTCTCACGCCCGCAGAACCGGGACCCTGGGCCCGCTTCTCCCTGCCTGGGCTCAGCAGCCCGGCAGCGGTTCCACTGCACCCCACACCGACCCTCAGCGCGACCGGCAGCGGCCCCGGGCCATCAGCTCCCAGCGCTCCCGGGACAGGCTCCTGGC
>JAHLSL010000046.1:14134783-14158794 GCA_025920805.1 Petroica traversi | reverse complement strand
TCTTTGGGGTGAGCTGTCTTTCCAGAAGGCTTTGCGAAACTTGCAAAGGGAGAAACCGGGTTTCATCTCAGCCGCGATCGCCGCCGGGCCTCCCCGCCCAGGCCACGGGACCGCGACAGCGCAGCAGCCGCCAATGGGAAGCCGGAAATTTGCAAGTTTCGCAAAGCCTTCTGGAAAGACAGCTCACCCCAAAGAATTCCGCTAAAATTTTTAAGCTGAGATGAAACCCGGTTTCTCCCATAAGGTTTTGTCGCTGCAAAGCGGTGGCTCCATGCTCTGTGTCACTGAGTCACAGCCATTGTCCCAAACCATGACCTAGAGGAGCCGGCAATACGGAGCTATAAATACCGCCCTGCGAGCAGGGCTTGCCTGGATGTGAGGGCGATCTGGCTGCGACATCTGTCACCCCATTGATCGCCAGGGTTGATTCGGCTGATCTGGCTGGCTAGGCGGGTGTCCCCTTCCTCCCTCAACGCTCCATGTGCGTCCCTCCCGAAGCTGCGCGCTCGGTCGAAGAGGACGACCTCCCCGATAGAGACGGTACCGTTCATCGGTCAAGGGTATACGGTAGCTGCGCTCCCCTGCTAGAACCTCCAAACAAGCTCAAGGTCCATTTGTAGGAGAACGTAGGGTAGTCAAGCTTCCAAGACTGCAGACACATCCAAGTGAGGCGCTGCATGGGGCAGTTTGCCATTGTTTTGTGCCTTACAGGAATCCTTGCAATGAGGGTGTGCGTGTGCAGATCCTGCCTTTTTTTTCACTTTATCCCTTCTCCAATTCCCCAGTCACCTACGAATCCATGAGCTCCTCATATGACAACATGATACAGGCACCCCCCCAGGTAAAACTGGAATCCCTGCACATGTAAATGCAATTTTCACCTGTGCAAGTGGTTTTCAGCCCATTTAAACAGCTAACAAAAGGGCTGGGCTTATAAGTTATAAACTCTCTTCAACTTTACTGCCTTGAAAGCCAGGGGAGAAGGCTGAAGAGGTAACACAATTTGGAACAGAACAGGAACAGAATAGAGTGATTTTCCTCAGAAGGGACCCACAATAATCTAGTTCAGCTGCCTGTCCTCCTCAGCCTTGCAGGTGGTTTCAGAGGAGCAGACATCCCAGGAACACTAAGTGATCAGTTTTACAGGGAGCTCGCAGTACATTGCAGAAATTACATGCTTAGACTAGAACCATGCGGCCAGTGAATGTGCAGTGCCCCTCTGTGAAGGCTTATTAAAAAAACTGAACCCCAACTAAACAAAAGGCAAACAAAAGTGCTTTCATTAAAAACTGAATAAAAGAGCGAGTCAGTCAGTCAGTACTTCTTCAAGAGTAACTTTATTCTGGGCAGGACATTTGACACAGAAGGAATGAAGTAAGCATTTAGAATGTTTCTGAACAAAAACACTGCATAAACAAGAACCAGTATTTCTCCCCTCACAATTCCACCCCCTCCTTCCATATTAAGTTTTAAAATGTTCTTTCAGTACATGTTTTCCTCCTCACATTATGGAACATCCTGCTCATATCAACAGCCATATCAGATACAGGAACACCATACAAGTGGGTCTTTTGGCTTTTTTGTTGTTTGGGTTTTTTTGCTAACATCATGGCACTTACACACTACTTTTTGGAAAATCTGGATTACAGGGGTGAATTAATCCACTGTCAGACTCCTTTATTATTACATATTATGCCTAAGCCTGAGAAAATGTAAACAGTACAATTCTAAAAACATTTTCCACAAAGATGCTGCTAAATATTAAAGCACAAAGTAGTAGGTTACAGATCATAAATTCTCAGATATGCTGCTTCTCCAGATTTCAGTATATAAAGACCAACATCTTTTCCACATCTGTATTGCATAGAGACAGCACAGTAAAATACATAAACTCAGCTCTGTCCTGTTCAAAAATAACTTTTCCAGCTTCAATAAGAATTTGCTTGAGTAAAGGATACAGCCATTATATATAGCTAATTTTTTGTCTCACTAAGTTAAAACTAGTGGTGATTCTGAATGTCAAGGTTATTAGCTTTTTTCCTCCAAAATAAAAGGCTTTAACTTAGGAAAGGAGGAGATATATATTAAAAAAAAATTAGGAGTACAACTTCTTTTTCTATTCTTTTAGCTGGACTGACATAAGCCTGAATGCTATAGTCAAAAGAATCACTGAAGGTCTCTGATAAAGGTTCAGATTTCAAGCCAGGTTCAGATTTATCCTGTGTTGCTTGAATCTCAGCAAATTGTCCCCTGCCTCAGTGGAGAGACTCAGGTATCTCCAGAATGTTAGAATGGTCCCAAATGAGACAGATTTCTTTTGACATGATTCTCACCTCACAACAAAGGAGCTCACACTCAGGTGTGATGAATCCAAGCCTCAGCTGCCTGTTCTCATGACTTGTCTCCTTCCACTCATAGGAAGTGTACACATCAGACTACTTAAATTGCCTACTTGGGTCTGGGGATACTAGGATAGGGTCAGGGTGTTCATTCTTGAGACAAATTACCTGCAGATAAAATAAATTAAATATGTAGATATAAATACAGGTACTTATTTCCATCAAGAGAAACAACTATCTTTCCAGTTCTAACACAAATATACATATTTCCCTTTCCACTTACCCACAGACAGCCATCAGTGCATGCTTTGGAAATCAAATGGCTGCTTTACTTTACTGCTAACACTGGCATCACTGCTGTGGAAGCAGTGAGGTATGAGTTGGAGTTAGTACTTGCTACACCCAGATAACAGAGCAGTGGAACACAGGTGTCTTTGGCATGGGTAAGTCTTACATGCACACTTTTACTCCCCCTTTGTCTTGCACTGTCCCACTGTGGGCTGAGCCCATAAAAGCAAACAGTGACCAGTGCTCCCCATGGTTCCCCCTGTAGCACTGAGCCAGCAGCCTACCCTAGGGTACAGTTTCCTCAAAATCCCACATGTTCTCCATGGGAAGCACTGAAAAGAGCAGAATCTGTTCTCAGTCTCAAGTCCACAGCAGCTGCCCTTGGTGTGTGCTGGCAGATCCCATGGGGAGGATCTCGTTGGCACACAAGCCATTCAGTTCCGTGAAATGGCTGGAAGCTGAGAATGGCACCTGCTCTGATCCTTGTAGACTGGATTTAAGAATCATAAATAAACAATTTTCTTGAGCTTATCGCACAATGAGCTCAGAAAGATGAGCATTTCTGCACACTTCTGCAGGGAGATGCACTCGTTCAGCACTTCAGTTCTGGTGGCACTGCTCCAGAACACAGCTATGGAAGGTGTTCTCCACAGCACTGAACAGTTTTACCTTTCTGGAGAAATAGGTGCAGGAACAGACAAATGCAGACTGTGATCTAAATGAATCTTCTGCTGATGGCTGGACTCTTGGCACTCCTGTCCAGAGCAGAACTAAACCAGATTATGGGTTCTTTTCTCTGTAACTTGATATAAATGATACTCTCATAAACTGAGTTAAACTGCTTTTCAAAGAACTGTATCAATTTCAGTGAAATCAACCACAGTTTTAAAGCATTTTCTTAACAGGACCACCTAAGATCCCATTTTCTCCTGTAGAGCCTCTGGGCCTAATTCATGGAAGCTGACCTATTCTTCACATTGTAAACGAAGATGTATTGAGTGAAAAAGAACAGAGTATAAATCTAAGTAATGTTAGACTAATTTCCTCTGGGTTGTTTTGGTTTTTGGGGTTTTTTTCCCCTTAAATGATTTAAAGCAGTTGTGAAAAGTAAGTCAACTACATAGATCTTATTTCCTTAAACTATGTTGCTGGCATATAATTAATATTTTGTTACTCTGACACCAGTTTTATTAATTTTATTAATTTATTATTAATTGTAAATACAGTCTTTAATATGTCTTCAGATCTTACATTCATAACAAAAGGAAAAGAAGAAACTCAGTCTGCTTTTTCTCCTTAGAAACCATTAAACCATTTACATGAATTTAACAGAGGTAGGTCCACATTCAATTTCATAGTGAACAATGCCAAAGAACAACTTTCAAGGAGGAAAAAGGAACATTGTGTCAGAAAACAGATCTACAGAAGAGTATTTACCCTTCACCAAACAAGAGTCTTCGGATTTGGTAAATTTGTATAGCAGTCCAACAAAAAACCTTTTAAAGTCAAAATAAATTAAAAGAAGGTGCCTCCCACTATCTTTCAGCAGTCTCTCAGTGACTGCGAAGGAGAGTTTAGACTGTTAAGTCACTCACTTCTCTGATGTCAGTATGAAGCAAATGAGCATAGGACAACAGAAATGTGGCACTGAGACATGGCATCGCTTGAAATTACACTGCCTCAATTAGCACATAAACTTCAGAAAATGTCTAATGAATGCCCCTTTCTCAGTACTTCTCCTTCACTGCAATATTGCACCACATTTTTTAATCCATTTCTATAAAAAAAGCTGAATCTAATAAAAAAGTAACATTTTTTAAAAGTTCATTATAAAAATTTGTTGTATAAAAATGCCAAATCCCCTAA
Organism: Petroica traversi; assembly: GCA_025920805.1. Classification (NCBI taxonomy): domain Eukaryota; kingdom Metazoa; phylum Chordata; class Aves; order Passeriformes; family Petroicidae; genus Petroica; species Petroica traversi. Next base: position 14,154,301 of record JAHLSL010000046.1, on the reverse strand, counting down.
ACCTTATATACAAAATGTATCACTTTTATGAAAATAATCAGACCCAAGTATATAACAAAACATTTTTTATACAAAAAGGTACAAGACTGCATTCAGATTAATGCAAATAAGTAAAAAAACCCCTTTCAAAACGTCTCGTTCATGGAAGATGTGCTCCTTTTAAACGTGCAGGTATATAAAGCAGTAGGAACCGGTCTCACGCTGGCCACCATTTCCTGGGGAGCCGGGGGTGTTCCCGTGGTCACTGGCCGCCGTTTCCCGGGCAGCCGCAGTGGCCGGGCTGTTCCCGTGGCCATTCCCGCGGTCACCGGTGCGCGCCGTACTTGGCAGACCAGTCCACGCGGCCGTGGATCGGCTCCGCGGCCGGCGGCACCGGCACCAGCCTGGGCGAGCTCCTGCTGGGAGAACCCAGCGATGGCCATCCGAGAAGGGGTCTGACCGAGCTCAGAGAGGCAAGATCTAAAGGACAAAAAGCACTGTGATATAGAGGTTCAACAAGAGCTGTCCACACTGAGCAACAGCTGGGCGCAGGTCCAGATCCTTACTTCTTCAGTGTAGCGGTGGCTCAAGCCCAGAGAGTTACATATCCCCTGAGGAATTTGTGGGGGCCTAGAAAGTGAGGCCCCTCTGAGGTAGAGTTAGGTTTGGCCTTGGAAAGGGGATTGAACGCCCCCCTCCCATCCCTCAGTTAACAATGGTATCTGTATCTCCCTCTCTCCTCCCTTACTCCTTCCCATTAGGCCCTGACCCTCTGACCCTTCCCTGTTCCTCCCCTGTACCGTTATGAGATAAGTTGTACCCCTCAGAATAAAAGTCTGAAATCTGGGCTCTCCGAGGTCCTTTCACCCCTGAACCCCAGCAGAGCAGACCATGCTGTCTTGTGTCTGATTTGGGTTCCGGGCAAGGGAACACTCTCTCTCTCAGCAGCTCTCCGGCTTTTGGGACAATGGCCACCATCCCAGGGAAGCCCGGCTCGCGGCAAGGGGCAAAGAAGTCCCTAGCTGAAGTTGACTTAACAAAAAGGAAACTCTCAGAACAAGCCGCCGAGCCACCGGCCGTCCCTGTGGTCAGCTGTCCGGCCCTGCCACTGGCCACACTTCAGGAAATAAGCTGCCTTTTTAAACTAAGTTTGCTGATGTGAAACAACAGCGGATCCAATCCCTAAAACCTTAGCAGACAGAGTATTTACATCACTGATTTGACAAGTGTGAATTCTGTGCTAGCTCTCACACCAACCTCTAGGTCCCATTGAAATAGGCTGTAGATAAACCCACATATTTAATAAACATAAGTAAACACAACCAAATCCTTCTCCATATGATGTTCTGCAACACTACAACCATTACTTTCAGTCAGTCACATACTGACAAATAAAATAAAGCAAAGATAAGTAGCTTGGTGCTGCACACATACAGCATTACTGGAGTACTGACCAGGGACCTAGAGAACTCTAGTACTGGACTTACCAGAAGATGGATCCACAGCTGGTGCCAAGTGAACCCTCTGCCCAGCAGAACCTACTTCCTTTTTCAGAAATGAAGGGACATATGCACTCGTTAGACCGCTTGATCCTATGGGCCCTGAAAGAAATGGCACGGAACACCTGAACCAATGGATCTCCCACACTGTAACAGATGACAAAGGTGTGCCCTGAGGTGCTCAAGACCAAGCCTGATCATGGACAGATCAAAACAAGAACTTAATTGAAGACACTTGAAATGCACAGCTCCTATATATACACCTGCATTCAGGAGACTGTCACCATCAGACTGCATTACAGATGAATGGAAAACAGGTACCAGTTGTACCTGTCAGGGAGAATGGCAATTCTCCCTGACATCTCAGGTTTTTCAAGGTTTCTGAAAGCTTCCAAAACTTAGCATTTCAGCTGGAAGTATCTTGTTTGACTTTCAGCAGCTATGTGCTAAGAATATATTGACTCTTGATTTCTAGGTAGTGAGCCTGGGTCTTTGGTGCTACAAAAAGCTCATGCTGAAGCCACAACTTAAAAATCTGGTACAGGTTCACTTTTCAAATTCTGAAAGCCAGCTATAAAATCTGATCTGTAGGATAAGCCACAGAAATGGAACAAAACAGTCTAGAGCTGTAGCACAGAGGGACACTAAACAGAGTATCATGCACAGAGCAGAGCCATCACATGTGTTCCTATGCTGTACTGGAGCAATGGCAAAGCCTATTGTGGGAAATATGGTAATTAATAAAAAAGAGAAAAATCTAATGACATCCTAATGACAAAAGAAGCAAAAACTTGTAAAAGAGCCAGGAAGATGTGCTACATATATGAAGGTTCTCATGTATTTGAGCTATTTACAGTGTCCTCACATCTTGAATCTTTAAAGAACAATTTTTTTATTAAATTACATCCAAAACATTAAATTGTTTGGTTTGTTTTTTGTTTTTTTTTTTAAGCCTGAGTCTCTAGTCTGGTTCTCAAGAACCAACACAAGCTTTGGCAATGAAACACTTTCAAAACAACATATGCAAAAGAAGTATGGCACTGCAGAACTGTATCACATGAAAACCTGACGCCACAGTTTAGAGAGGAAATACACAGATACAAACTAAAAACATCCAACGTGTTATCAATATGTTATATGTGATAAAATCTAATGTAAAAATCTACAAATTAATTACTTCAACTCAAACAACAGTGATTAAATACCTGAAATACCAAATGCCAAAAAAAAACCTGAAGAAGAAAAATTGAAGAGGTTTACTTTTTGTCTGAATTTTTTAAACTACAATTATTACATTACTTTAACCAACATCAATTGAAAGACATAATGATAGATTTTCTTTGCTTAACTCATGTAACAAGAGTGGTGGGTATGGCTAGTTCAATTTATACCAGCTTTCTCCTGTAAAGACAGCCATTTATGCACCAGGTGGACTAAAATAACTTAGAAACCAGAAAATATGGCTTAAAGAAATTCAAAAGGGAAATGAAAGCAATATGAAGTATTTCAGGTTGAACAGACCTAAGCTGTCCAGCCTTCTGTGCAGATTTGTGCAGATTCATTAGAAGAAAGTACTATGTTTCAGTTGAAGGCAGTCTCCCAAAGAGGGCTCATAACTGATTTTAACACAAAGAAAAGACAGCGTAGCAGGTATCTTTGGAGGTGACAATGTCTTGGAAATTACTCCAGAATACACCAGTGGGGAATTGCACAGACATCACTTACTGTCATTTCTCAGAGTCTTAAGCACACCTTCTTACCTGAATTCATCCTGTTGGTAGTACTTCCTCCCAAACCAGAAGTTTTCCCAGACAAACCAGAACTGGGCCAGTGATTAGATGGAACAGACTCTTTGTTTGAAGTGGAGACTATGCTATTCCTGGTGCTTATTCCTGTATTGCAAAGATGCAAATATTACTTCACTAAAATCCCTGTTGCCACACAGGCCAGCATTCATTCCACCTGATACACAATCTTAGAGAAGATGTCTGGTTCAACTCAACCAAAACCTCTCCCTCTCAGTAACTCTCTGGGTCACTCTCCATCCTCCCACAATAAAGGAATGCTGTAACTAGCCACAGGCTCTAATCCTGCAACATCACAATGTAAGTAGTTCCTAGCTGGAATAAATGGCTGCTTGTACCACAGGACAGGGTCCTTACATCAAGGTCACAAATATTCTCAGGTCACAGAAAGTGAACCTTGCTACATACATGAAATCTGTGCTTCCTACAAAAGTCTAACAGGGACAAGATAACCTGGGAGGCAATAATGGCCATTCTATTTTTCACAGTGCTGTACTCTTCTTTGGTGTCGCTACTGAAAGCGCTGATTATGCAAATAGTTTGCAGTACAGTTCAGATATCACCTATTATTTGTATTTAACAGAGATCCCATATTTAAGCAGGGTACCTAACATTCAGGGATGTACTCACAATTTATGATATAGCTAAAGCAGGCCTGGGATTAATTTGTTTTACAATCTCCTCTAGTAAAACAAGTTTTAGCTACCAAAATTTGGACAAGTTGAAGTCAATTAATTGTTTCAGGAAAAAAGACTGAATTTTCTGTCACAATGCCCTCTTAGCTTACTTAATTACTTTTGTAGTTTTAGTACAACAAGTGAACAAATACCTAACACTACCTCAGTATAGCAGAGATTATCCTGAAGACAGCAGTATAATTCTCTAGAGACAAGGATCTGCATTTTACTGAACTCCAAACTACAGGTCAGCATATTCCCACTAGTAGTTAGCCTGTTGTTCATGGTATTATACACTCATGAGGCAAACACATGACAGTTTCTCTTCCAGTCTAGACGACCAGTTTTATACTTTTTGGGGAGACAGGAATAGTTTGGCACATACACATTTTCTAATGCACTTCCAAGTATAAGAGGATCTATCAGGAGGAGGAAGTATCAATAATCCTGTCCCCTTGTTTGTAAGCAGCACTTCTCAGTTGCTGGACTACTGGAATATAGTTTGTGTCGTGGCCATCCACATTAGCACAGCTTTCTCTCCTCACATTCTTTATGCAGCTGTCCCCCTCCACAAGTTCAAAGGGTAACAACTAACGTACCAATGATTCGTTCATACTCCTGTTGGAATTGCAGGAAGAAAAGGAAAGGATTTTTTACTAACCAGGTCGATACCTAGAATGGTTTAAGTAGTGCTGCTTTGCTGCAGAAACCCGCAGCGTGGGAGTGTCCTGCCGCAAAAAACTTGCATGGGAAGTTCGTGCGCTGCTGCCAGAGCCTACAGCATCTGAAGGCTTCAGATCCAATATGCTTTCAAATCTGTAATTCAAAAATCGGTACACATAATCCAATTCTTATGTTTATTCACAGTTGGCTTTCTCAACTCCATCCAATCTCCAGGAATCATTTCCTTATAATGTGTTTGCTACATAAACACACAGACAACAGGGAATAATATCAACCCCAAGTCACTCAAGTGCCCCTGAAAATCAGATTTATGCTTCTAGTTCCCTTATATACTGCTTTTAAATCACTCAGTAAGTTTCTCTCTTCTGTATACCATCCATGAAAACTGCAGCTTAGACTTGCTCAAAACAGTTTATATGCATGGAATATGTCAAAATGGTCCACATGGAAAATCAAAAATATATATATTCAATGATTAATTTGGGGAGACTTAGGTCAATTATCATTTTCAGTGGGAAAAGAAAAAGAACGTGAAATTTTATAGATATACATTTCTAGACAGAAAAAAAAAACCCAGGAAGAGCAACATTAATAAGAAGAGGAAAAGGCCAAAGTAATAAACCAAATAGCACATGCACATAAAAAAACCCTTACCTACAAAGAGTTTCATCATTCTGCCTCTTCTTGTTTTTCAAGTCCATTCTCATGATGGAAGAGCTGAAATCAAGGTCTTCCAAGTCATCCCAGTCTTCAGAACTCTTAATTGTCCTGGGAAGATGTCCCCACCTTCGCCTAGGTTTTGATTTAAGTTCACCATTTATATTCTCAGACCCAGCAGATGTTTTCTGTTACAAAGATTGAAAAGAAACAAATCCATGTGCTTAGATCACAAACTAGGTGACAGGAACAAAGGGGATTTTTTTCCCCATCTAGAAGACTAATAGTGGCAGTAAAGCTATTACAAGACAATCTTCATCTTCCATTAAAAATGCTAAGAATACAAACTGTAGCGTAGCCTGCCAATATTATTACATATCTTCTGCATTTCATCCTGCAATAAAGTGTCTTGAACTGACAAAAGAAGAAATTTCTTTGGTCTCAATTCCAATTCTATTTACATTTCAGTGTGCACTTCCCAAACCATTACCTTACACTCAATTTTTACTTCTCGACCCATGCTGGGAGTATAAAACTGCATGAACATTTATGTTTCCACAAGCCCGTGACTAGACATGAATTTTTTTTTTCCTCTTGCAAGACAGCACAAATTTATGTCTCTTCAGTCATTCAGGTCCAGCAGTAGATTTTGACCTTGTGTGACACTGGCCAGTAGAGACCCTTCTCATGGCTGACCCCGCAGCAGCAATATTTGCACTATCTGCTCTCATCACCCATTTTATGAATCCAGTCTCCTCATTAGTAGTCAGAAAGAGTACATTTTCAGGCTGGAAGAAGAATCTATTGGTTTCCATGTCCAGTATGGAAGGCCAAAGGGACTATTATTCCCAGTCAATAAGTTGGATGCCCTAAATGGATGAAAGCAATAGCCTCTCTTCCCTCATTTCAATATTATTAGCTTAATACTTTTCTCTTTGGCATCAATCCCATTCATATTTTAAACACTGTACATCTTTTTTTACTCGTATGAGGTCAGTGACATCCTGTAAGTGGTGCTTTACAACAAAAGGAAGCACAAAATGGCTTAAAACGAGAAATTGCCTTGCTTGTTTTAGATTTAGATTTCAATGGAGGACCTTCCAGTTTCTACCAAAAAGTTGGAATGTTGGAACCACTTTTTAATCCCACTCCCTGTCCTTTTAGTGAAATACAAGAACCTTGAATGAGAATAAGAAAAAGAAACACAAGGAAAAAAATGAGGCAGTATATCAGAAAACTTATGCTAGATGGCCCTTTACCTGCTGAGGAACCTTATTGTGAATTGCAGGCAGAAGAATCTGGTTAGACTTGTCCTCCTGTAAGCAGTTACTGTGCTCAGCCCCAGAGTTGTCTGTCTTACAAGCATACACCACGTGCTGAGAAGACTGGCTTTGTTGAAAAGGTCTTGATGAAATTCGGGCATGAGGTTTTGGAGGGGGCTGTGCTGGAGGTACAGGTTTAATATGCAGAGATGGTTTATTCTGCAGTTCCTTTTGTTTTCCCAGTTCCTGAATGCCCAGGGCATGCCCAACCTGGAAGTATGAGTATCGAAGTGCCTAAAAAGTAATAAAGATGCCAGGCTTAGAAAACCAAAGCTTTTCATTTACCCCAGTCCTATGTGTCAGTACAGATTTAATTTCCTTTTCTTCTGGGGTAGGAAACAGCAGAAGACCCATGTCTAAACACTAGATTCTAGTGAGCACAATCCACTTCAAAAAAACGCTGCAATAGTAGAGAAGTTTCAAGAGATATTGGGTTACCAAATCCCTACCCTCACTCTGCTGCTATTCACAGAGACTTATTCAACTACACTTAATTCAAGTGTATTTGCACACTGCAGTCACACCTTTGATCACTGAGCACACACTCCAAGCAGCTGATGTTTCATGCAAAAGATTGATTACTATCTCTTAATTACTTCCTTTGTCTTGCAAATTGTTCTTTCTGGATTCTCCTCCCTTCTAAGAACTGCACTCCTGAGCAACTATTAAATGACTGCTGTTTGCAGTGAAAGAAAATCACAAGCTGATGTGAGAAAAAGAAAACAAAATCAAACCTGACTGGCTGTTGGCCGCTTTTTGGGGTCCCACTGCAGCATGTCTCTCATGAGCTGCACTGCTTCACTGCTAGCATTAGGTATGAGAGTTTTCAGGTTGTTAGGTACACACTGAGGCCAGCGAAAATTCATGGAAGCTGAGAGTTGGTAGCCTTCAGGCCAGTCGTTCTGGAAAAAACGAGATTCACAAACACAAAAAAAGTTCAGCTGTAAAGTATCAGTCAGTGCCTAAACATACTAGCATGTATTCTACCAGAAACAGACTGTGTCCAACTTACTCTGGACTTACATTAAAAATTTCACTAAAAATCTTCACCTCAGACCTCTGGTGAGAGGCAAGTCTTGCTGTACATGTGACAAAGTTAAGGGACAAATGGAATCAGGAAATAACAATCTTGACATAATCCCAATTTTTTTAGCCTCTTAAACCCCAAGTTTATATGTACAAGAGAAAATTAAATTTCCACCTAATGAAATCACATTCTAAGAACTTCATTTGCTGTTCAGGGGTTTATTTCTCCCCTACTCTATGTGTCAGGTTTAAAAGCATAATTATGTAACGCTTACTGCACAGAAAATAAGTTGTAATTTAGTTTATTGTATCTGAGATCAATACCATAAATTAACAGTAAGCAGTAAATTCATTACTTTTATGCTTACTGTTACTGTGCCATTGTGCATTGTAGAACAGCTGCAGATTATTGCAGTGAGGAACATCACTTCAGTTACCTTTTTTGGCGTCCCTAAGACTTGGCAAATTTTGAATATAGTATCAATTTCACTGGCGCCTGGGAAGAGAGGCCTCAGCGTGTAAACTTCTGCCATTATGCAACCAACAGCCCAAATATCTATTGGAGAACTATAGCAGGTGGATCTCAGAAGGACTTCAGGTGCCCTGTACCTGTAGAGGAAAGAAAGAAAAGGAAATCCTGACAATCAACACAATACAAACATACATGAAATCACTCACCTCTTCATTCTTTGCTATTAAGAGCAAACATTCTTTAAAAACCTCCTCTCCTGTACATAGACTTTTTTCTTTTTTTTGATTAAAACTATGTAAGCTTCTGTAAACTCTCTTATACCCTCCTGACATACAGCAATCCTAGCATGTTCCATCCTGCCTCACCACACTCCCTCGCTGCTCCTGTGCTGCTGCTATCTGCAAACTCTCTTGCACTGCCTGAAATTTTTGAAATTACGCCAAGCTTAAATAGAAGTTTCATAACAAGGAGGCATCAAAAATGGTATAGCAATCAGCATAAATTCAGTACTGTGCTATTTTCAAGTGTTGACTGCAAATTCCTACATAATGTAGGTGAGTACTAGCACTTACCATCTTGTGGATACATAATCAGTGTAAGGAGGTCGAGATCGGATTTCTCGGGCTAAGCCAAAATCTGCAATTTTCACAAGTTCTGGTCCCATGCAAAGCAGGTTTTCAGGTTTCAAGTCCCTGTGAAAGAACCCTGAAATTCAAATGAAATGTTGATGAGGACTGCCGTGTCACTCACAGCTGTATTTTCCAAGTGGATTGCTTTGCTTTAGTTCTTAGCATTGAAGCTGGAATAGTACCACACAGACATCAAAGTCTTACGTGATCAGCAGAGCTGGTCAGTACAATGTTGTTCAATGTTAGACTGTGAAGTACAGTATACAGAAATTGGCAGCATTCAGACAGCAATCTTTCAAGTGACACTAACAAAAAAAAAAATCTTCACCATTTTAATGCTAAGTTCATTCTAATTGGAAACTCTCCAGTGATCAATCAATTACATAACATGTTACTTTAAAGAGAATATAAATTAAAATGAGGGTTTTTTTGCACTTTGAACTTTTATTTTACATCTGAGAACAGTCTGCAAGGACTCAGCTACTCATCACCATGTAAAAGGATCTCAGTGTATTTTTTAGTGCTCTCTGCATTCAGCAAACACTGATCATGAATGAATGTCTGGCAAGAGTTCTGTCAATACCAAGGAGAGAAGAGGGCTGGAGTATCACTGACTACTGTCTCTGAAATTTGCCTCCACTGTTAACCTGGAAATCTTGTCCTTATGCTTCTTTCTTCCAAGTGTCTGAATCATCATTCCTAGATACAGCTCCCTCTGCAGTACCTTACTGGAGCTCTCCAGCTCCTTTTCAGAAAATTCCAACGTGCTTACTTCTTCCATGGATTTGAATATGTTCCCACAAAGAATGGACTAAACATTCACCCAGGATGTGTCTACATTGTCCAGTATAACTAGATTAGGTTTGTTTGTAACATTAATGTAACAGCACTGAAGACACAGTGCTGTAGGTATCTACTAATCAGGAGACTGTATCTTTCCTGGGGATGTTGAGTTATGTTCTGGTGCCTGCTTGAACTACTGCCTCTTTATGGAAGGTACCAGGCAGAGCAATCAAGGCTGTTCTCAGCATTTAGAACAATCACTTCTGTATTTTGCTGCACAGACATGCACCAACAGAACGCTTGTGAGGCAATTTATTTCATGACAAAATTGTTAAAAGTGCAATCCATTGTGTACTCAAATATAAAAAGATGCTAAAGAGTTTGGATGGACAAAGAATGTAAGAAGTTTACTTGACAAGAATTTCTATGCCATACAAGAGCAGAACAGAGAAATATAGAGAGGTGAAAAAAGTTCATGTCATTTTTTCCAAAACGGTTACAGAGAAAATCCTGGGACACCCATTCTTACACTGAGCCACAATACCATCACAACCCTCCTGTCAGGCTGGCCAAACATTTCCAGGTGTTTTTAACTACAGATTTGCAAGATCTTGGCAGAAATATAGTGTGGTAGCAGGTCAGTGAAAAAGACAGTTAGTTTTGACATAGAACTGTTCAGTCTTCACAGCTTTAATAAGCTAAATAGCAATAAAAGCTGTTCTAAATGGCTGTGATCCATTTGACAATTTATTGAAAAAAGGTGACTTAGATTTTTGCAAATCAATCCTATTTCTGTTTTTACATATTATGTATGTCACTGAAACAGACTGGAATTTATAATTAGGTTTCAGATGAGTATCCAAGCCCCATTAGCTGGAAAACATTTTGCAGAACACAGTTAAATGTGCTCAAGTGAACTGTAACACTCGGCCTACAAGCCTTTTGCTTCCAGAACTTTGGCCACCGATGTAAGTTCTCTTCTGATAACCCAGAGAGCTGCCCAGCACAGACATGATATTGTATCTAGTGGACAGCATTGCAGAGGTCACCAAAACATGCTGAGGAAGTTATCATTAAAATAAGGTGTTTGACATTTTTTTTATTAGTTAAGTGGGTCTTGTTACTAATGGCTGGTACATCAGCTTTAGCTTTTATCATTGTTATAAGTATTAGCTGGAAGCCCATGCAACGAAAGCTGCTTGTCACTTGGACTTTAGTATTTTAACTGGGTCTTTTAGAGAATGTGTGTTTTATTCAGGTATCTGTGTGTGCCTTGAGAAAAGAGTAATTTCTTCTTTATTCTCAATCTTAGGGGACCTCTAAATCTATCAAGAAACGTGTCCGTTAATATCCAGCGAGTTTGAGAGTGGCCAGCTGCCAAACTGAGAAAGTGGAAATCTACAGAAAAGGAACTGAGCAAACCTCCAGAATTAAGTATTAGCCAACTATAAAATACAGGTGTTTTCAGTAATCTGAATCTCTCATACAGAGTCATTCTTTTGATCATTCCTTCTACTAAAGTCAGTAATGTAATTGCTAGTGTATTAATCAAAAAACTTACACAAACACTATCTGGCTCTAATTCAGAATGTTTATAGCTAAGAAGTAACCTACCATGCTTATGAATAAATGCAAGCCCTTGCAGGATCTGATACATAATATTCCTAACCGTAGATTCAGGGAACAGTTTGTTTCTGTGGAACAAAAGGAAAGAAATAAATGTTAATGATTAAATTCATACATTAGCTTATGCTATCTAATGAACCAAAGATAAAACGTAGCAATGACAATAAAACTGCTGGTCAGCTTTTCATATTTGCCTACCTCCTTTTCTAGTAACAGAAGAAATTCTTATTTCCTCTGTAGTCCCTTGCCACCAAACTGGCAATTTAACAAAGAATTAAGGAAACAAATCACATTCTCAAAGGTTTGACTTATACAATGTCTAACAAGTCCATGGCCTAGCTAAACTGTAGAAAGTATGATGCAGAGCATCCTTTTAGAGACATCTGGGCTTTTTGTTCTCATAAGGTAGGGTATCAAGCATTTCTGCGGAATTGCAAAGATAATTGTTTTCTGTTATAGACTTAAACCATTACTTCAAAGTTCATTACTTTATAGAATTACAAATCAGCATCCATATATAAGTGCCCAATTAAGTCACAGTTTTCTATACCTGTACATGCATAGCACGTATTTTTCTGCTTAAAAGGGTATTTTATGTGGCATTCACACAGATAAAGATTAACAATAACCCTACTTTGTTAAATCAAGGAACATTATTGCCATCTGCCAGTATGATATTATGGTCCATAGAGACAAACAATTCAAAGCAAGAAATTTTGCCCTCATCTGTTCTCCAGTAGATGTAATCATGGACCAAAGGTGAAAAACTAAGACTTTATTAATGCTCCAGCAAATATTAAAAACCTAGACTATATTCAGAATGCTGACAAATGAAACAAGCAGTCTTTGGTCATGCCACCTCAAATTGCAAGGAAAAATAATTCCTGGAAGCAATCCAAAATTTGACACCTCTTGATTACTGTTCCAACTACTTTTTATTTATTCATTTATTTGAGGAAGCTATAAAAGAGGTGGTGATACCACTCTTATAAAAAAGCACCACTGGAGTACTTACACAGGAATCAGAAGTTCTAGGTCCAATGCCTCCTCAGAGGACTGTTAAAAGCTCACAGTTCCTACCTCTCCAAAGACACACACTAATCTGGGACAAGACACTGGAAACTCTCACTGTGATACTCACAGCTCCTACTGCAGCCGGCAGCTTTAAGCTGTAGTGATCTAAGCCTAAATAAATGATCCAAAGTCCCTTGAACAGTAACAGGGGTGTTAAAAGCACATTACACAAGTAATTAATTTGTATCAGAATGGGTGATGCTGCTACATACCTCTCTTTCATTAACTGATAAAGATTTTCCTTCATGTACTCAAACACAAAATACAGATGATCATTTTCCCTGATAACTTCTTTCAGCTTTACCACATTGGCATGGTTTAATTTCTTCAAAGACTAGAAACAGAAAATACAAACAGGATTTTACAAGGGTCTTAATACAGTGAAAAAGAAAAAAAAAAAACAAAACAACTTATTTCGCTGTTGCAAAAGGATTAACTTCAAAAATTCTCTGTGTCTTAAATAATGAGACAGCTCTGAGAACAAAGGCCAGATCTTCAAGTACATATACAGTCTATGTAGTAATTTAATGTGCTGGCCATTCAAAAACAGCTATTTGCTATCACTGTAAGCACCTAAACAATTGCATATTCTCTGTAAGAAACTTCCTAATGGCAGAATTCACACAATTCCTGCACCTGCACTGGCAAGGGGCAGATTATAGTCAAGACTAAAAATAACCTTGTAAAATCTTCCCTGGTATTGTGGATTTGCTTTGTGGGCAGCTGAGCTTGTTCAGCCCACCAAGTGGGATGGGGAAAATAATCAGATGGGCAGAAAGTGTAACAACTCATAGGCTGAGATACAGAGTTTAATGGGTAAAGCAGAAGTCAAGCACACAAGCAAAGCAAAATAAGGAATTCATTCACTGCTTCCCATGGGCAGGCAGGTGCTCAGCCATCTCTAGTACAGTTAGGCTCCATCACATCTAATGGTGAACTTGGGAACCAAATGCCATCACTCTGAAGGTCTCCTGCTTCCTCCTCCTTCCCTCAGCTTTTGTTGCTCAGCACAAGTCACAGGGGATGTCCCTTTGGTCAGCTGTCCTGGCTGTGTTCCCTCCCAACCTTTTGCCCACCTTCAGCCTACTCACTGACAGTATGAAAAATACTGTATGAAAAATAGAGAAGGCCTGAGGTTGTAAAAGCACTGCTCAACAACTAAAACATACCTGTGCTGTCAGGACCGTTTTTGTCAGAAATCCAAACCACAGACCCACAGAAGCTGCTACAAAGAAAACTGACCCTACCCCAGCCAAAACTAGCAAACTTGGGTCTTCCTTCTCTTTTCTTTTTAGATTTTCAGTGTATTTGGTGTCCCATTTTTACACGGTACTATAAGCAAAATGACTTCGGTTTTCTGCATGTTTTTGGTGCTGACTATAAATTAAGGAGGATCTTAGAGCCCATCCCCAAAGTTTCACTGGCATCAGAACTTCATGCTGAATGTCCGCCCCCAAGCCAACTATAGAGAAACAACTGCATATACAAAGTTAATGCTGAACAAAGAGCACGTGATCTCAAGTTCTGAAAAACAAATACCAACCAACTCCAGGTGTTGTGACAGGAAAGCTCTCACTCACTGCAAGGAGAAAGCGGCTCTCCACAAACAAATACTTTTTGTAATACTACAGAATTTCACTAAGCATTTTTGTAAGACTACAGACACTCCCTTCCAATGCAGAGTCAGTAAACAGAACTGTAATATCATATGCGACAGCTCACTTTGGGAGTAGTTTTTTTGAAAGAACAGCTGTAAAGAATTTGATGTTACCCCCAAATGTGACAGTGATTGTCTAACTTGAAGTCAATCATTGAACAAAACAAGTACCTTAACCTCTCGAAGGTTCATGCACTCCTCCCAGGAATAAAACTTTCTCTTCATTCTACAAAAGTAGAGGGGAAAATAATGACTAATACATTGAAAACATCAGCTGTTCTTAGAACCAACAGTCTCATTGCATCTTAACAATTCAGTTCTTCCATCAAAACATAAGATGGCAGCTCCTTTGTCAAAAACTTTACATCTCTAGACAAGGTAGAGTCAAGTAGAATTACTATACTACACACTCAAATACAATTACAGTCAAATAATAATTACTATCACACAGAATTGCATTTTTCTGTGTAAATACATATCTTGCTGAAAATAAATCAGAGCCTTCAACAAGCCCAGGGGTGCTATTTTTCTTTCTAGTACAACAAACTTGGTAGAGTCTAAAAAGAACAAGAGTAGTTTTAACAGTATGAACAACTCAGAAGAAGGTTTTGAAACAAATCAAATGAAGATCCAACCATTTCACTGGGTCTCCAATTTTATCATATTCTCCTTGTTCCTCTTCCCTATATTTTAATTTCTCTGTAATTTTAGTACCTTGCTGTATTTCTATATTTTCCTTTGTCCACTGCTCCCCATGCTTCTCCTGCCCTTGCAAGGTGCATCTATCATGCCAACTGCTTTTCAAATTCTGCTTTCCCCTTCAAGCTTAAAAGCAGCTCTGCTCTAACAGACACAAACTGCGTGGCAGTTTTCTCCTAAGCCAGATTGTAACTCTGAGAACAGTATTTGTGCGTAATGTGTGTTCATAAGCATTTTGATTACCACTCAGTTCTTTGAGATGTAACTGTATGCTTTGGGACCAAAAGGATGAAGGCTCACACATAAATGAACACAGAAGATCAGAGATTAAAACTTACAAAAATACTCAACTGTGTAGAGCCTGGATTTCAGAGTGAGTTAGGCACTCTCTGAAGATCTGAGCCTTTGCCTTTAATAATTATTCAGCATTACTTATTATTGTAGCAAGATTCTAGTTTGAAATAATCTCTTACAATTAGAGTAGTTTAAGAACTAGAAGCTCTTCATGTCATGAAGGGGTGTGGATTTTCTTTTTTTTTGAGCAGTGTATTTGCAGTTACTGTCTTGAACACTCAGTTACTGGGCCACTTCTGCTTTTAATAAAGGACCAGCATTAGCACCTAAGCTAAGAGAATACTTCTGGCTTGTTCTGATTTTTCTGAGTTTTTCCCATATTGCAAACTGAAAATTAAAAGTGCTTCTAGCAAGGTTTAATACAGGCAAAATACCCTCAGCACAAGAGATTTAGAAAGTTGATAAAGCCAGCTATTGATTGCTCGTACAAAACAGCATTGTACTGAAAGCTCTTCTGACAAGTCTGTCCCTTGCCATGGTCATGGTTGGTATTTCAGGAAGGTGCCCGCAATGCTTTACAGCTGTCTCTTACCATAGCTAGGACAAATAAGCCATTTACAAACTAGGATCACTGCTGAAGCAGCAGAGAAAAATCAAGTGAATTTTCTCAAGGAATTTCATGAAAATCTTAAGCTGAAAAGACCAACATGTAATAGCATAAAAGATACAGATAATGGACAATGAGATCAATTGTGTTAATTATCACTGCAGTACTAATATCCATTGAAAATCAGACTACAAAACATATGTTCCATGTAAGCAGAAGCAAAAGGGCTATAGCTTCCAAAGCAGCATTGTAGAATACTCTAAATAATACATAAAACATGTTTGACTCACATAGAAGGAGAGTGCTGTTACAATAAGCCTATGTATCTCACCCTCTTTATCTCCTGCTGAGGCTTTGAAAGATACAAGGGACTTTTCCATCCTGCTCAAATACAACTCCACATAAAAAAGCTGAATGGAATATGAAGTACTCAAACCAGGACGACCAAGTTGATACAGACCTAGAAAGGAAAAACCTGAATTATGCATTATTAAGTAATGTATGAAAACACTTACTTTTTAATGGCTATTAGCTCTCCAGATTCAATGCTTCTCCCTAGGAGAACAGAGCCGTAGGTCCCATCACCAAGCTGTCTGATAGTTTTGTACCTATTCATGATGAGGATGCTTTAGCTGCAAGTGCATTTCAGTCCTTGGCGTTTCTTGTGTTATTTCTCCTCTGAGTGTAACCAATTCTTTCTGTGGCAGCATAAATATAGAGCACTCAGGACAGTGGGAACAGTTGCAGGAATCATGTTTTCAAGACTTAGCCTTTGGTCTGAAAGCACAGAACATAATCCATTTGACTTGTGTACCCTTCTGAGATTGCTCGTTTGCAGACTCAAACAGTGCCTGTCAGCCATACACAAACACTCATCCTGGTCTCTCACCAGAAAGGGCCAGCCTGTATCAGGATGTAAATCCCCAAAGCCCTCCTATGCTAAAGCTAAAGGTACCTTACAGCAAGTTTGCAGGCAGTCCTGATGGAAGACACTATTGCTAAAGTCAGAGGATAAAGTCTTATGGCCTGGAGAAAACAGTCTGCTATCAGAAAAAATGATGTTTTACAACACAATAAGAGGAGATCTGTCCTAGCCAAATTATTACACATGTAAGTCACCTGTTTACATGTCACACTGCCATCAGTTAAACCAATACCCTGAATTTTTCATGTCCTACGTGAGACAGCAGAGCCATATGCATTCCTTTAAACAAAGTGTGCAGAGGAAGAAAGTTACATTCATGTCAGGTGAGACCAAATGTATTTTACTGCAGTAACCATAAGCATGAATCAGTCTCTAGAGGTAGTGGCTACACCAGATTATCTATCTGATCTTCTCTTGTGACACTGCATGGAACAAAAAAATCATAGAATGGTTTGGGTTGGAAGGCACCTTAAAAATAATCTAGTTCCAACCCCTGTGCCATGGGCTCAGACACCTTCCAGTACCCAGGTTGCTCAAAGCCTGACCCAGTCTGGCCTTGAATCCTTCTAGGAGGGGCATACACAAATCTCTGCTGGATAGTAAAGCAAAAAACTCCTTCTTTCTAGTATAATGTAATTGTTGCTAGTATTTCCTCCACTATAGTTTAGAAAAAAATGTGATTCTATGTAAACTAGCCATACATTTGAAATAAAACACAATTGCCATGCAATGAAGATTTGGTCCCTGCATTCTCTATTCTCCACCTCTTAAAAAGACAGCAATATTCATGGCTTGAGACTTTTGTCTTCTGTAGCATGCATTTTAACTACATTTTCACAATTGTTGTTGGTAGTAGACTTGTATCTCCCTTATTTCACAAAGCTGTATTATGATTTTAGAAGTAATGGGATTATGTTACTGGAACTCTGACCTGACAGCAATGCTGAGCTATAATCCTGTAGATGCCAGATGTTGTGAACATCCTTTATTTTCCATCTTCTAGGCCTACTAGCCATACTAATACTGATACAGGAACAAAGAGCGGGAAATTTGAATTTAATTTGACAATTTACCCATTGTGCAGCATGTGTCTAAATCTCTCTCAGAGAGGCAGGAGGAACTGCCCTCTAGCAGTACTTTTTCTCTCTGCACACTACTACAGAGAACCAGGGCTGAGCATCTCACATTAGAGACCTAATCCCACATTTTCTATTACTTGCCAAGGAACACAGAGCCTGTCTGTAACAGGAGCAGTTTGGAGTACCAGTTCCTTTTTGGCTGGTTTTCAGGTTGTGCACCTGAACAGCATAAAGCTTTGTTCAATGGTCTGCATCCAGGTTAAAAAGCTTTAACCTGGTTACTCCAGCTGGTCAGTGACTGGATGGCAACTCAGAGGACTTTATTCAGACCCTTGGCAACAAAATTTCAAACAATGACAAAGCCTTGGATGTTCTCCTAGTCTGAAAATTTAGAATTCGTTAATATCCAAACAATTTTATACAGTAATTTCAAATCAACGCAGATAGGATATGTGAACTTTTCAGCACATACTGCCCTAACAACAGAGCTCTCTGAAACTCTGACCCTAACAGATGTGATGTCCTACAATTCACAGACTCCTGTCCCTGACTAACCACTCACATAACCCTTTCAGGAAACTGTGAGGAGCGGAGGAGCACCTTGCCCCACGTTTGATGACCTCAGCAAAACTAAGGATGTGTAACACTACTAGCAATAATCACCAAAGGCTGGATAGACTGTATGATGTCTCTTGAACAGATTAAAAGGTAAATCTAATTGCTCATTCCTTACTAATTTAAGTGCCTCTCCTTTCCACAGCCACTAGTTTTCACAAAGCTTGTATGAAATTATCTTTGGAATTCCAGCTATGGTGTCAAATGTGACCAAAACACACCAATTATTTTTGAGGAATAAAAGTGAGAAAAAAACCCCCACCCCAAACATACAAAAACAACAAACCTAAAAAAACCCGAAAATATTCACTCCAAATCCAAAACAAAACACCAAAACCCACCAATTCCCACCCAAATCAAACAAAAAACAACTAACAAAAAACCCCAACCCCCCAATCCCCAAAAACGAACAAACCCCACACCCCCCAAAAACCCCAACAAAACCAAAACAAACAACAACAACAAAAAAAACCCAAACAAACAAAAAAATCCCAACAAACAAACCCCACCATATTTCAGAAAACACGTATTTCAGTGAGGAATGCATGTTAAAAAACATGCCAGGATGCACAGAAGTTAGGCCAGCTCCCATGGAAGCACAAATCCACTCATATGAAAACCCACAGGCAAAACCTAAACAAAGTCTTCTCTGGTTAACTCAATCAGAACCATTTCTTGTTGAACTTAATAGTAAGGCTGTTTTAAAAATCTGTTTTATTTGGTCTTCAGACTGTTTCACCGAGTCCCACTGAAATCAAGGAAGAGTCTCGGACAAACAGTCTGCAAAGTTACAACATGCATAATCTAAACCAAAAGTACAATATACATAAATTCACATCGTTAGAGCATGTAAATATAAACTACAAAAGTATCTTGAAGTTAAAAGCGTGTTGATACTAAAGAGTAAAATGCAAACCCTTTATGTGCACCACATTGTAACACCGTGTTCAGACTTTACATCACTTACACTTTTTTCCCCGCAGAAATCAACCAGTAAAGCTCCTTTAACAGCAAGCCTAATTCAATGTATCAAGACTACTTTCTAAGTGCAACTCAGTATTTCGCTTATGAACCCTTCAAATACGTATCCACTCCTGTCTGAAGTGTTGAAGTACCGAGAACTGAAAGCGAAACTGGCTCACTCTGCCACAGCTGAGAAACGCAGACAGTAAACAATCAGCATGTGCCTTTTTAAACTTGTCCTGTGCTCTGGCACTTACTCGAAGGTATTGCTAGCAGGCAGCCCTGAGAGAGGCGCGGTTCAAAGCCGCGGGTGTCCGCGGGTGCGGTCCCAGCGGCCGCTGCCTTTGTCAGAGAGGCCTCCGGGGGTTCCCCACGAGCCGCACACCAAGGCAGGGAGGACGTGCGATGGCGGGTCCGCCGCCCAGGCCAGGTCCCGGCTGCCGCCC
>JAHLSL010000046.1:14102679-14129783 GCA_025920805.1 Petroica traversi | reverse complement strand
GATGCCTGGGGGAAGCGTGCCGGGATCCCGCCCCGCCGCGGCGACACACGGCCGCCTCCCGCTGGGCTTTCGTGAGGGGCCGCCTGGTTCGGGAGCGATCCAGCTCTGCCTGCGAACGCGTGGACAAAATCCCTGTGTCATTACAGGGGAACGTGCCCTTCCTTTCTCTCCCTTCCCTCAAAAATGTGGTGGCATGAAGTCACTCAGTAATTTAGATGACTCCGTGGGCCGGGGACTCGAGTTATTGAGTTTATTATTTAACATATCAGAAATACTCCTTGGTTCAGTATTGCTTTATTGACTGCGCCTCAATATGGACTCAAGTATCCATGATGAGTCTCGATCATTCAAAGTTAAACCATTTATCTCACACAGGAGCTGTTAAATTGTCTCACCACGGTTATAAAGACTCTTATTTTTGAACACGGGTTTGTTTCTACCACGTTTGCTGAAAAATAGGGTGGCTTTCTCATTTTTTTATAAGAGGCATGTTAGCTGACAGTCCCTGTTTTGCTTTGCCGTGCTTGCTCCTCCCTGAGTTTTCTATGGTTCACACATAACACATAGCCCTGTTCAACTGGTGACACTCAGCTTCGAGCTGTTTCTGATCTTGGTTTTATTTTTGCTCAGAACTATCAGATCAGAGTACAGAACTTTAGATCAGAACTATCAAAAGACCTGATGTTACAGACTGTTTAGTAAGAGGTTCATGTACTCTGAGGAAATCAGCATGCAATTATTGATTGCAAAACAAAACTGTGCAAATATACTAGTTCTGCATTTGGCCAGTGGTTTCTAAAGCTTTGCAAGCAAATCAGAATCCAATCTACCCAACTGACTTAATTCTTTACAGGATGCAGCCTACTTTTAACATGTTACCTTTTGGTTGCTTCACAGACTACTACTTTCCTCATGGAAAATTCATCAAGTCAGTCAGTCTGTACACACTAGGATGTCTTCCTTTCACTCAGGATGAAGTCACTGTGCCATGTGACAGCTGATCAGGAGATCAGGAGAAAGGCCAGCAGCACAACGATGAACAGTCTAGATTCATCCACTAAGTAGCAGTTAGAGCACAGTGTTCTGTGAATTTTAGAAACGATAAGTCCAATGCAAGTGTTCTCAGTGGGAGCAAGGAGCCAATTTGTACACGTTGCAAAGTGCTTTAGGTGTGATCTCATGAGCTGTGTGCTGGTGAAGGTCCTTGCTTCACAGTACCTGTGTTTACTCACTTGTCCTAGCAAAATCCTACGGCTTCAGCAGGTCAAATAAGCAGTGGAAAAGTTGTTAATAGGGATCAGTTTTCCAGTTCATTCCTATGCAGTAGCAATGTGAATTAATTGCTTTACCAGTAAATTTCGAGGGCTGGCCTCTTAGGCTGCTACTACTGCCAGAAGACAGACCTTTGATAAGAGAGATTGCAGATTACACATGCGCACAGTGTAGGGAAGGTAATGACAAAAGTCAAAACTTTGGTTGTAATCATTTTCATGATTGTTTTTGGCAGCTTTTAGACTGTGGACCAGGTTTTCACAGTATTTTTGGTTTGAGTTGAGAACATATTTAGGTTTCAGAGAGCATCAAATGACATTTTGGGTGCAGTTGGTCCACTACCGTGTCTGACTGTGACTCAGAAATTAAGAAGTAGGGCAATTGAACAGAGAAGAGGGGATGAAAATCAAGAGTTGAGCAGATTAATCAAATACAAAGTTTTTGAATGAGGCAGACTTCATCTAGCTTCCTAACCTTCTAAGCAGTTTCAATGCTTAAATCAGTTTGTTTACAGACTTCAGGAGTTAAAGGTTTTAATGGGCGTGGCTTTATGCACAAGAAGATAGTGTGTTGATTTAGCTCAGAAATTGCTCATTTCTGCATTTTGCAGATAAAACCAGCCTTTTTCTGCCCAGACCTGGAGAGCTGACTGGACATAATTCAGCTGCAAACCAGAAGCCTTGCACTCTGCACAGACAGAATTAGGCCTTATTTCTGTCAGCCCAGTGCCATTATAGTGCACTTAGAGACACCCTTTTCAGAGCTAGCTCATTCCTAGGCTGGCTCTGCTTGGCCAACAAAATATTCCTGGGTGCTAATAATGTGGTAGGATTGTCACAACTCATAGGGCATTAACTGCCTGCAATTAAATTCTGGAATCAAAGTGCATTAAATTTCCCAGTTATTTACTCCTTGCTGAGATTTAATGCCACTAGTGTTTTATAGTGTTGTGGCTCACCTGTTTCCTCTGCTGGGAAATAAAAAATGTACGGAAATTAAAAATGAGAATGTAGAAATAGGTGCAATCTGTTTATCTTCAGCCAACCATCCATGTCTATCAATTACAAACAGTAAATTATCTGAGACATCAGCAAAAACATTTTTACAGGTGACAAGCCAATAAGTTTGTGGTTGTTGGGGCATCTGGAGACATGTGCTAACTCCAGGGAGGTGCATGTCACCAAGACAGAGAGATTAAAGGTTGCCTTCCCGTCATGTTTGCTAGTATTCTGTAGTTTGATCAGAACTTTCAGGTGCTCTAAAAATGGTATAAATTTTCTGAGTACAAGAATGCTTTGATTTCTGCATTTGACTGTGCAGGAGGTAGAGATTTCTTTTTGAGAGCTTGGTAGAATCTCGCTGACAGAATGTTGCTTGAAGTCTCTGAGCACTGTGTACAGTAGGAAGGAGTGAGAAATATAACATTTATAAGTAGTAGTGGTAATGTTAATGTCAGGTTTGCCTTCTTGTAGTCTCACTTTGCATTACCTGCTTGCAGAACTATAGACGTGAATTTCAGTGCAGAATGGTAGAAGAATGCATTTGCTTCAGCTGCAGGAAAAACCTTAAACAAATGTCTTAGTTGAGATTTTGGGGTTTTTTCCTCCCTCACCGGCATCTTGCTGTTGTCATTGTAGTGGCTTGTCACTGATGCTCAGAATTAGTTTTCCTTTGTTCTAGTATAGACTCCATAAATCTCAGTATATTTCACTGTGATAATTAATTTGCGTATTTTTAAGTTTTACTCTTAAACTAGCTGATTAAACTTCCTATGTAGAGCCATATTAGGTTTAGTCAAAGGTCTTATTTCAGGTTTTATTTGTTTAACCTGCCTCACAGCTGTACTGTAAATAAAACCAGCTGTCAAGTTCTCATGCCAGCTTTTTATTTTATTTTCCCATACATTTCTTGTTTAGTTTCACATGTCTGTAAAGTATCTAATGTTATTCAAAGCCCTTTTGTGCTCCTGCAAATATTAAACAAATCAAAACTCCTGGTTATCTTTGCCATGAGACGATAGTGATTAAATTTTAATTTGTTGAACAAAGCACATGATTGTTTAAAAGGGAAGCTTTTGCTCTGTGCTTTGATGTAGACACCGAGTGTATTTAGTCAGGTATGCCAGTGTATTGAAGCATAAAAGCCTTCAAGTGATACACAACTATTCCGTGTTGGATTAACGTGACTAAAATGCAAAACCATATTCATTGATTTAGTATGGAAGTGCAACTGATCTCAGTAGTTTTAAAGTTAATTGTTATCATCAAAAGGGAAGTATGCTTAATTTTCTTTTTTTTTAATGTGTGTCCATGACAGTTGTTCTTTGTGAATGTGCTGTAGGGACTTACACAGACCCTGTAATCACGTTTGACTGCTCTCTACTAGGCAGAAGCTGAAGAAGATTGTCACACTGATTTGGTAAGAACCGATGACAGTGAAAGATCTGGTGAAGCAAATCTTCAGGTATGTCTCTCATGACAGTGGGTTTTTACAAATCACACTGCTGTGATTTAAACTGCATCACTTACCCTCATTTAACTACCACACATTTGTTCATCTAACAATTGATAAATCTGTCTGCCCCTCCAAAAGTGAGATAAATTTTCCATTGTGTTCCAAGTGTCAAATTCAGTCTTCAGCTATCTGTGTAGATGAAAAGAAAGCTTGTGACAGATCTGGAATTTCTTTGAAGAACTGTAGAAATTGGACAGCAGTTTCTGTGATCAAATTCCAGTTTAAGTTGTCACTTTCTACTGGACCAGAAAGCTGATAAAAGCAGTGTAATAGAAAAGTGTGTTCTCTTACAAGACCAGATTTCTGTGTAGTTGCTCCCCAGAAGTTGTGATGATTGCAAGAGACATGTAAAGTGTAACTTCAAAGATGCTGAAAAAGAAGGCATGGCAAGATTTATAACTTTTATTATTTCACAGAGTATAGTCCATATTTTTTAAAAGATAAAGGAGTATATTATATAAATTACCATCTTGAATGTTAGAGAACTTGGAGTGCTTGAGTACAAAAACCAGTGTTTTCTGAACTTTAATTTTAAGAGATAATTGACTTCTTATAATAATTCTGCATAAACAAGAACAAACATGATCATGTCTGGAAAGAGCACTTTTCTATGGAATCACCATAATCATAGTCCTAATAACCATTTATTGAAACATCAATTTTTCTTCTGAGGTGAACAGTCCAGAAAAAATCACTTCTGTTATTGAATGAGAATGAACAAGTACTTGTGCACTTTTTTGTTTTAATTTTCCATAAAACAGTTGCTGACTCTCTTGTGCCTAAATTCACTGAAGCCATCTAAGACTTGAAAATGTAAAGCATAGTTTTGAAATTCATTTTTGTGTTTGTACTTTGTAATTTCTCCTCAGAAGAGGTACTGTCTGAATATATGATACTAAGTAGAATTAATACTGTTTTTTAGGCAGAGCTCCAGATGTTCAGAGCTCAATGGATGTTTGAGCTTGCCCCAGGTGTGAGTTCTAGTGGGTTGGAACCTCTGCCATGCAGAGCAACGTCAAGAGAACCTGGACTAAAGTCTGTTGATGCCAGGGGAAAACAAGAGATAGCAAAAGAGGAAAAGGTACAGAAAAAGATGCGTGATTTTGAGTTTTTAATTGTCTGTATTGCTGTTCCACTATAACCTTTCTAAAAGCTAATGCTGAATTAAATCTGGAGAAACAACAGAGATTATTATCTTGTTTTCTCCATACTAATATGTTCAAAATCCTACACTGATTTTTCTAGTCTTTATGTTTGCCTTGGTGTCACCTTTACAATCTGCTTTCTGAAATACTGTAGGCAGGGAGCAAGCAGCAGGAGTATAGATAGTTTCTTGACTGGGAATTTTAGTTCTGTCTTGTAGTAGAAGACATGAGTATGTTTCTCTGTTTATGGAATTATTTTGTTATCTCTGTCATAGGTACAGTAGGTAAGATGAAAAATAATTCTAAGTCAAGTGACGTTGCACTTGTATTTATAAGGAATTAAAGAAGGGCTCTGTATAATTTGTTGTGCAGGCAAAAGAACTTTTCCTGAAGGCAGTGGAAGAAGAACGAAATGGGGCCCTTTATGAAGGTAATGTGGAAGTCTGCAATGAGCGACCTTATTGTAGCAAAATATTAACAACCTCTGATTTATGGCAAATCTGCATGGTGCCACTGAACTTAAACTACAGGCTAACAGTGATTTCAGAGCTCCATCATTCAGATAAGCAAACAAACATGCTACAGAAGTAACCGTCATATCACAGTTCTAAGGTTGAGGTAAAGCAAAAATTGCATCAAGGAAGGAATTTCTAGCTTTCAGGCAAAATAACAGTATATTTTTAGTGCTTTTAGCTGAAACCATCTCTCTGAAAGCAGTCTTTGCTTTGATAAGCTAGTATGGGCATCAGATATGTTTGAACATCAAACGTCTCTTTTCAGCCATCAAGTTTTATCGTCTAGCCATGCAGCTTGTACCTGATATAGAGTTTAAGATCACCTATACAAGGTCCCCAGATGGTGATGGAGTTGGAAAGAGGTGGTAAGTATGAAATTTTACTAATTAAGTTCATAGGAGTACTGAAACAAGACATTTTGTTTCTGAAGAATATCAGAATATTCTGCTGTAGTATGCAGTTGTAAGTCTCGTAGTATCTGGAAAACTTACCTACCCTCAGTTGAGTAGACTGTGTATTTTGAAGACAGTAACAGGCTTGTTCGGAGGTAGCTAACTTCAGGGGAAGAATTAGAAATAGTTATGCTGTTACTTAATTTTAAAAAAAAGTGTCAGTCACTTTTTTGATTTTCAGATTTCGAATCATCCACAAAGTTGTAGATGGCTAAAAGATTAATTAGTTAAAACTTCATACTATGTAATAAGCATCTTAATTAAGCAAAGGAATAATCTGTTCTTTTGCTAGCACAGCCAAATGAGAGCATTTTCAGTAGAGCAACACATTTAGAAGCTCAAAGATTGCAATCTGAGTAGTCTAGTCTTTCATCATTGCACACATTGGAATACCCCCAGCCTCAGTACAGCAGATGTGTAGTGACTTAGGCTGGCGTAATTGAGCCAAGACTTGTGTTTGAGGAGGGCCAAAACTTCTGTTCCAGCCCCTGCAGCCTAACGTAGACAGGCTTATGGAACAGCTTCCCAGTTACTTGCTTACTCATAGCAGCCCTTGGTCAGGCTGATAGCTGCATCCAGAATGAAAAATCACAGCCATGTCCCTGAGATACTGCTAGCTCAGTCTTGTTGCCCCAGGACAGTACAGCTCCAATGCAGATGTTGGCTTAATATAAAAGAGTGCAAGATGAGCTAAGTGCTTTATTTACATCCATTAGTTTCATTTCTGAATGTGTTGCTGGCATGAAACCTTTGCTGTGCTTTTGTGCACTAAGAAAACTACATGCACTATAGTAATGTATAAATCTTGGTTTTCATAGGATTATTTTCTTACTTTAGCATCATTTTCTGTACTCCATTAAGACTGTGTGACGTGAATTTGGGTGGGAGTGGTCCCTCTGGAAGGTGGGAAGGCTCTGCAGAGAGGTCTGGACATGCTGGATCAGTGAGCTAAGGCCACTTGTGTGAGCTTCAGCAACGGCAGGTGCTGGGTCCCATGCTTGGGTCACAGCCCCACACAGACCTACAGGCTGGGGACAGAGGGGCTGGAAAGCTGCCTGATGGAAAAGCCTGATGGCATCCTAGTTGATAGTTGGCTGAACATGAGCCACCTGTGCCCAGCTGGCCAAGAAAGCAATGGCATCCTGGCCTGGATCAGCAATAGTGTGGCCAGCAGGACCAGGGCAGAGATTGTCCCTCTGATGAGCGAGTCTAGAGAAGGCAATGGAGCTGGGGAAGCGTCTGGAGCACAGATCTTGCAAGGAGCAGCTACGGGAGCTGGGCGTGTTAAGCCTGGAGAAAAGGAGGCTCAGGGGGGATCTTACTGTTCTCTACAACCACCTGAAAGGAGGTTATATTGAGGTAGGGGTTGGTCTCTTCTCCCAAATAACAAGCGACAGGACCAGAAGAAATGGCCTCAGGATGTGCTTTAGAGTGAATATTAGGAAAAATATCTTCACAGAAAGAGATGTCAAGCACTTGAACAGACTGCCCAGAGTAGAGGTTGAGTCACTGGGCCTGGAGGTATCTAAAAGATGTTTACATGTGGCAGTTAGGGACATGGTTTAGTGCTGTTAATGGTTGGGCTTATCATCTTAGAGGTCTTTTCCAACCTAAATGATTGTACAGTTCTGTGGATTTTTGTTTGGTTTTTTAAATGTTACTGTACCATTCCCAGCACTACGTGGCAGTGAGGGGAAAATAATCAGTAGTCTCAATTGTTTAAAAGCAGTATTTGTAGAGATGTATTTTTTTGAGAGATTTTAGTTGTGGTGTTTGTGCTTTCTGAATTACTGTTGTAGGTGTTTCATACAAACTTGATGAGAAAAAACAAATTACACAATTAGATTTGAAAAAACACCTACAGTGTGGCCTGTAGGTACTGGGACTGACCATCATACTCATCAAAATAAAGGAAGGTATGTTCAGTGCAACATCTTACTGTAGTCTGAGTTATGACGGGCCCAAACATAATTGTCTTGTCTGTGATACTTTAAAATCCATTGGTAGGTCTGCTAGTTTCTTGTTTATATTCTCAGCTTATTCTATTAGCTTGTTTAGAGTGGAATTGAATAGTATTTAAAAGTGACTGGAAGATTTCTTAATTAGCTTGTATACCAAATCAGGGGAAAGAAAGTGTTTTGTGATATGCTCAAGGAGTTTGTGTAGCTTCTGGTTATTTGGGGCGAGCAAGCAGGCAATTATTAAAAGATCATACTGTGACATACAACTTAAATTTAGATTTCATTTCTTAATGTGGTAATGTTCTTTTATCACTTAGCAATCTTTCAAATTTACTGATGAGTAGCAAGCTTATTGTTTCTGTTCTGCTATCTTGCTCTGGCTGCTGAAGTTTATTATTTCTGTTTATTTACAGAACAGGTATAAAAGTAGTTTTTCTTCATTCCAGTTGCCTAAACCCACCAAGGATCGCTCTTCATTGAGTAACACAAGAGTGAAAAATAATCTTTAATTGTTTTCAATATCTTACATTATGAGATGGATTAGAACACACAACTTTTCATTAATGACACTATTTCTTACATATGCCATACCTTAGACAAAGTAAAATATGAGATTTGTCTTTTCACGGGATCAAAAAATTCTGCAGTGACTTCAATAAAAACCTCAAAAACAAAACAAAACAAAAAAACTGGGATGGGAATTTAATGAAAAAATTATGATTGTCTCTGAGGCATTCCATCATGTCTTAATGAACTTGATCATATTTCAGCAGTTATTTTATTGTATGATGAAATGAGATTGCTTTAAAAATGTACAGGAAACAGCTCTATTCAATGAGAGTAAGGTAGTGGATTGATGCCAAGATGAGGACATCTGTTGGTATGTTTTGTCCAATATTACAGTGTTGGCATTGCCTTTTTTCTAGTGTTGAGGACAGCAAAGAGGATGACAAAATGGCAGATCTGCTGACTGATTTCCAGCAGCAGTTAAGTCTTCAGGAATCTTCAGTCAAACTTTGTCAGCCTGAAGTTTATGTCAGCCAGACCCACATCTCAGGTATGAGTTAAGATATGCTGTAAGAGTTGAGAGACAGAATTAAATAGATGTTTCACTTTATTAGAACATTTTTCTCCTTCATTCAAAAGCCACCTTTGAAGAAGTGCATACATTATCTCTTGATTTACTTCTGTAGTTAGATACAAAGGAGAAGAAATTATTAACTAGGTAAACATATCTTGTTCTCTTACAAAATCTTGACTTTATCACACAAGCTTTTTTCTGTGTAGTATTTCTGAGTAGAACTTTCAGGATTCAGAGGCACCCTTAGAAGTAGCAACTTCTAGGATTGGACTTGCTGAAGTAAGTGTATTCCAGTTTTCCTTCCAGTTCTCTTGGTTTGCAAATATGCAAATACATATTACAGTTTTTGAGTGTGAGTAAGAGACAATTGTTCTGTAAAGAGTATGCATCTTTACAGTTTTTGATTTTATCTGATTCTATATGAGATTTTTGCAACAAGTGTGCTTTCAAGCTCAGAAGGACTGTATAACAAAGCTAGAAAGTCTTTTAAAAGTTAATGACTTTCAGTGCTTCAGTTCTAGGACAGTTAGGAAATCCTGAGATTTCCTTATGAGATCTAAATTGTAGAGGGTGTATATGAGCTATCGTCTCTTAAAAACAGATGCCTTTGTTCTGCATCCTAAATTACCAGTTGTACTTTGAAATCTTGGCCTGATCTCCTTTGTTCTGGTCAAGGAAAGAAAATAAAGTAAGTGAAGCAGATCAAAACGTAAAGAAAACAGAGGTTTAAAAATTCTTCTGTTGTAATAACTGGTGCATTGTTCACTTGGGAAAATGTATTTTTGGTTTTTTGCCAGTAAAGACAAGGTGTTGCAGAAATTACTCTAAAATGATCTCAGATGTGTCCTTTGAGCAGCAGTGTTGGTCTCTGTCTAGATTTATATTCTGCTTTCCATCCAATCCTGTGTTATAGTATCTTTTTTACTGACTTTTTCTTGCAGAATGAAAACTTTTTAAAAATCACAGTGTCTGCTTCAGAAGTTAGTAGGTTGAAAATTATCCTTTATGACATCAGAGCTAATCTCTAGTAACCTTTTAAGTTTTTTTTTTTTTGTTTGTTCTGTGGCATTGGGCTGCAATGTGAAAAATAGGATTTTCTAATGGAAAATCAAAAGCCAAACCTGGAGTTATAAATAACCTGTTGATTTACAGGTTGCATCTAACAAGGATTTCTTTCCTCTTTGTAGCGTTGCCTATGGAAGTCCTGATGTACATTTTCCGATGGGTGGTTTCAAGTGACTTGGATCTGAGATCCCTGGAGCAATTATCTCTTGTTTGTCGAGGATTTTACATTTGTGCCAGGTATCATAGATAAGTTATCTGGAGTGGAGCTTCTCTTTGCACTAACATGTCCTGCTTTTCCTTCCCATGGACATTTTCATGTTTAGCTCCTCACAATGCTAACCGGTTTTTAAATACACTACTCAATGGTATGTGAGATAAATGACTTTAATGTAATAAAAATCTAGCAGAAAGTATTACTTGCTCTACATTTTTTGCAAATTAGTTTTTCAGGTCTCCAAAACAGAGTGGGTTTTGTTGTCATTCTCATATAGCCACACAGAGAAGTGCCAGCATGCTACAGTGTTGTGGTTCTCTGCTTGGATGAAAATGACACAGTTTTAAATTTCACTGGGAAGAGGAAAAGGCTTTCAAACAGTCCAGGAATAAGTAAATTAGTCAAGGGTTTTAAATTATGAGCTATTTTTGTTCAAGAAAGTTTCTTTCAGCTGCATCCAAACTAAGTAAGAGTGTGTTGCTTTGATATACAAAAGCTAAACAGAGTTCGTAGGGAAGTTATGGGGTTTGCTTTTTTCTCATTTTCACTAGAGATCCTGAAATCTGGCATCAAGTCTGTTTGAAAATATGGGGCAGGAGCTGCAATAAACTTGTTCCATATGCATCCTGGAGGGACATGTTTTTGGACAGGCCTCGCGTTCGATTTGATGGTAAGCTGTTCTTTTGGAAATGGTTGTAACTGTGTGACAGAAACAGTCAGGGGGGTTTGATGTTTATGAAGTTGTTGTTAGACCTAATCTGAATTTGGTTGTGCATTTGAATTTGTAGAATATCTGCAAAGAAAAGGGAAAGGTGCAAGGGATGAAAATAAAAACTTCCATGTATTTAAGTAACAAAGCCATACTCAAAATTTTAGATTATTGTCTTTTTCATCATAAATATTTTATGTTCTTAGTTTTTGTTCATATATCTTCCTTTTCTGTAGGTGTGTATGTCAGCAAGACAAAATACATACGTCAAGGAGAGCAGTCTCTTGATGGTTTCTATAGAGCATGGCACCAAGTGGAATATTACAGGTAGAACTGTAGTGCAATGAGTGAGTGAAATGTTTCTCTCTCTTAAGTTCTTTAAACCCACCCCTGGCTATCACAGACATTAATCATTCTATAAAACTGAACGGGACTGCTACAGTGTGTAAAGCATTGTGTAATTTTTGAGAATAGATTTTAGAAATAGGATTTATTATGATAATTAGAAATTATCTTAGAAACATGTTTCATCCTCACTTAAACCATGACACGTGGTGAAAGCTTGAATGGTTATAACAATTAATACTTACCTACAGATTTCTTTCCCTAAATGACTTTTACTTGTCTGATACAACACATGACACAATTCATCAAAGAGAACACATGTGATTATACAAGATTACTCATTTCACATATGTGTTATCAGTTGTAAAAATCAAGAGGCTGGGCTTTCTCAACTTGCTGCAAATGCTTTGCCATTTGTTTCCTCAGCTTGTTTTTCTGCTGTTGTTCATCTTGCTGTTCCCTGCACTTGTTTTATTCTGCTGTCCCTTCTGGGGCTGGAAGCTGTTCATAGAAACCATTGAATCTGATGGCTATTGCTGTACTCTCAAACATTAGCTCAGTACCTGAGTACTGTAAAAATAATCAGATTCCAGAACCTGAAAAAGTCCATATGACATTGCTAATTCTGCACTGATACTGCAATTGAGATTTTGTTGCACTGCTCTCAGTAGATAGGAATGGAGAAACTTGAGGCCAGTTTTGATCCCAGGGTAGCCACCTTGCTTTGTTACAGAGGACAAAACTTCATAACTCTTCATAACTTCCTCTTTCAATATTCATAACTCTCTTTTGATTTCTGATCTTTTTTTTTTCTGTTATGTGTGAAGAAATGTGTTTCAAATGCTATTACCAGTTAAGTTCTAAATCCTTCTGGGTAACTTCCTGTGATTTTAAAAGCAAACAAACAGGGAAAAAAAAAGCCGGGGAAAGGATATATTTTCTCGTTTTGCATTGTGTAATTATGTTTTTGCAGGTATTTGAGATTCTTTCCAGATGGTCAAGTTATGATGCTAACAACTCCTGAAGATCCTCAATCTATAGTTCCTCGCTTACGGACTAAAAACACAAGGTTATTGAAATAAAGTATTTGGCTCTACAGTTTTCCTTTTGCTTTTACCTAGAAATTTCTGTTTACTTTTGTCTCAGATTCTATATCCTGGCTTAGCAAAACAATGTTATTTATATTGTATTATAGATGTTTATAATTCTCTCCTAAGAACTATGAAAATTTTGATCTTTATGCAAAGATATCTTTCATTTTAGGGTCCTGATTCTAGTTAGATTTTCTTTGTGATTTGTAATTTTTAAGGCAAGTAGATGGAACAATCCTTTTAAAGATGTTATTTTATTACTGACTGCCTTCTCACACTTCCTTAACTGAAGGAAAGTGAAGATTTCAGTGGGATATGTCAAAATTACTATTTTTTGATATTTGTACATAAAAACATAGAAAACCGTTTGCAACTTCAAAACAAGTTTGAA
Organism: Petroica traversi; assembly: GCA_025920805.1. Taxonomy (NCBI): domain Eukaryota; kingdom Metazoa; phylum Chordata; class Aves; order Passeriformes; family Petroicidae; genus Petroica; species Petroica traversi. Next base: position 14,117,028 of record JAHLSL010000046.1, on the reverse strand, counting down.
CTGTTCACCAGAAATCTGTAAATATTTAGCAGTAGGCTGGTTAGAACCAACTAACTTACGTTTGCTGTCCGGTTTGGGAAAATTAGAAGCAACTTTCCAAAGTGCTTCTATTTAATATTTAATATCATCAGTGAGCCTTTACTGATGGAAATAAGAAATAGTTTATATCACTATGCTATGTAGTCCATCTTGTTTCATTGGTGATATTTGTATTATAAGAACATCACACTTTTGAGACACAGAATATTTTTATGTCCTTGACATTATCCTCCTTTTTAACCTTCCAGAACAGATGCAATCTTGCTTGGCCATTATCGTCTTTCCCAAGAAACAGACAATCAAACCAAAGTATTTGCTGTAATAATGAAGAAAAAGGAAGAGGTAGGTAGAAAAATAGAATAGAGGAGAAATAGATTAAGGAGGGGGCTCCTAACAAGATCTTACTTAGACTGACTGTTTCAAGGGACCCAAAGATTTAGATTACACCAAAGGATTAAAAAATTGATTTAATTTTTTTAATTGTTTAAAAATAAAGCATAAATAAGCATGATGATGTCTCTTACATTTGTCCCCAAATCTGTAATAATTTGTTAAGACAAATAAATATCTGGTTCAAATTTAAACAGTTGTTCTCCCCCTTAGGCTTAATTTCCATGTCTGGTACTGTTAGGTGTTGACATTGTTAACAGGAAAGAAGGATGAATAGATCATTTTCTGAGATCAGAATTGACTGTGTGCAGTTTATGTTCCACAACTTTTAGTAAAACTAGATAAGCAGTATTTGTTAATTGAACTCTGAATAATTTGATCAACTTATTTACAAATTCTTCTAATCACCAAAGTAAGTAAGAAGTGTTGCAGTAGATATGCACAGTTGGGTGGAGTCTTCTGTGCTTCTTTTGCTTTCTGTGAAAACTTCTTCCATCATTAACATAAGCATTTATGTATTTTGAAGAAACAGTAGTACTTGTTTTTAAGTATAAGAGTTTTGCCAGTCTGGTCTCACACTTACTTAGGATAAATAGCTGCACAGTATGTTCTTTGTAGGTCATGAAACTTCTTCTCTCTCTGTACAGAAACCAGTTGATTACCACAAATACAGGTATTTCCGGCGAGTTCCTGCTCAAGAAACAGATCACAGTTTCCATGTAGGACTGCAGTTGTGCTCCAGTGGGCGCCAGAGGTTCAACAAACTTGTGTGGATACATCATTCCTGTCACATCACTTGCAGGTGAGTAAATGGAGAACAAGAGCAAAGAAGGATACTAAACTTTAGAATTAAAGGTAATGTTAATTTGCCCAGTATTAAGTACAGAAAATGTAAAGAGTCTGAGACTTACTGGCTTTAACAAAATGTCATTGAAACAGTCACTGGTCCTAATTTGAAATACCATAATGAACTTTTACGTAAAGAAATCCAAAGATATTAGTAGGAAATTTCCTAAGTAGTGTAACCGTAGTATTTTAGCTTTTTAAAGGATTTATGCAGAGTGTTTGATTTCAGAACTGGATCAGAGTTGAATGACTTAATGTTGTGCTAGTGATGAGGTGTGGAAAGTGTGTATTCATTATGGTATGTTTCTTTTCCACTGTGGATGTGCAGACTAAAGGTGTCTGTACTTGTCATATGAGAACTCTAAAATTACTAACTATGTAACTCAGCAGTGCAGAATATGGGCATGTGACCAACTGCTCTAATCGCTAAACAGGCAGGAGCCATGGCCACACTTCTTGCACCAGACACTCCAAATTACTGGCAAGTTGGCTTTCCAGATGTTTGATGTTGGCAATTATGGTGGATTTAGGCTTTGTCTTCCAGTATTCTTAATATTCAGTGTTTTTATAGGAACATAGTTCATTTATTGAGCTGTGAGAATAAAAAATATAGGAAATAAACTACTGGGAGTTGGGAGTATAGGTAACTTCCATTAACAGAAAAATTATTTTTGTAAAAGCTAATGTTGTCATACCTAATTTGTAAAGAAGTGCACGTATCACAGACATTCTTTTCAGCATGAAGTTTCTGTACTGCTCAAGTCGGTAAGAGTGGAAAGGGAAAGTGGTTTCTTAGATATGAAAATGGAAGTTAATTCTGTATAGTGAGATTCAGCCAATACTCACATGCTTTCAGAACAAGGCATTACAAAAGACACTTCATTCCAATTGCAGTTTGATGCACACAACACTGTACTGTGGAACCTGACTGCATTATTGAGGGACTCAAATAGCAACCTGTGTCTGATGTAACTTTTGCAATGCTTTTTGCAGATCGACTGGTGAGACAGCTGTTACTACTTTCGACATTGACAAAATGTACACCCCTTTGTTCTTTGCACGAGTGAAGAGTTTTACTGCATATTCAGAAAAGCCACTCTAAGAAACACCTTCTCCTCTCACAACTTTTGCATGACTAAAAGGTTGTAGCTAATAAGCTCTTAAGTTATAAATGTGTATATATTTGGAGCATTTTAAAATTCTGGGAAATTTTTTGAAGGCAGTATGTTCTATTTGATTGTGAATGGCTGGGATTTTGTTTTAAGATCAAGCTTATGAGTGTTAAACACCTTTTATTTGTGTAAGAATTTGATAACAAAGTTTTGTTTGTTGTGTTGGTTTCTTTTAAAATATTTTTAAATCAGTTTGCTTAAAATGTGAATCTTCATCTGCTTAGACACCGATTCGTTCAAAAGGAATCAATAGGAAAATCTCATTGTCCATGGGACAGTGTGTATGGTCTCTGGTAAAGACTTGAAATGTGAAAAGCGAGAAAGTTGTCATCTGTTAAACTGTGTGACTTAAAAGAGCTTCAAATAAATGTTTCCTTTAAATTAAACTTATTTTGTTTGCCTTTAAGATCTGGCATTTTGTTTACATCAACCTTGAAGAAAAACAGCCAAGGGCAAGCAAGCACGAAGTATAAAATTTTACTGCAGAGGTACATTCCAACCAATGCAGTGGTGTCAGTTGGTCATCAATGTAACTTGATCTTGATAGAAGTTCAGTGGAGCCTGCCTTCTCCACAGGATGTGTGTGGAGGGGAGAGGGATGCAGGCAATGAGTTGTTCCCATGTACTGTAGGATGAGTTTGCAGGTATGTGGCCCTGCCTGGGCAGTGTCACAGTGCAGGGATGAAGTGCTGGTGTGCACTGGCCAGGTGTGAGCACACAGGTAAGCAGGGCTCACTTGGACATGATTGTAATGTGCTACAGCCCTTCATCTAACCTTGCCACACCTGCTGTAAAACCCTTTGAGCATTTGTTTTACTGAGATAAATGTTGAGGCTGCTGTAGATGTTCAGGTGCTGTGTGCTGCTAATCATGAAGTGTTCCTCGAGGTCTGGTGCAGGTACTGTCCGCTGCTTCTCCTGCATATATCGCTTGGGGGTGTAGTGCAGGCATTGTAATGCTGCTTATTATGTGTGTATCTTGGGTCCTGGAAGAACTGAAGCTTTTTAGTGTAGGTTTGGGGGTTTTTTTTAAGCCATTTTGCATAATTTACCTTTGACCAACTTGTTTCAAAATACTGACCTGGACTTGAGGACTAAAATGTGAAAGCTGTCAAAAGAACTATACTTATTCTATAATTTATAAACTGTATCTTTGCAAGGAGCTACATGATTAAAAAATCCATCAATAAATCATGATTTTGAACATGCAATCCCTTGCAATTTCTTATTTTCCCAAGTAATCCTTTTTTTCATACAGTTAATGGTGATTAGTTATGAGCTACCATGCATAAACTACATGCCAGGCAAGACTGACAGATAGAATTAACCTTTTAGTGACTTTTTATTGCACTACTTACAGATTATCTGAGAAAAATAAAGAAGTTTTTGGGTACATGAGTTCTCAGTAAGGATGTGTGTATCTGAAAGTTCATGATGTTCCTAGCCACTGCAATAAGGCTCTGCCTACAAGACTTTGGTCTGCATCCTTAGACCAGTTTCACTATCACTTCATACAATAGAATGTTTAATAAGGAGTCTCTTGTATTCTCATTGCTCAGATGAAAAGCAACTGCTCAGAATATCTTTGTCTTCGTGCAAAGTTTGTAAACAGGAAAATCTGTTAATTACCAACACTTTTTGTTGAGGGTGAAAGGTAAAGGTCTGATTCTGCCTGCTGAGAAATGTCAAAGTTTTGCCACAAGAGTCAGATGATTATACCAGTTATTAATTTAGGTACAGTCTTGTCCAGTAAGCAAATTTGATGTAATAGAGGAACCTTTTATCTCTGAGTTCCTTTCATACCAAGACTTAGTGGTTTCTTCTGACCTTTTGTTTTTTCTTGCTTTGGCCATGTATTAGTTTGGGCATAAGGAAAAGCTAGCTAGTTACAAATTGAGATGTTGGTTCAACAGAAGTCTGAAGCAATGATTATTTTGAGATCATATGAAATATTTCTTCACCAAGAAAATTATGTGAGCCTTCTGTATATGAGACTGAGCTGTGATAAATACGCTTGCATTAAGAGATTTAGAGTCAAGCTAGTTTTGTGTTTTGAAATGGTTAATGAGCAGATACTATTACTGTTTGTTCATGTGCAGCTATTAAAATAGCACCTGTTTCAGCAAAGAATTGGTGACTAGTTGCTTTTCCTTCATTCTGTGAAGTATCTTTCAGTACTCCAAGGCTCTAATTACTAAAGGCTTTATGTTTTTATAATTTTGTTTTATTGTCCTTGTAATTACCATATAATGACATTAGTTGATACAACTAGTTTACTGCTGTGAAATTGTCCTTTACTAATTGTGTTAGTAACTTGACCTAAAGAATAAGGTGTGCACCTATGAAGTCCTTTTCCCCAAGAGTTTGCTGAAGAAGTTGAGATCAAATCACTTAGAAAAATGGAATGAGGGCCAGGTGACAGAGGCATCATTTTTGGAGCTGTAGATCTCTTGTATGCATTGAATTAAAGACAGCAGAGTGCAGCTTTGTGTAGAGAAGATGCTCAGGTGATGAGGTGTTGCACTGGTTTGTCTCAGTCTGATTGGAGATTGGCATCAGTTAAACTTTTTGTGTAGAGATGAATTCAGTGCCCTGAGGAGGGGACCAGCAGGTAGACATTGTCCAGCTGCTGGTTCAGCTCCCAAGTCACTCCATAGCCCTGAGCCAAGCTGGTCGGGATTTAAAAAACATGTGGTGTTTACATGAGGTTTTTTATTTAATGAAAGAGAACAATAGAGACTGTTTTGTTTGGGGTTTTTTTTTTAATTCAAAAGAATTCCCTTGGAATGTGTGCCAGTGTATTTGGAAATTTTTCTTGGCTTTAAAATGTCTGAAGTACTGAGGTGTGTCACCATTTTTTCTATGATCCAATACGAGAAAAACATAAAAGCTGCTACACATTTGTGAAAGCTTATATTTCAGAAATTATTGTTACTTATGCTACTAAGTATTACTAACACCTGTAGAGAAATCAAAGATTTCCTTTGATCATTGCTCAGTCTGGATTCAAGCTTGTCCTTTATGCTAAGACTAGCAGCTTGCTTATTAAAATGACTTGCACAGTCATTTGCTGTTAAAGGAACAGTTAATACTTTGCCTTGCCTCTGGCCTGTCCAGAGTCTAGTCCTGAATCTTTAAAATAACTGTTAGAGCCAGAAGTCCTATATAATGAAACAAAAGATAGGGAAGAGAAACAAGACTCTGTTATTGAATGGAACTTCTGAGGATGTATAAAAGTGGTATTCTCTCTTAGCTAAAACTGCTTTCAGCTCTGGTAGTGTACTCATTTGAAAGGTGCACTGTGCTGGTGTGTACCTATCATTCAAGGCAGTAAAAGACATGTGTTTACAGTATAGAGCAACTCTGTGGAACACATGTTCAGAGTATGAATAGAAAAAAAATAATGGAGCATGACTGCTTCTGAAGATAACATTCCTGCATCTTTTCAGATTGGCAAGTGCAAGTTTTTTGACATCTTTTGAAGATACTTGCAGGATGTTTATTTAGCCTCAGAATTCCCTATGAAAAACAGTTGGATATGATGCAGAGGTAAGGAAACTAAGACTATAAAATCCTGCCAAATTAAATACTTCTTTAACGTGAAAGGCCAAGATGAGTAGATGTTTTTTTCCATGCATTTTATTTCTGAAGGAATGAATTTCCCCTTACGTGCAAACACCATGACCCCTGTGTTTCCATACTAAATTTACATGCTAAGTAAATTTCTTTTAATGAATTCTACTTACATGAGGGCAAGAGATTGCTGAAGTTGCTAAACAAAAGTTCTGCCTGGTTTAGTTTGCAAACTTTTCTTTTGGGTTTTTTTGTTTTTGTTTTTGTTTTTTTGGCAACGGAATTAGCCTGGTTGTTTTTTGGTTTTTTGTTAGTTTTTTTTTTTTTTATTCCGGAGGTAGTGCTGCCCCTGCAGGTTGTTGCAGCTTAGTGCTAAACAAGAGCTTTGGGATGCAGCTTCCTGTGTTTTCCGAGGCAGTGTGCACTGTTGCTGTTGTGCCATGAGGTGGCTTGCCACAGTGTGAAGCATTCCTTTGTACTTCATAAACTAAGTATGTTTGTTTTCCCCTACAATTTATTTAAAGTTTGAGAGCATTCCAGGAAAAATACAGGAAATGGACCAAGCAATCGTTACACATTACTTTTAGCCTGGCAAGCAAGCATTCATCTCCGGAAGTTTCTGCACTAGGAAGACATTCACAATAACACAACTGAATGGGAATAAACAGAAAGGCCAGTTCTTAGAAGGGATTTTAATTATCTGAATCACAGAATCATGGCTTCCAAGTGGGATCTGAGGCAGCCAATATGAAAAGTTACATGATGAAGGATGATGCACTGAAAAGAAGTCCCACTTGGAGAGTACATTCCCAAAATGGGTCATCATTTCAGTCCCTGCCCTGCTCTGAACATTTCTGTTCAGTCTAAGTTTGCTGGGGCAAGGTTGGTGGCCCCAGCCAGGACCAAGCAGACATGCTTTTTGGGGGTTTTGGACATCCTGCCCCCTGCATGTGCAAGTTCTCTCTTTGTACTTTATTTAGGAATAACAATTTCTCCCCAGAACACCTGTAAAACTGGTAAATATGGATGTGAATGGGATGTCTCGGTGAGAGCAGAGAGGTGAACCCATGAGCTGAAGGTGTGTATCTCCACCAAAGTTTGGTGTTGCATCACCTGCTGCCATTGAGGTGCAAAAAGGAGCAATCATTTCTCATATTTTTAAGAGGATACTGTAGGGGGTTCTTACTGCAAAAAGAGTTCAGGCAGCTCCTTTCTATCTACACTGATAAGAAATTTGGTTTAGGTCTAATACTTCCCATTTCAGAGTTTATTAACCTGAAAGGCCAGTTAAGATATTTAATAGAGGCATTAAATTTTATTAGCTCTCAGCTGGAAATTTTAAGGAAAAAAAATCCTACAATTGTTTTTTCCTCCTTTTTCCCTTGAACCCATTTTCTTTTGCATCGTGACTCAGTGTTCACATGAAGAGCTGACTTATTTTGGTTTCAAGACAACTTAAGGAGCATGCACTTCAGGGTTGGGGAATAGGATTTGGTGGGTTAGTGTAGAGTAAAATATACAAATGTCTTCATATAAAGGAAAATTGACAAATGTGTAAGAAAGTAATGCATTATAACCAGTTTTCATTAAGAGTATACATTTATGGGGCTTTAAGGTTTTTTTACTAGCTGATTTATCCCAATCCAAAATTTATCCCACACCTCACTGATTTTTTGGGGGGGTGGAGGGGATACCCAAGGAAAAGATTGTTACTAATACACAACCTTCAAGAAGACCCTTGTGCAGGGTACTTATCATAACTTCTGTACTTTGAATCAGTGCAAAGGTCTTCAATTTGTTTTGGTTGATTTGACATCTGCCTTAAATGAGAAACATGAATACAGTGAGTTGAATCTCTTCTCCCCGTAAATTTAATCACAAAAATATTGAGAAAGAAAATACTGAGTACCCTTACACTTCCCTTGAGTAAACATATTAGTAATTGACAGTGTCTAGACAGAGGGTCATCTGGCAAGTAAAGTCTGAGAAAAATAACCTCAGATACTAAAGTCAGCCACATTTCCCAGTGATTATAAAGGGGGAAGATTGTGGGGGGCTAACACTGTTGCCAGCAATTTTGCTTGAAACCTGCTCCCTCTTTAAAAAGTGTGCCTTTTTAAACATTTCACATAAAAATCCACCAAAGTCTGTAGAACCTGAAAAGCTACAATGAAAAGTAATCTGATGATAAAATGAATATTTGTCTGGGTGTGTGCAACACAGTGAATCAAGTTTTTCTTCTTTCTTCTTGAAGGACTCAAATTAGAGTCTTTTATGAGACCATAATCGTACAGTGCATTGTCAGCATGTCATTACTGATGTTCATAGGAATTTAAAAAAATAGCAGTGGGGCACGCTGTTATCATCTGCTGATCACCGAGCTTCAGCACAGCAGCATTCCTGATCATCTTGTCCTAAAATTGCAGTTCAGCTTCTCATCAGGCCTTGAAGATAGTTTGTTATGGAAAAATTGTAACCTAAAACAAGTTTAAACTTACGGCACCTGAACTGAGAAAAGGTTACCCCAGGTTTACAGTAAATTATCTTTATAATACTTTAATACTGTTCCATTACTAAACCCAAAGAACTCACAAAGGAGAGCTTAGCAGAGAAAGCCAAGCCCAGCTTCACAATTTCTGCCATGCAAGACCAAGATTTTAATCAAGTAGGTAAAATTTTGAATGAACTTTTAAAAGAGAAATTAAACTTCAAGAGTAAGTGAGGAAAATCATAAATCCACTCTGTGCAATGACAGGAGGGAGGGACAGCTGTCTGGAATTCAGGACACCAGGTTTCCAGTATGAAGGAGTGATCAGGCTTGGAATAGAGTTGTTTAAGGGTGTGTGGGTGACCTAGAAAAACCCACTGACAAGGTTAAAAAGACCTGCTTAAAAAAACCTTTAAGCTTCTTGCTGAATAATGAGGGGTTTTTTTGCTTACAAGAATAGGGATTTCAAGAAACCAACTTTTTAAAAATACAGAAGCACCCCCTTGGTGGCTGCCTAGAAAGGACATTCTGAGAAAGCATTAGTTTTACAGGAAAGAGCAAACCAGACCTTTATCATGGGGTCAGGTGAGATCTGCTGTGTGGAGTCTGCAACCCCCCCCAAGCTGCCAGGCCACCCCAGCCAGGCTGCTGGATGCATGGAGCAGCTCTCTCCTGCTGCAGGGCTGGGAGCTGGCACTGTGGGCACTGGGACTCGCTGCTGTGCTGCAGGAAGGACACGGGCATGCTGTGAGGGGTCTCCTCGTGCAAACCATGGTTCTGGAGATTAATTTCAGCTGGCTGAAGAGGAACCTTTCTTCCTTACATTTGTCAGTACTGCTGTGCAAAAATGCCTTAATGGTGAATGTTAACAGTGAATTTAACAAATGAGGCAAACTCCTCTGATCCCCAAGGAAGGCTCCACAAGGCACTGGGAGGGAGCATGGCTAAGCTGTAAATAATTCAGTATCTTTGAAGGAGCACTTTCTGGAACTTCTCAAAGGGAGGCTGGTGCATGGTAAGAGTTTTAGTATTATTGTAATGAAATACTCAGTGACTGCCTTGTCTGAATGCTTCAGTTAAGTTAGACCAAATTAAGTAATGCCAGAACCCCAGTTAAATTAGCTACACAACTATTATTAACTATTGAGCTATAAACCAATAAAACTCCAGAACGTACCTTGCTTGAACTAGAGGGGAAAATCTCCCTCTGCCCCTTCCCAGTGTGTGTTGAGTTAGAGGAAGAGAGGAGTGCAGGTTGCCAGCAGCCCAGTAACCTGCTGGGTGATGCTCCTCAGGTGAGCTCTGTGTGTTTCACTCCTTTGTGTTGTCACTGTCCATAATGCTGGCGGTGTGATGGTGGTCTGTGCAGGTAATGCTGCACTCTGCCATGGATCCCACAGCAGCAGGGTGCTGCCATACCTGCCCTGCTGGCTGAGGCGTTCCACTGGCTCCCTGCCTTGGAGCACCAAGCACCAATCCATCTGTTAACTGTTCCCTAAGGGGAACAGTTTTTGGTTTTCATTTCTCCAGTGGTGTCTCTTGGCAGGTAACTGGGGCTTCTGGAAAGTTCTGTCCTTCTTGGTGGGGTGATTAAATGCATTAAAGTGCAGGAAGGTCAGGGCAGGATTACAGTTTAACCTACAGTCTTCTTCTGTGCATACAGGGACCAATATGTAGCATCGACTTCAGTGGAGTAAACTGGCAAGAGACCATCCATTTACTTTTTATTTTAACTCACTTTGGCCAAGGTCTGTTTGTTCATCCTGTATTCACCCATCCCAAGACCAGATATTCATTATTTTTCCTCTTGCTCTCCTCCTGCCCCTGGACTTTTCTCTGAGTTCAGAGATTCCAATCATGCCATGTGTACCACCTTGTCCTACTGTCTGCAGCCTCTCAGGCAGGGAATCCCACTCCTCTCTGTGGGGAACCAGGGAAGTCTAGAGGCAATGAACATGAGCTAGCCCTTCTCTGCCCTGAAATGTACTGCTGCTTTTGTTGTCAGCTTGGAGGACCCTGCCTCAGGGATCCTGCTCTGCTCACAGCCACTGCTGTCTGTGCTGAAGATCATGGTTCTTACCTCCTGGCCTTGCTGTGACTTGAGCAGAGGAAATCTGGGTGTTTGGAAAAGAGCTTTTCATGACACCCAATGTTTGTGGTATCCACAGGCATTAGGTTGGTCACTGCTGTTCATGTGGCAGTCATTACTCATTGCTGGAGGTGCCAGAGTCCAGTATGAGGCTGCCACCACCTCACCCCAGCACCCGCAGGTGCCAGGGTGCAGGCACGAGGTCAGCAGCAGGCCCTTGTGCCTCCATCTGGTGTTTGGGGCAGGAGAAGGCCCCACCAACTGGTCCATGACATGCCCTGGCAGGGACATTCTGCTGGGGGAGAAGGAGTGAGGGACCTAATTCTGCCACAGCAAATTGCTGCCTCCTCTAGAAGAGAAAAGGAGCTGGATGCCCAGTTGCCATGTGGCTTTGACCTTTGCTTAACAGTTTCCACCAGGCACAGAAAGCACTGAGCAAAGAGGACACTCTTGTGCTGTGGTTTGAATTATTTATGACTGTCTTTAGAAGAACAAATAGATTGGGCAACCCGTGGAAGCAGAATACTTAAGCCACATCACTGGTGATACAATTACCAAATGATGTGAAGTTTAAATCTTGACACAACTGATTTGGAGAAATGAAAAACACTCATCTGAGAGATGCCCTCCAAGACAGTTCTGCTTTCTCACTTACTTACTGAAAACAGCAGAGGGAAAAGCTGCCAAAGGCCTTCCTGGCTTGCCCTGTCTCTCAGAGAGGCTCAGAGAGAGGAAGCTCTGGGATGACCTTACAGCACCTTCCAATACCTAGAGGGGGCTCTAAGTAATCAGCTCTAGTGGAAGACATCCTGGCCCACAGCAGTGGGGTTTGGAGCTAAATGTTCTTTAAGGTTCCTTCCAACACAAACCATTCTTTGATTCTTCTATTCTCATGATTGCCCAGTTGGGCACAGTACCTTAGAGCTGGTTAAGAGGCTTAAAGCAATGATACACATATATTTCTTTTCACATACTCCAAACACATTGAAAAATTAATTCTTGTGAAGGTTGGAGATGGGATTGGTATCTTTGTATTTCACAGCAAACAGATAAATTTGGTGCTATACTGACCCACCATGCTGAATGCACCTAAAAAAGAGGGAGTTGCTGCCAGCACACAAGCTGGTTCAAGAGCTTGGAAAGGTCAAAATGACCCTGGCAGGCTCTGGAAAGGCTTTCTGTGTTTAACCTTAGAAAATCATAAAGGCTCAGTTTCCTCCTTTTAATAAATGAATAACCTGTCTTCCTTGAGCCTGAAATGTGTTTTTCTTGGCAGCATGCTTGGTGTGATGAGCACTGGGTCCCCCCAAACTGTGGGACAGTCCTGCTTGTGCAGAATTACAAGCATGGAAGCTGCAAGAAGGCAAGGCTCTTCTGCGCCAGGGAGCTACTGAGGGAAGCTGAGATCACAGGAATAGATTTCATTTTGGGAACCTTTTGATTCAGAATCAAAGGCAAACCTACAAAAAGATTCTTCCTTCTCAGGCAGAGAGAAAGGTTGATAGTAATTACCTTTTAGGGAAGTTTGGTTGTAACAGCCCTTTAGAAAGCCTGTGAAACTTAGTAACTGGATGCTATCCTTCTTAAAAGACTTGTAGAAATGGCTTATTTTCAGGAAAGAGAATCAGATGAGTGAAAAATTGCTAACAGCTGGAACTGGAACAGAGAAGCCATGGAATAGGGCTGGTTATCAACTCCCCTGTGCTGGAAGTTTCTAAAAATAGAGGAAGTGGCTGGAGAGTGTAAAGAGAACTGATAGAACTCCGGAGTGGAAACAATGACTAAGGAGCCTCCCAGCCACACATCTGCATGGCACTACTGCTGAGGTGATGCTGGCAGCGCTGCAGTGGAGAGGCAAGGAATTCAGAGGCGAGACAAGATGAGACAGAGCCAGATGGCAGTGGCAGGATCTGTGCCCTGGGCGGTCCCTCACCGGCGTGGCCGGTTTGGCAGCTGCAGAGGAATCCCAGCTATGGCACACCAGCCCGGGGCCCTGCCTGGCCCTAATCCTGCAGTTCATCTCCTGAAGCACAGATGTTCATGGCTCCTACTAACTTCTCTTTTTCTGTCTTAGAGGTGGAGGGTGTTACAAATGTTGATCAAAGTTTCCTTCTTTGAGTTAATGATCTGAAAAATCATAAAACATGCCAAGTTTGGAATTAGTGTGGGGTAACTCACTGACTAAAAAAAAGTTTGATGAGTTGACCTTCATGTACAATAGAACGCTGTTGTGATCTACATTTAGATTTTTTTCCACTTAAATCACTGTGCATCCCATTTCACAAATTCCAATAAACATTTTCAAACCCCCTAGAAATACAATTCATTCTTGTCTTGTAAATATCTCTGAACTACACTCATCACCAGGAGAGTCGTTTCCCTAGCAACTAATATATTCCAAAGTCCTAAAAAAATAAAAAAGAGAGAATCTAAAAAGATAAAAACTAGGGGGAAAAAAGATAAGGTAAGACTGAACCTATTTGATCAACATGTGATACATCCTATTCTGAGGTACTGTGAGTTTTTATTGTCACTTGTTTTGTTACACTGTCCTTCCAGACTCATCCCAATGAAAGGTTTATTTCTCCCTTTGATAGTTAAAGGAACCAGTTCTGAAAAGTGACTCCATACATCCTACATGCCTCATCATACATCCCTCAGCTCTTCCTTGCACAGGTGGCACCAGGGGTATGTATCTGTGCCTGCCTATGCTGGGGAGGTTGGTGGCCCCTGAAACCCAGTCCAGAGAGCAGCAGAGGCCAGTCATGCAGATGCCAGTTATGGGAAAAGGTAAAGGAATCCTTGCCAAAGGTGTCTGAGCCACTAAGTTCAGGCAAGAAAGTTTCTATTTGACACACTATTTTTTTAAACTATTTGACACGCTATTTTTTAAAATGTAGAGAGCTGATGGGTCCTTCTGAAATACAGCTTATGGTAGTAGTGCAAAGGGGGTGATGTGTGTAACTGGTGTGGAAGGGTCTGCAATGAAAGAAATGAAAAGTGCCTGAAAAAGGCAGCAAGGTACCTTGAATATATACATATATGAATCTGGGTCCAGCCCTGCAGACAAGGACTTAGGGCAATTGGTGTATTGGACATGATCTGGCAGCGTGCATATGCAGCTCAAAAGGCCAACCTATCCTGGGCTGCACCAAAAGAAATGTGGCCGCAGGTGGAGGAGGATTCTCCCCATCCACTCCGTTCTCATGAGATCCTACGTGAAGTCCTGCATCCAGCTCCATACAACACGTGTGCAAGGCTGGTGCAGTGCAGGGACTTAGGGCTGAAGAGGGGCTGCCTGAAGAAGCTGAAGAGTGCGGGAGGTTGCACATGACCATTGTGGTAGATCATCCATCTACACCTTCCACAGCCCCACAGGCTTGAACAAGCTGTGTATTGAGAGGGTTGAAATGCTACCAAACCAGAATGGCAGCGAGGCAGTCTGTAAGAGGAGCTGACACCTTTTATTAGATCCATGAAACAGTGAGGGAAATAAGACTGTTAAATAAAAAGCCACAAAGACAAGCCTTCAGGTATGAAAGCCCCTTCAGGGGCCTGCAAGAGGAGCTAAAGCGAGACCTTGTTGTGGTAGCACTTTCACGTCTGGGACGAGCAGGGACGATTGAAGCCAGTCACCGTAAGGGGTACAGGTTAAAGATCATGTCGTTGTTGCAGTAGTTGAGACAGAGCTGGTGCCCTGCCCGGCCTGTGTCCCCTTCGCTTCCCCCCGGGGGCAGCGGGAGCTGGCGGTGC
>JAHLSL010000046.1:14038752-14102279 GCA_025920805.1 Petroica traversi | reverse complement strand
CCTGGGTAGGGAAGCTGCCCGGAGCAGCTGCTCAGCCTTGGCTCCGGGGAGCTTTTGCTTAAATGTCCCCTGAAATTAGCAGGTGACGCCTGAGCATCCAGGCTGGAAAGAAGCGAAGGCAAAGGCTCCTGTGTCGGCACTGCACCTGTCAGAGACTTGGGAAAGCAAGGCAAGGGTTAGTAAGACAAGGTGTTGTGTAGCACCTCTCCTCTTAGAAAGGCACTCAGCTAATAGGATGGTTGGATTTGATGCTCTTAGAGGTTTTGTCCAACCTTGAGCATTTTGTGGTTCTGTGAACACAGCAGATGGCAGAGCAGAGCCTCCCCCACATAAGATGGGTTGCTCATGGGCTCTAGGGGCAAACTAAACAAGGCTCCCAGCTCTTGGCTCTGGGTTTGTTTCACCAGTTTTTGCCCAAAGCCTGTTTTACACTGAAAGAGTTGTTTAAACCTTGCATTCACAGCCCTTAGGGTCCACTGACAGCATATACTGAAGAAGAGCCTAAAAATGAAATTAGGTTAATACACTGACACCACAGATTTTTTTCTATGGAGACTGGAAAAGCTAAGTATGATTTTTTTATACTAATTGTTTTGAAGTTATCTTTTCACTACAATAATATTCTTCTTCAGCTTTTCTAAAGTCTATTTCTAGCTAATAAATTTTCCTATCTTTACATCTTTTTACCCAACAAACAGAAATTTCATTCAGGTAGGGAGTAGCACTCAAGAATTATTCTTCTAGGTCTTATGTTCTGGATATTTCACAACTTCTTTAATTGCCCCAGTTATTGGATTATAATTATGCAAACTTTAATTCCTTTCAGAACACTCATTTCTGATGAGTATTTGCCAATCTCTCTTCTTTATAATTCTGCTTTTTCATCCATTTAATTATAGTGATTTTGCAGACTGCTGGAGCAGCAAAGCTCCTTTCAGTTTTTCTCCACCCACCATGAGAAAAAATTCCAACAATGTGGTGTTGGACCCAGCCCACCTTCAGCTACAGGCCAGCCACAGATACCTTGGAGAGACCATCCTATATATCACTTGCTCTATTTTGGGCTCATACCTTTTTCTAAAGTTCTCCTCCCTGATCTCTTGAGAGCACATTACAACTGAATATTTTCAGTATATATTTTGCAGATTGAACACATTAAAACTGAATTTTTTTGAATATATTTTGCAGATTAAGCAACACAGGTTCTGTGTGCAAACCAGACTCCTGAGTGAGTTGTATCATAGCCAGTTTGGCAAAACATGAATATGATGGGTTATTCCCAAGGAAAACCTGCTGCAGAGCCATGAACTGGAAAGCCAATGAGGGTAAATGGTCTAAGTCTGGCTGTACAGAGTCAGAACAGCCAAAGAGTAGGCTCTACTATTAGACATTTGTGACATCTTTAGTGTGTTTCTACTCCCACAAAATTGAAAGTGAAAGCCTTAGGAAGATGTTTAGGAAGGGAAAAGATGAAGGCATGTCTGAAGGGAACTTGACCTAAGCAAGTAGGCTGATCAGTAGGCTCCATTATCAAAGAAAGAAAGCCATGAGGCTCAGTAGTATTTCCTAGGTGAAAACTATTTCAGTGTTCATGGAGACAGAACTAAACCAGTGATAGGAAAAGCACTATTGCTGTATTTGTTAGACATTTGGGCAGATCAGCTGTTTTTACTTATGCTTTTGTTCCCAGGCACTTGTGTCAAGAGGTTCTGTTTTTTAGGGTCCTCTTGAGTATTTTCAGTAGAAATAGCTGCAGCTTCTAAATTCACATTCTGTTCAAGTGGATTTAACTTCCTGTGTACACTTTTAATCTACTTCTTGGTTCCCACATCCCCTTGCTTCTCCATGTCATCCCTTTAAGAAATCTATCCCCACCCAGAGCAGATATCCCTCCTGTCTGTGGCTGAAAGGGCATGGATTACTATCCCTAACACCAAGCTGGGGGAATGAACCACTCCTGACATATCAAAAGACAAACTGCATATGAATGCTGATGATGACAATGGGGTGTAACACAGCCTTTGCAAGGAAGGTCACTGGAGACAGCCTGACCACTCAGCCAGAGATGTAAAGCCTGCTCCCAGCCAGACCCAAAGCCCCAAAGCCTCCACCATTCCTTGAACCACAGATCGCTTGACCAAAATTTCATTGACCAATAGCAAGAGTTACCTCGATCTCCAGGACTCTCTTTAATCTTAGAGAAGATGGAGAAAAAGCTGTCTTCGCTTTTTGGATTGATCTTCTTGCTTCTGCTTCTAGTTTTGTTTCTGGACGTGGGTGATCATGAGCTCCTTTGGACTTTAGAAAGTAATTATGGTATGTTAAAGGTAGAAGAGACCTTGTAAATAATCTCAAGGGAGCAGAATTTATAACACAGGCCAAAATCACACATTATGGCTTCATTTAATGCTTTGTATTTAATGGGATTTAGTTACTGTGACCTCAAATAATAAACTTATCTAGATGAAGTGGGATGGGGTAGAAACCCTCTGAAATCATAAAATCAGTGCACCACATTTATTTGTAGAAGACAGACCCCAAAACAAAACTCCAGCTGAAGCCAAGAGGTCTTCTGCAGTTTGACTACAGTGTCCCTGCAGTCACTTTAATTCTTCTTACAGTTTAGACAAGTTTATCTGAACATTAATTTCCATTAGCTTTCACAGAGAATTAATTTTTTTTAGCCTGCACATAATTGAAAGACTGGAAAGCAGGAAAGGGGTTATATTACTAAACTAGGACTACAGCTTCCAGAAACAGTGCCCATTATTTAAACACTTGCATACACTGTGTTCCACATATAAGTTACATATAATACACAGATGGCATTTTCCACAGACAGTCCCTTGGGTACAACCTGCTCCAAGATAGCCTCATAATTATGTGTAGTGCCTTGGAGAAGGAGAAGAGATAATATGGAATTCCTGACTTCTGAGGATTTGTTGGTTCATATGTACCTGTGGCAAAACACTTCATAATCAAGAGTTTTTCACAGAAGCCTAAATAAAAAATATACTGTGCTGTAAAGTCATAGTAACATAGACTAATTTAGGCAGAAAGGTCTCTCTAGCTCAACCTCCTGCTCAGGCAGGACTAATTTCAGAGTTAGATCAGGTTGCTTAGGACCTTGTGAAAATTTTTTCTCCTAATGATCATTTGACCTTGTCATATTCAATACCCCTGTTTGCTGGAGAAAAAAAAATTTGGTAAATAAAACTTGAAATACTAGTCTTTAACATTAACTTGCATAATGTTAGGTGATTGTATACCAACCTGGAAAAATATGAATTGGCCTTCATGCCTCCAGAAGTTGGTAACTGGGTAACCACCATGGCCTCGGCAGGAAAGGAGTCGCAGCGGTCCATTGCAGTTTGGACAGCATTTCCCTGCAGCAAAGACAGAGAAATGCTGTTTTCTACACACCACTTGAATCCTGTGTGATGCAATGGTTCATTGGTGGCAGATGGCCACTGCTGGTTTGGTGCTCAGAAATTACACTGAGAGAAACTATGCAAAAAAACTTCCAAACATAAGGAAAAATCAATATAAACAAACTAATCATTGCCTTTATTCTGTCATTAAATATAACTTTCAAAAGTTATTTGTATTAAAATGTGATTACAATTTTATCATTTATTATCATGGTCAGTTTTAGTTTTTTCTCTTGAGAGTGTTTGGAATATCAAGTATGTTCTTGCCTTGACTTTTCTAGAGAAAGAAAAGTGTGGCCTCAGTGAGCACCTGAGTAATACCTTTGTTTAGCCAAAATGTACATCAGATCCAGAAATCAGTATGTGCTAGCTCCACTGAGCAACCACAATTGCTTGGAATGGTCTTGTTAAAAATGTGCGTGCAGCTCACGCTCTCTATTTGCATTGTCTTGCTCCAGTGACGTGACTGAGGCCTATTTTCCAGTCATCACAGTTTATGAACAACTTCTTTCCTGCAGCATTTGCCTCTTGAGTTACTCTTGGGCCAATGCAGTAATGAAGCCAACACTCAGGTGGGCAGGCACAGCAGGGCAGGCACTGCACAGCTTTCTCAGTGCCCTCACTCATGGGCCTGAGAAAGCTGGGAACCAATTCCTAACCAGCAGAAATAGAGATTAAAAAATTATTAGGGGAAAAAAAGGAAAATAAACAAGCAGATGACTATGCCCCAACAATAAAAAGTATAAAATGCATTATTCCAAATCAAGAGTTGCAGTGGAATATAAGGAATGGCAGAAGGAGGGCTGGATAATCCAAAGGGCATCCTATACTTTGATTTCTGCTATGTTGTGTTCACTTATGAACTGCCATATAATGAGCTGCCATGGTTGTACTCACGCTGTTGTTTTTGCCTGGCTTTATCACATATGGCTGGTCTTAGGTAGATCTTCCTCCCATCCAAGGTGGAGCAGTCATTACCACAAACCACCACCCCAAGGCAGGACTTTTTTAAGATGCGAGAGTTGTGGTTGTTGGTGTTTCTCATTGCCCAGCTGCTGTGGTGCCTCTGAGCATTTTTATCCTCTGAGCTGTAGATGTGTTTTACATAGGAATCTGGCCATTCTTGAAACCAATCTGTCTGGCTTACATGCTGTGGAGAGAGCAAAGCAAGCCACATTTTAGGCTGGGGAAGAGAAGAGCTTGTCCAGGAGCTGAGCAGAGTTGGACCTGCTGGGTTTCCTCTAGCCTAGGTGACTCTAGCACCCTGGCAGGTGATGCTGGTTGTCTGGAGGGAGCAGTAGGGGTAAGGCAGGGAAAATAGGCTTGCCCCACAAGCCCCAGAGCATCAGAAAAACCTGGCCAGCTTGTTCTAATTCACCCAAACAAACAAACAAAAAGAATAAAAAACACCCAAAAAAGCCCCTGAACAAACACCAAACCTCAAGGACCACACAGTAAGGAGCAATAAAAATAAAACTGGGAAAAAAACCCCAAAGGCCCAAAAACACATGACAGTGTACATCAGCGGGTACAGCCAATACAGTAAAATGCAGTAAGCTGTCAAGCCCCTACCATACCTGAAGATGGTTTTGGGGGAAAGTTCTTGTAAGGGATACAAAAGCTCAGTAGAAATTTCCTTTAAATTGCTAATCCCAGGACTGTGAGCCATGACAACAGTAAGAATATCAACCAAGAAGAGGAAAACTCCCTTGGTTCCTTGGTAGCCACTGGATAGAGAGGGGTGTCAATGAAGGCTCCAGACTGAAATGCAGCTGAAGGTGACCTTGGGATGAAGGGCAGGGAAGGGGACATCCTGGAACATGGAGGCTTTGGGCAAACAGCACTGTCATAGAAGGGAAGAGGCTGGGATCCAGTAAGAAGGCAGGGCTGGGAGGTGAAAGGCAGAGCTGGATGCTGAAGGACTGCAGCAGGAGGAATTTCTGGCAGAAATATGCAGAGGAGGTGACAGGGAGGTGACATTGGTATGCTGGGTGTGCGGGCTTTCAGTGGAGAGCATGCTTGAAACTTTTAGCTAAGAGAACTGGAAAGGGACAGAGGGAGGGGAAGATCACTATTTGGCCTCTCAGCAAATCTGCAAGCATGAAGCAAGGTTTCCCTAGGTGCTTGTGAAAAGACTTACCTCCATGTGGGAAGGCAGCTCTGGAGCTGGAGCCCAACCTGCAGCGAGACTGAGCACCCACAGTTGCAAGGCAGCTGTGGGTGCTGTGCTCCCTTCTCATAAAGCACTCCCCAGGACAAAAAGCAAGTCCTGGACAGCTCTAATTAAGTGCCCACAGCAGGAGGCACCTTTTTTCCCCTCTGCTTTCTCTGCACATAATCCACCAGTGAAAACCATGCTTCTGCAGCATTGCTATTTTTCATGCATCCACAGCTCTTTCAATAATACATTTAAGGAGAAATGCATGAAATGTCAATACTTTTAAAATATTTTCTAGTAAAACACTCCTCCATACCTCGAGGTGACAAAGAGAATAAAGACAATTACTCACAGATGACTGAGAAAGCATTTAAGATCAGTGGTGGAGATGATCAGAATTAAATAAATTTCTAATACACAGACACATACCTGGGGAAGTTTGATGTCATTGATATCCCAACTCATCATTTCTCCATGTTGGGAAGCAGAGTCCTCCTGCTCCATAACAGAATCATCTGCACCTTTCAGCATTTTTGAATTCCTTCCCAAACTTAGCAAGAAAGTCGCTCCTGGCTGCTTTTGAAGTTGCCTGGCTGTCAGCAGTCTCAAGCAGTTTACAACCAGGAAGCTGTTTCCTGAAGCTAAATGATAGAGAGGCTGCTCATTAAAGATAAAAATCAGTGTTCCTCTGCCAGAAAAACTTGTTCCATTAAAAGTTTTGCAAGCCAGCAAGGCAGTGGAAAATATAGCTTAGAGATAGCCTGTGATGTTACAGAGACATCATTAGCAGCAAGCAAATCGTGCTTGTGGCATCTGATTTGCTTTGCTCAATCTCCTCTCATACCAGGTTTACAGCCATGTAAACTCTGCTCACAGGCTCTTTGTACATCTGATCCAGCTCTGGCTCTGTGTTCTCAGGGCCAAACTGGTTGAACAGCTCAGCAGCTGTTAGGTGGGCTTTGAGTCTTTGCTTACCCACGAGATACTTCTTGCTCTGCATGTGACAGGTGAGCAAAAGAGGGGTCTGCTCCTCACTTCAGAAGAAATGCTCAACCATTTCAAGTATTGCTGGTGTCTCTGAGAGCTTACCAGTTGCACCAGGGAAGTGTAGATAAAGAGGTTGGGCTATCTGCATTTTCCAGTCTCAGTGGTAGACTGAAGGAAAAAACCCCACCAAGGCATGTTTGTTAAAACCAACAGATTTTCCCTGAAATCTTTTAAAGTATGTGGCTGCCCTACTCTGAATTTCAAGACCAGCGAAGCTTAATAAAATATTATGTTGGTTTTGTCTGGGGTAGAGTTTATTTTCTTCACAGTGGCTGGTATGGGGCTGTTTTGGATTTGTTCTGAACACAGGGTTGATAATATGGAGATGTTTTGGGGTTATCAGGGATCCCATGCATGAAAAACTTTGTTTCCTTTGCTAAGGAGAGAAAAGGTGAACCAGTTTTCTCTTTCTGGAAACTGGGAAAGTTTTAATGTTTTCAGGAAGGTCACTACAGTTATGCCAATTAAGGATTTATTAAAGACTACTAGTGAGAGAAGTAAGATCTACCTGATAGTCTATGAAATAGACTTTCAAAAGCATAATATATTTTATTGTTATTTCTGGCTCTGCATGTATGTATGGCCGTTGGAAAGTGACTTGTGTATTTCGTGTACTTATTTATAAAACACCTGTGATCTTACTTTCTCATGTTATCACCTCTAAAGGAAGATTTTGTGGATATTTGCAGAGCACTTGGGACATTTGACTGTGTGGTTCTCTGGCAGCAGAGCCAGAGCCCCACTGCCCCATGTTGTGACTCAGATTGCGGGGGAGAAAGAAGGAAAACATCCTCCTCACAGAGGGGATGAAAAGAAGAAAAACATCCTCCTCACCAGTGCTTTCAGGAATCAGAACTGAGGGCACTGTACTAGGAGGGCAACCAAGGAGCACAGTAAATCAGAAATAAAAACCTCTGTTAGAAATGTCAGGTCTTCAGGCATTTTCCTACAATGAAAATGGAGATAGTAAGGTCGGGACAAACAAAATACCAGCTGCATTAGAAAGCTGAGTTGAATTTGCTAAACAAATCACCCTTGACTACTGCGTGCTCTAAAACATGAAATGATTTGCAATACAATTCAAAATGATAGTCTCATTACTTTTAAAATTACTTTTCTAAATGAGATGGCTTGGAAATTGATTTTTAATTTTCTTCATTAGTGAAAACTGAATATTTCTTCTTTTTACTATATTAATAGAGTTAAAACAGTAATTAAATATTGCCTTAAAGATTAACCAAAGACACAGGTAATTTCATAATAATGCAGACAAAAAATGAAGTTCAAGAGAATCACACATATTTAACTACTTGCAGACAAAGCCTTGCACTACTTATTTCTCTAGACTCTTGTGCTACAGCATTACCTACTTGTGTTCATGGAAGTTGAACACTAGGCAAGACAAAATCAAAAAACCATAGGAAAGAAATAATATTTGATGATCTGCTGCTTAATTCTTATTTCTGTAGAACATCTGAAATAGGTTACAGTACATTTAGAAAGAGACATTAAGCCATATATTTTTGTGACTTAACTAGCAAGGATTTGGAAAAATTTCTCTATTTTCCTTACAAATACTTGGTGTTGACCACTTAGGAAAAGGATTATGAATTTTAAAAAGAAATAATGTATATTACCAATTTACATATACTCAGCCTATAGGTTTAAATTAATTCAATATCATCTGTGAAATGTTATTTGGAAGGACAGACCATAATCAGATAGATTTCAGCAGTTCTTCAGCAGGCATCTACAAGAGACTGAGGAATGCAAAAAGGCCTGGAGCTGTAAAAGGCTTCTTGCATTGCGGCTCCCTCTCTGGAGGGGGCTGTGCAAAGCCCGGGGGAAGCAGCGGAGGGGAGCAGTGTCCCTGCCGGGGCTGCCCGAGGCTGTCCCGCTGCTGGGGGCGGTGGCTGCCGGCAGGGACACGGGGGTGTCGCCTGTCGCAGAGCACTCTCCAGGTCAGGCTCCCTTCCTGTATTGTTTTACCAGCACACAATGAGGGTTCTTTAGTCAGTGCTTCCAGTTTGCTCTTTGGTGTCATCTTTCAGAGATGAGAACCTTTCAGTGATGTCAGGTGCAGTCAGTGGAGCTTTACCTGGGCTGTGTTACCTGTCCCACCAACAGCCTCTGTTGCAGCATCTTCCATGGCTGCCTTTGTGCCTTGCCTCAAGTTCATCATTTTCTTTGACACTGAACGTTTCTCCCTGCTGGTGGGAGCTCTCTTTCCTCTTGTCCACTGCAGCTTTTGCTTATGCATTCTTCTTGTCCCACTTTTATTACTGCAGTTTCCTGGTGCTGCTCCACAGGAACCAAGGAACGTGCGTGCTTACACCAAGATGCTGCTGATACTCCCTGAGGAATATTGCACCACATTGGCCTGACTTATTTTCTTTTTTTCAAATACATTCCGTAAACTTAAAAATAACATTATGTTCATCTTCCAGTTCAGCCTTTCTATTTGATAACTGTGGCAGTAGGATGAAGCAGGATGATTATCTCCCAGATGTGGAGCACAAACTCACTGCAAATAGACACATCATCTATAATGAATGTGACACATCATCTATAAGAAGACAGTTTCTGCATGTGGAAAAACGCATGGGAATGCTGCTTATTTTCAATAAGCAGTGAGACAAGCTTTTGTTCTCAGATAGTCCTGACATATCCTCAAGTTGGCTGCCTCTATATTCAAGATAATTTGAAATGCTTATGCTGTCTTCACTGTTCAGTACTGAAAGTGGAAGCTTCTGCCCTGTGATCTGGGTCTTAGTGGGAAGATGGACATATTTTGAGATGGAAGTACTTTTAAATCCTTGGTTGGTTTTGTTTATCATTTGTTTCTCTTTAATTCTCTTCTCAAAACTGATTTTTTTAAAAAATATCCCATTGAGATCTGAACCAGCTGATGAGCTAATGTTTTTGTTCAGTAACTGTACTTCTGAATTCTGGGCTGCTTGGGTTAAGAAGTCAGTAGTAGGTGGTGTAATTTTCCTGGCTTCGTTGCTTCAGTCACATTCACCGAACAATTTTTAAAAAATGCTTTTTAAAAGAAGTTTTGGTTTCCTGCCGTTTCTAAACATCTCTTTGTAGAGTGCTGTCTCAGGTGACAGAGTCTGCAGGCTTCTCTGGTTGTCACATCATGTAACACAGACGTATCTACACCACAGATTGTAAACCAGTCAGATTAGCACAGAGTTCACCTCAAAGCTCAAATACTGATTAATGTTTCAGCCTCTTTTTTCTCAGGCTACAGATATGTATCTGACATCACTCCTGCCCTCGTGGGCTCAGGCCACTTCTCAGTACACTCAGGGTGGCTGTGCCCCAGCACTCGGGAGGTGCTGTGTATTCCTGCCTGTACTGCACAGACCAGGGATGGACACACGGACCACTGTAGCACTTTACTGAGGGGCTATTCAAATCCTGCTCTCGGGATGGTGGTTTCTTGAATTGCTCTTACTCAACAGCCTGCAATCATCTTAGTTTATCCTCTGTGTCAATCGAACAGTCATTTGACTGCAATATAACAAAATTAATGTTTTGATGCAGTAAAAAATGTAGATCTGGGTAAAATTTTGGCTTAACTTGTTCATCCTTCTGGCCATTTAAACTCTTTGTCCTGTTTTATGGGATTTGTTGGTGTGTTTGCTGGTTTGTTTTTGTGGCTTTTTTCACTAAGATTCTAATTCTCATGCTTTATCTGGAATAGCTGGCTTCTATGGATTATCTAAAATTTTAGTTTGAATGCTTTTTGCAGGTCATGTTAAAAATTACAGTCTCTTAGTGGCAGTGTTGTGTTGCAATTTAAAATTTACCTTAATGTTTGTGGACATTCTGCCTTCTTATTTTGCTAGTTTTCAAAGCCTAAGGCATTCAGTCCTTTTGTCTCTTGATCTGATATTCCATTTCTCATCTTGCCTTTGCATCTGGTACAAATACATTTAATTTTGCAGTTCTGCCTGGCGTGAGCATCACATGCATGCAAAATCTCATTTCATGGATTGACCCTCTCTTATTGAATGTAGAGCTTTTCTTTTCCTTACAATTCTGTGATTTTCCCTTTTGTGATTTAAAGAATGTGTAATTGCTAAATGAGTTGTCTTTCACATCCCTCTGCTTCAGAAGAGGAATTTGGTATGTCACTGTGATTGCTGTTTTCCTTGTTCCCACTCTGTTGCTGCAATATGCATTCTAATTTTTGAGTTGTTGGAAGTGACTCATTTCTGGTATCTCTGGCAGTATGCTCTGTTTTTCTCCATGATCAGGTGGAGTATCACATCTACTGAATCCATCCTCAGCTGCAGGTAATTCCAAAATAAATTCCTATCAGTTAACCATGCCCTGGCTTCCAACGGCCAATTTCTGGTATAACCAGCTGCTGTGGAGATCCTGTGTGGGTTCCTCTTTCTACAGACTGTGTTGCCTCACAGTTTCAAGTGTTCAGGCAGAACTGTAAAAGTTTAACTAATCTGGTCTGCCATACTTTCAAAAATGAGAGGAGCTTTCCCACAGCCCGGGCACAGGAAGGAGCACTGTGTGGGGGAAGCTGAGCTTTGTTCTGGTCACTTGCTGTGCAATAGAGCAAAGCTTTCTTTAGTCCTGAGGAATCATAGCTTCTCCTCCTGTTGGGCTGGGCTCAGTACACAGCAGGCTGGTGGAAATGTTAACAGTGACACCAGATCAGTAATTTTACAATTATAATAACTGGTAGCCCAGGATGCTTGGTTTGTCCTTTAGCTCTGAGGCTGCCCTCCTCCCTTGCCTTGATTGAATCACGTTTGCAGAATGACAGGCTAACTTTGTCACAAAAAGCAGGTATGCCTCCATAAAGCAAGGTAGCTGGTTAGGTGATGGAAGCTGTGCAGCTGCATTACCAGGTTGCTCTGCCAAGGTTACTTGGCTCTGGTTTTTATGTCTGGCACTGCATCATGACAAGAGAATGACTTCCTGTCTCTGATCAGTTGGGCAAATATCAGACCGGCCTTGCTGTAAAAGCCCATCCACGAGTGCCATGGTATTGCAGGTTGTTCTGAGACAGCTCCAAGAAAGCAGTGGCCTCTCAGAAGATGGACTGTGCATTTGGAACGAGATACAGAACAGTTTTCAGCATATCCAATATCCCAGTGCAGCAATGTTCAGTAATCTGATGACACGCTCCAGCGATTGCTGCGTATCTGCTGTGCCACAAACTGCAGCAGGGGTTCTGTGAGTACCACTGGGTTTCCTTACACCTCATGCTCCTCTCAGCACAGAAGACAAGCCTGTCTTTTGTTTTCTTTGCATTTTGCTTGTCCATTTGTCCTTCATGAAGAGGAAGCCCAGCAGCTTTTTCTGCGCTGCACTGAAAGTCTCTGGACAAACTATGGCAGGAACTCCTACTTATTTTATGGTGTTATTCATACATCTTAACCTATGGAAACAATAGACCTGTGGTGGTGTACAGCTGACTTCAAAGCACTGAAACCAAAATAATTTTACTGCTGTTTTCTGAATTACCTTTCTTCTAGCTGCCCTTTAGCTACTTGCCTCTCTGGGGATCATTTAATTTTGTGGAAAAAATGCCTGTTTTTAATTGCTGTTGATATACAAGTGAAAATTGCTTTTTACACCCTTCCCAATTACCTTCAGAGCTGCTAAGCAGAAGTTCCTGCAAAATGAGAAAGACAAAGAAAGTCAGGATATTATTTTCCTTTCCTTCCAGAGTTTGTGCGTGTCTCCAATTCACCTTGAAAAAGGTAGAAAATGATCTGGAAGGTCCATATGAAGAGCCACCACTTGAAGAGTGCTGCTAAAGTAGTGTCCTGGTGCTCTAAATGGCAGCAGTTTTCATACCTTCTTCAAAACTTCACTGCCTGCACCCTACTCAGAAACAAATTCCCCTCTTCACCTGGTGAGCCCTCTCTCCATACGTTGACTATGGTTTAGTCCTGTGGTTTGGAAAATTGTGATTTCCATTCTTTCCTTCCGTTTACACTCTTAATTTTGCTGTTCCTTCTCCTCATTTAAAATGTAAAATACTTGAACTATCTAAGTTTTAAGTAGGTACAAGCAAGAGATGCTCTTATAAATTACCTTGAACACAAAAATGGTATCTTCTAAGTTTGCTGCTATTGTGCATATTTGGGCACACAAAATTGCTAATATGTATTGATCCCTTAAGGCAGTCAAATCACAGAAATGAATCCCTAGAAGATTTTGTAAGGAAAACAGAGAAAAGCAACATGAAGAAAAGGGGCAATACTGGCTACTGGCATTAAGACTTGGTCATGCAGCTTCTCTGAGGCACATGTGGAAAGGGAGGATTGGGTATCACTTTAGTGAGTGACCATCCCAGAGATGGAGGCTGCTGCTGACAGCAATAGCTGAACTCACCATGGCTTCTTTTTTTCTTTTAAGCTATAACATTTACTTATCTATATACAAAGAGCTTGTGCAAAGGGACTTTTCAGCCATGACTATAGCAATCATTACAGCATCTATTAGTCACATAACAGCAGAAAAAAACAGAAACATGAAACTACTTGGAATGCAGAGTTTAAGCTGCCTCTTTCACTCCCATTCAGCAAACTCTTCAAAAGGGAAAAAAAAAAAAAAAAGCTGAATCAGTCATCTCATTTGGAACAAACAACTTCTTAGGGAAAATTATAAAATAAATGGCTGGATTTGGGATAAGCATCTAATGTTAGTATCATTCCCAAAATATATGGTGGTAAATCAGAGGACAAGATGGGAAAGGGCTTTGTGCAGGTGCAGGAGGCACAACATGCCCTTACTCATTGCTCCAGTCCATTTTCTGTCCCTGCCTTTGACAAACTATGGAAATAGTTCACAAGGTAAAGAGACTTCCAGCCACCTTCAAACCCCTTGGCGGAACAGCCCCAAAATATCCCCTGCTAAAAGGCTGTGGGGCAGTCAGCTGCCTGTGTCAGTTTTCCTGCATTAATTTCTTGGTACTGGCTCTGCATTAGTGTGGAACCAGAGCTTTGCTGTAGTCTACAGACAGCAGAGAAGTTGGCCTGACTTTCCAGATATTGAGAAATCAGCAGTTTCTACAGAGGTGGAACAGAGGACCATCACCTCAATGCTGTGGGTGCTCCAGCAAAATTCCAGGAATCTCCATGTCACCTGAGCTGCAAAGGGCAAGTTCACATTTGAATTGTGTGGGAACTTTAAGCAAAAATTCCTAAGCACAGGTTTGAAAGGGACATGTATAAGGTGCTAAAATTGTTCTGTGGACAGACACTGGCTGCTTGTCCTGGATGTAGCTAGGTCCCATTTCATGTGCTGTGCCTTAATATTTAACACAGCTGCATGAATTTAAAAATGTTCCAGAACTGTAAAGTTGGGAGTAACAAACTTTAAAAGTCACCTTAACCCACTGCTTGTCTGAATTGCTTCTTTCTGCTCGAATCCATGTGCAGTTTGTGCCCAAATTCACAGTGGTTTGTTTTCCAGTTTTGCCTAGGGTGGATTTTTATTTTTATTTTGTTAGAGGAAAGTGCTCTATTGTGACCTTAATAAATAAGAGATGGACCTGTTTAACAAAAGGTCTCAAAAATCACTTTGGGAAGTTGACACTACACAGCTAAAACATCTCTTTTAATCTTCAGTGGTAATTGAAACCAGCCCTAAAATGACTGGAAAATCTCAGGAACAACTTGCCAACTATTTTCAGAGTGCTGAAATGGCCTGTGCGTGCTGAGATCATTTGCAAGCCCCCCCCCAAAAAATCAGTGCAGTTTCCCATCTCTTAGATTACTTTGCCTCTCCAGCAGTCTCCAGAGGAAGCCTCTGGCTGCTTGTTAAGGTCAGTGAATCATTTCACTCCAGCAAATGATGTCGCAAGCTGGAAATGCTGGAGAGGCTCCCGTGCCCCAGCTCTATCAGTGAGTCACTGCGAGCCCTGCGCTCAGGGGCGAGCACGCACCGCGCCCAGCCGGCCCCCTCCCCAGGCCTTTCCCTTCCCTTTGTCCTCCTTCATCTGCTTTTACTTTCCTAAAAGTATGAAGCTGATAGAAATCTGTGAACAGAATGAGAACACAGACAAAAAAGATGAAAAGGAAAACAAAAGGGAAACCCCCATCAAAAGTGATTTGGGCTCCCTAATCTGGGGAGTCTTTGACTTTGCCACGTGTAGGCGATTACAGGATGGAGCCAGCAATGTTCCCGCGGGGCTCTGGCAGAGCAGGAGGACAAAGTGTCCCAGGGCAGGAACAAAGCTCTCTTCCGCACCACTCAGAGCCTGGAGACAGCAAGTATTGACAGTCAGGACATCGAGAGGCGTGCCAGGGTGAGAGTACTTGACATGCATGGGTTAGCACAGCATGTAATCAGTAACAGAGGGAAGTGGAGGTCCCATCAGCCACGATCCCGTCACAAAGAGCAGCAGCATCTCCCAGATGAATCCAACAGAACACCGATGAAGGAGACCAACATATCTTTGATAAATGCCTTTCTTTCCCTCTGTAGGAGATAGCAGGCTGTTCCCTTGGCGAAACAAATTCCAAAAAACATCATCTGCAAGCCCTTGGCAACGTTTTCTCTTCTTATCCCCAAGTGTGCAACACATTTCTTTCCAGCTTTGTTCTCATTTTTATCTTTGTAACTCGCCTTTCTTTAAGGCTCGTTCCTCTATTTGACTGAATCCTGATAGGAGAGAGGAACAAATAAGCACCATTGAGTTACTAATGGGCAGCTCAGTAGTGCTGGTCACAAACCAGGCTCTCACTCAGTCACTCTCAGAGTTCATCTGTGCAGATTTCATATGCTATAAAGGTGTCACCAGCCTTCCACTCCAGCAACTCCTGTTGGCATTCTTGGCTTAGGCTGAGACCAAGGCTTTCCACTTTTTCAGAGTAGTGAATTTATCACAGTTGCTTCCCCCTTGTAAACTAGATCTCAGCCATCTGTCTCTGTCTCTCTGCACTGCCACAGTCACAGAATAATTTGGGATACCAGGTCCCTCTGGAGAGCACCTAGCTCACAGCAAGGCTAATTTCAAAGTTACTGTAGGATGCTCAGGGCCTGACTAGTTGAATGTCTCCAAGGGTGGCAATCAGCCTCCTTGGAAAGCCTGTGCCAGTCTTTGCTCTCATTGTGAAAGATTTTTTTCCATACATTTAATCTGAATTTCCTTTGCTGCATTTGTCCTTTCATTGCACCTCTTGATCTTCTGTGCCTGGCCAAGAAGACTCTGCCCATCCTCCTTTCCACCCTCAGGCAGCTGAGGACAGCAGTGAGGTGTCCCCATCTTTACTCTGCAGCTCCCTGAATCTCAATGCCCTCTGGCAGACAGAGGACCCAAAACCACAGGTGCTTTGCCAATAGGCATCCTTCAAAAATGAGGACAATTGAAAGACTTCAGTCACCTTAGGTATAGACAAGCCACTTTTAAATATCTCAAATTGCCTAAAAGCCCAGTGGAGTCAGTCAAAAAGGTCACCCTTACTGAACACTGGTGGGCAGGGTACACAGCCTCACTCAATTAAAAGTTAAACCTGGGATGCTCCCCTTACATGTACAGTTCTTATACTCCTAAAGAGCCAGTCAGGATTTGATCTGGGATCTTCAGTTTCAAAGGACTGAAGAGTCAAGTCAGTGTCCTCTAATTTTGCATCTTGTATACGTCTTCATTTCTCCACCAGATTATTTTTAGCACTTGCTCAGTCTCCTTGTGACCTGGTTTCTTCATGTTATACCATGAATGATTAACGTATAACCTTTTCCTTGAGAGGATCCTGCATCTCAACAGTCAGAAAAGTCATTACAATTCTGCAACAAAAATGCATTTCTAGTCCAATCATAAATACGTTTCTGCTCATTATTCTGAGAAAAAGTTGCTTCACTGGAGTGAATTGCTCTTTCAGAGGCTGCTGGGACAAGGCTTGCTTTTATAGATGGCTGCTTTAGTATGACAAACATCAAGCAGGCTTCTGGACACTGAAGGCTGTGTGTTCTCTTTCAAGTTTGTTTCAGTCCTGCTCCTGGGAGAGTATTTTTGTGTTGTGTTTTTTTATAAATCACTTTGACAGAAATGAAGACGTATTTTTTTCCATAGGGATATTTCCATGATATTTTCAACAAAATAACTGAAAAATACCATCTGAAATAAAAAGTAAGGAAATGTTACCTTAGGGCCTCAGTGACACCTGGTGTTCAGGCAATGGATTTGATATTCCCTGGGGGAGGGTTCCCAGGGAAGTTGCCAGACCTAATGCAGTAAGAGCATCTGAAGGGCCAGTATGTTACTGCAGGAGCATCAGCCAGGAGAGAAACTGAAAACCCACTCCCAGACATGGGCCATCTTCACTTCCTCAGGGGATAACCCAGCACAGCACAGTGCTGAGGATGGGCCCAGGAAGATCAGTGGGAAGGAGGGGAGGAGGAAGCCCAACAACTATTTTCCTACCTTTCCACTCTCCCATACTGGACTGTATTTTGATTTTCCTGCAGGATTGGTCTTGGCTTGTGCTGAGCACCCATTGCCCAGGACAGAGGCCAGGAGAGAGGTGTTCCCACATAAGCCACAAAGCTGCACTGTTAAAGGCATCAAGGGTTAATGTGGCCACAAAGATCTGTGGCACTTGTTTCAACACCAGCAGTGGGATGCTGTTCATGCTTCACTGATGACAATCTATTTCTCCTTCTACAGATACTTTAAATGACTCTGCTCAACAAGAGCCACCAAGACTGGAGACAAGGGTTATGAAATGCAGAGGAGCTCCCACTAAACAAAAAATGACCAGGTAGCCCAGTCCAGAAGATGCTTGCAGCAAACAGCAACATCCCCATGCGTGGTGGAAGTGCAGCCCCAGGTTTGTGTGCAGGTGAGAGGAGGAGGCTCAGAGTGGTGGCCTTTGCACACCTGGCAAACATTACACCCAGACTGAGGACACCAGGAGCAAATCCATCCCTAGATGGGGAGTGTGGTCTTCTGACACAAGGCCAAAGAAGAAAGGAGTAAAGACAGGGAACACATTTCTTAATGCTTGAGGGAAACCCACCCTTGCACCGAGGCCGAGCTGCAGCTGCTCTGCAGAGAGCAGGGATGGTTTTGGGTGTTTATCAAACACCTACTGCTGAGAGAAACAGTAACTGTGGCCAATCAGAAAACCGATCTGGTGCTGTGTTCTCATCTGTGCACAATCTCCTTTGCCTTGCTGAATATGAGAGCAATTCAGTTCATATTCTCCAGTTTCTCTTCCTGTCCCTCTTCTCAAAACTGCTATGAAGGCATCCTTCTTTCTTGCCTGATAGAGTCTCTCTCTCCATTAGCTTTTTTTTCCTGGCATTTTGTGTGTTTTCTGCTTCCTGTATATGTTTTCCTCTGAACTGTTTCCTTATTTTTTCCAAACTAGCCTCCTGTTACTGAGGTGTCAGAGCAGGAAGAGCTGCTGTTCTAGCACCACCCTTCATGGTCTTCTTACAAGGCCAGATGTTTTGGGGTTAGCTCACCTAAATTTATCTATTATAAAGCATGATAAATACTGAGTGCTATTAAATAATTGCCAATCACTTGTATGTGCTGCACAGCTGGTGATGTATTATGTTAATAACCATTACAGGCTAAGCTTTAATGAGAAAATACATTTGATTTGAGATTTGGGCTGAGTTTATTGAATTTGTTCTTTTTTTCATAATGCATAAATTCACCTCTATGTATAAAATAATCTGAAATAGTCTCAGTTATCAGGAGGCACAGATCAGTATTCAGATAATTCAAAACACAACAACTCCTGCTTTTCCATGAAAGCCAAAGTTTCCAAGGTTATTTGTGCAACCAAGGTCGGGTGCATCATAAAAGCCATTATGTAGGATATGCTTGCATTTAATCTCCTCTCCCTTTATGACCCGTTTCCACACTAGGAAATGCTCTTAATTATGAAGTCTTTGCAACAGTGAAATAAAAGACAACACAGTGGTTTATTCTGTGGCATTCAAAAGCAATTATACCCTGATCATATGTGCTACTACCAGGAACTACTGTGCAGATGTTTCCAATACAGGCCAGGAGCTCTGTTTATCTAACACTTTCCTCTCTGCCCAGTCCTCCTCTTTTAAGAAGGGGCTAAACATGGTTTTCGCAGGACACGTTACAGTGCAATTGCAATGAAAATATCTGTATGTGAAAATGTGAAATGTGTATCACTATATAAATCCTGATCTGCCATCCTTGCCTCACCTGAATGCTGGCCTATTTGTCACTGGTGTCAGCTGCATCTTTCAGTGCAATCCCTCCGGTTCCGGGGTGCGGGAGCAGAGGTGCCGCCAGGAGAGGGCATCGGCTGCCAGCGCTTCCCCTCGGCTGCGCAGCCCCGGGCACCCCCAGCCCGCTCGGCCCTGGATGCTCCCGCACTTCCCGGGTCCCGCTGCCACCTCCTCCACTTCCCCCTCTCAGCCAGGCTGACGGCAGCCCTGGGTTTAACCAGGAGGATTAGGTTTAAAACCCCAGTGCTTGCTTACACAATTCCTAAACATCCTTAAAATAATCTGCATAAGAAGGAAAACACCTCTGCAGATGCTGCTTAGATCTGTTCTCTCCAATTTTAAGGCCAGAAGACAAAACTGAACATAGTCGTGTTTTAGTTTTTTGTTTATTTAGTTTTAGTATTATTCTGGCAAGGTGAGATGGATGGGGTTTGGTTGAGAGGTGGGTATTTGTCCACTTGTTTTTGGGACTTTTTACTTCTACTTCAAAAAGTAAAATCTCACATTGACTATATATTTTTTTTTAAATGCTGTGAGCAGATGGAGCCAGGTACTTGTCTCCAAAGTTTTGGAGGTTTCTGAAACCTTGTATGTTGCTCCTTTCTGACCAACAGGGAGTTAGTTGTTAATTATTCCTATTTTCCTATGTTGCAAGGAAACTTTTGGCAAATACTGCATATTGCAAAAATGCCAGGAAACCAAGCAGGGCATCCACCACCAAATTGCCTGGTCTAGTTTCAGGAGTTCCCACTCATTTAAAAATCTACTTGTACAGCTTTATAACAGTGGGATTGGGCAGCAATTCATCACATCTACTTAGCATGGAAACCAGAGTCAGATGTAAAGACTAGTTCTTACCTTATTATTTAAACTTCTGAGGACAGAAGGGTCTTTTTCATGATGATTTGCAAAAATCTGTGCAAACAATTTTAAAAGGAAACACAGCTGATAATAGTTAATTGATAATAGTTATGCCATCTATATGCATGGGATGTATTTCCTGGTCTTTCTTGCAAACTCATCACTATTCTACTGAGCAAAAGTGCACTTGCATCAAAGATGCCTCAAGTCCCTAAAAGCCCTAAAAGCACCAAGAGCTGGTCTCACACTCCCTTCCAACCCCAAGTGCTGTGTTAATTGATAAATTAACAGAAGAGCTTTCAGAGAGGCGACCCTTTCTAAATGGACAGAAAGGTTTTAGACTTAAAAAGCCCTGAAGCATTGAGGTGACATTGATTTTAAAGGAAGAAAGGCACTTAGATAATTATAAGGCTACAGATTTTTTTTAAAAATTTTATTTTCATAAAGCTCTTATGTAGGTAGGTGAGCTGAGATTCTGATTTCCTACAACAGCTGGTAAAGTTGAATTAGTAGCATGTAGGAAACATTTGGCTTCCAGCAGCAGACAACAGCTGATAAAGACATGCTTCCTGCTAGCCAAATGGGGTGCAACACTGTATTTCTAATCAATTACACAAATACCACAATACCTTGCTTAAGTATGTGTGGAAAAAAATTCACTTCATTTCACTGTAAGAATTTTTACCATGTAGTTTGTCACTACATAAAGTTACCTCTGGTGCTGGCTAATCCTAGTGGAAGCACTGTGAATATCCACTTAGGCAAGTCTCAGGCAGTAAAAGTGCAATTGTGCCACAGGGGTTGTGCATTCCCAGCACAGGAGCAGCAAATGCACAGGTGTAAACAACTCAGTGGGATTGCATTTTAATGTCAACAGATTCAGCTCACTTGAAGTTTCACCTGCTCCTAGATGAAATTTGGGAGTACAATTGCATTTCTTTCTGTCACATCGTTGGACCATCCCTGTTTGAGCTGGAGCTCCAGCTGCCTCTGTGAGGCAAGTCCTCTCATGAGGAAATTCAGGACCTTTCTTCTGAACACAGACTTCCTTCACACATCGTGCCACTGCTGTACCTTCTGTCAGCAAACAGGAGGTTCCCCCACTGCCTTAAAAACTTTCCATGAATTATGGGCCAGATTCCTGGAAAAGGTGTTTCTTTAGTATGCATTAGGTCTGGAAAAAACAAGAAAAATTTAGAAGAAGACAACTACAAAAACAAAGCAGTTGGTTCTCTCCAGGGAGCATGTTTTCCCAGACTACAAGACTTCCAGCTCTACCACAATGGCCTTCAGGCTTTCTGGTGCCTGGTACCTCGTGGCCTTAGGCAGATCTTCCTTTTGATCAAGGAAGATTGATCTGACCTGTTGGTTTGTACGAGGACAAAGAGCCCATGTGGTGTGGGGTGACCTTGGCCACCTGTCACACACCCCCCCAGCTGCTCTCTCCTCCTCCGCAACAGGACTGGGGGAGGAAGTAAGATGAAAAGCTTGAGTTTAGAGATAAAGCCAGGAAGGCCACTCAGCAGTAATTGTCATGGCCAAAATGGATTCCGGGAAAAATAATTTAATGTATTTCCAATTGAAATAGAGTTGTATGGTAAGCCACAAAGGCAAAAACTAAAACACCTATTCCTTATCCCTTCTTCCAAGGCTATTTCACTTCTTCATTCCCACCCCCTCTACCTCCTCCATGCCCCTAGTGGCATGGGGGTGGTTGTGGTCAGTCCATAGCAGCTCCTCTCTCCTGCTTCCTACTCGTGTTACAGTGTGGGTCTTTTACGTGGGCAGAAGTCCTTAGGAAAAACTTGCAGTGTGGGCTCTCCCCAGGCTGCAGCTCCTGCAGGGTATGTCCACCTGCTCCAGCACATGGTGACCCGTGGGCTGCAGTGTGGATATCTGCTTTGCCACAGGCTTCTCCACAGGCAGCAAGGGAATCTGCTCCAGCATCACCTCCTCTCCCTGTTCCTCTCCCACCTTGGTGTCTGCAGGGCTGTTTCTCGGACTTTTCTCATTATTTCCCTCTCTGCTGGGCAGGGTTTGCCCTTTCTTAGATACACCTTCACAGAGTCACCAACAGCTGCTTTTTGCCAGAATACAGAGCAGCACACCAGGGAGTCCAACCCCTGGTATTACCAGCTTTAGAAGTGGTCAGTGCCCACCTTCAAGCACTCCCCCAACCTTCACACTACACTTATGGGAAAAATGCTCCACTAACAAAGGCACTCTCCCTATTTCTAGCCTAGGAAGACTCTTGGGTAGCTTCTACCCATTTGATTTGTGTCATAAACTTAAAATAGCTCATTTTCCTTATGAAAATTTGAATCTACTATTGTGATGTCTGTTGGCTGTTATTTTTAAACATCTGTTTGCAGAACTTGTCCACCCCAGTAACTCTTCTGTACAGATCTTTTAAAATCAGTTTTCTTGAGAGCTGATGTATTGATCATAAGGAAGTCCCACCAGAGCCTCATCCTCCCACGCTAGCATATTCCTCCTACTAAAAATGGACTAATGAGCAAGTAAGAGATTTCCCCCCCATTTTTTTCATAGTAGCTGCTCTAAGTTGTTGAAGAGATGATTTGCAATATATCTTCCTTCTCTCCCCTTCAGTCATGTCCAACTAGAACTCCTATGGAAAGAGCTGAAATTGTGTTACTGGTGCCTAAAGGGGATTTATAGTAATCCCATTCCTTATTCCATCAAGGAAGTTGCTGTAGGGTATGTAATTTTTCCTGGCACTGACAGTGCTTTCTGATGTTGTAATCTCCAAACATGGCTGCAAACAGTCCTGGTTTTTATAGCAGGATTTCTCCTATAACATTACTAATGGGCGCTGTTCTGGCTGAAAACATTGAGACAAACCATCTACCCATCAGTTTGACCTTGCTCATCCATGGATCCTCTTGCTGGTCACCACAGTCTCCAGTTAACACAGTAATTTCCAAGATTAAAAAACCCTACTTTTTCCAGAGGTATGAAAGATGTATTTCCTTTGTCTACACAGTATTTATTAAAAACCAATATGGGTCAATCAGATGTGATTACTTCCAGGAAAGCTGTTACGTTTTCTCCCATTCTCTTTTTACTTCCTTGTACTTATTCTTCCCATTTATTCTTGACATCATACTGAAATCAGACTATCAAGTCTACCATCTACCAGAGACTTTTTACATTCCTCCTACAGAAAATATAGTATCTAAGTTATATATCATTGAAATACAAGCCACGTCTCTTTCCTCCTTCTCCACATCTCAGTTTGACTGATTTAAACTTGATACTTTTGGTTTTTTAATAACAGGACCTTTATTGCACTTTTTCCTCCTTTCTGTTGGAGATTATTTTAATACCTTTGACTTAAAAACTAATGCCTCTGCTGCTGTCATGTCATGGGAGGCCCTGGGGGCTCCAGCTTCCCCTGCTCATACAAATGTGCTCTACTGAAACTGAGAAACATCTGGACCTTGTTTTGTATATTCATCTATTTAAAGTAAATGAATTAAAAATTTAAAATGGAATCAAAGTTTGCTTTACAAATCAGTTTGTGAAGCATCCTGATGATCACAACTAATCACTTTAGTTGGTGCAGTAATTCTTGGCAAGAGGATGACAGCGACAATGTAACTTAATCCTCATTACCAATACAATTTGGAGCAGCATTTCTCTAACAGATCTCTATCTGTATTTCAACATTCTCTGCACTGCCTCAAAAGGACTCCCTGCAGAACCCACTCAGTTCAAGTAATTTGGCCTCCAATTTTATTCATGCTTCTCATCAGCATCCATCTTTTACATCTCTTTTTTTGAATAATGCATAAGTTTTAACAACATACATTCCGATCTCATACAAGAAACACACATTTTATCAACTTAAATTCAAGACAGTTACCAAATATCAAAGGCAGAGGCAACCCCCAGAACAGCTCTATATGAGATTTGGGGCTTTTGTTATCCCAGTTTTGGGGATTTAAGTCCTATCATAACCTCCAACACTTACTTAGTATCTCTCTTGCATCAAGTAAAATACACAATCAACCACAAATATTTCCAGAATTGTTCTCTGCTTTGCCTCTCCCTGCCAAGTCAGGAATCCCAGTTCCTGAGTGATCCCAGTCCCAGGGGTTGCTTGCACCCAGCATGGCACAGCACTCAAGGCCTTTACAGCAGGATCACCCTAGCAGAGCTGCTTTCTGGAATTTGAGCTTACCTATCCCATTCACAAAAGCTTAACATTTCTCTTCATCACTGAGGCTGTAGAGCCTGAGTGCAGGGAGGGATTTGGTCATGAACTGCTCAAGATCTTAACCTAATGGTTTGTAGCTTGGTCATTGTCTCTGCAAATAGGTACTGAACTGTCTCATGCTCCTCAACCACCTTTAAATGAAACCTCTCCATCCTGTTGGCAGCAGTTCATCTTTTTTCCAACTCTCCTGCCTTTTCAACACAGAAAGTCCTGAGGGCTCATAGGCCTAGGTATCAATCCCTCTATTAGGAAAACTACATGTGATGAGGGAATTGAGGCAATCCGAAGGCTGTTCCTTGCCCCAGCTCAGGTGATGCACTGGAAGCTGACCAGGCTTGTGCCTTGGTGCATCAGCCATGGCAAGATGATGGCTGATCTAACCCATCCAGCTCTCAGACACTTTCCAGTTGCTGCTGAGACTGCAGACGAGTACCCAGGAGCCACAGATTTTGCCACACAGGTGTGGACACTGCTGATGTTCCCAGGTCACATCTCCTGCCAGTTTTGGACAAGTCATTGGGTTTTGTCACCATGTGCCATTAACCCTGAAGTAATTTTGCAGTGCAGCAGCTCCATCTCTGCCAGCTCACATGGGGAGCCAGGTTGGTGCTGTGGCTTCTGCCTTCCAAGTACTTCCTGGAGATTTGGCTTAACATCCAAAGAACTGCATCTTACTGAGCCTTGTTTAGAAACCCAAGCAATTTAATAGCTGAACTGACATGTGAAGGAAACTCTTAGCAACCACCTCAGGCATTCAGAGCACCTCCCAGAGGAGACCAACATAGCAGGAAACGTCCGAGCCTTTCACACCAAGTGTAAACCCATTTCCCTGGTCTATGCTTTTTGTGTTAAGAGCCTGCAAGTGAGAAGACGGACAGCTACAAAAGTAAATCTGTTTTACCAAGCCTATCTGGGGTTGTTGCAAGGTATTGATTAAACACTCAAATCAGAGAGGGTTCCAAAACCATCACCCAAGGGCAAGGGGAGCTATAAGGAAATTGCAAAAATGCTCCGATTCTGGAAAGGTATTATCCCCATTTCATAGACAGGACAGCAGAGGCAGAAAGTCCCTCTCAGTCATGTTAAGCTTTGCTCCTGGCACTCATTGTCTCGAGCTATTGGGGCTGCTCTGCATTCAGTGACTCAATAATCCTAGCAGGAGTTAAATCCATCACACGGACCAGATTTCTACAGCCAGGCAAGGGAACAGTGTTTACTAACTGCCAAAGGTTTCTGTAAAGAATTGCTGCCAAACTCTGGTGCAGTGAATGTCTCTGAATATCTCAGCTGCTCTTCCATCATGGTGGCTCCTCCTTGGCCTGTCACAGAATGAGACAATGCATAAATCTGTACAAACCCACAGAATTCAGGCAGAGATCATCAAAAGTGTTTTAATGATTAAACCATGTCAAACATTAACAATGAAGTATATTCAGATGAGCCAAGGGTTTATTTCTAGCACATTTAGACAGCCTATTTTGAACATTATAGCTGCTGTATTGAGCTATGTAAAGACTCTGCAAACCAGTACCTAGAAATGAAGACACACGCACAAGCTTTGATAATGTAAACATAACAGACACTGTCTCCTTCAAAACAAGGAATGAAAACCCACAAGGCTAGTAAGAGAACTTATTAATTCCTTAAAGAGATGTGCAAAAATTTTAAAAAAGATTTAAAAACAATTAAACGTGTTAAAACTGGCATTTATATAAATATCAAAAAACCAAATAGTTAAACTTGAGCAATGACCAGCAGAATGTCTTGCACAATTCAATTTTTCAGAGCTTAATGGACTCCACCATGGCAGACACCAGAGTACCAGCAATAGATACTGGCTCTGCAACTGACTCCTCATATGTGCAAGACAGCATTTTACAAGAAGAAGTAACTTTAACCAGCACTCAAACCAAATCCTTAGATAACAAGCCAAAACATTACCAGTGATATACACAACTCACATTACAGAAACAGACATTTCCAGCACATTTCAGTAACATTTAAAAAACATTAGCTATGACTTAACTGTTTAAACTTGCTTGTTTGGGAAAAAAAATCTTTGTGTTAGGCACATTTTGAAAGTGAACGAATGCTACAAGAACAGTTCAGATACCAACTTAAATACAGACAATTCCATCAGAAAAGCATCTTTCTGGCTTCACTTTTAAATATGCTTTTGGATATGTCACAGACTTAAACAGTAGCTCCTAACATGTGGATATGGCTATGGTAATAACACTTGAAACTGCCAGTTTCATATTAAAAACCACTCTTCATTAAGCATTTAAGAAATCTCGGAAATAAGAAAGAAAAAAAAAAAGAAAAAAAAAGGTAAAAAGAAAAGATGGGTCCACCCTGTATATGCTCTAAACTTTAGAGACAATATTCAACTCTTACTCGACTGTGTAAGCGCCAATTACTTTTATGTTAGTGACCTACTTCAAATAAAAAAATAAGATCTATTAAAAAGGTAAAATAACTTTTCCATCTGTTTTGTGACTGTTGAGTCAATTAAAGCCAAATATACAAAACTAACTGTGCCATTTCCAATTTCACTGTATCGAGTAAGAGATACGTAGCATCGTGTATCACATACAGAACAGCAAAATGATCAATGGATTCTTCTAAATGACTTTTTAATAAAAAGTCAATCAACTGAAAAGTTGAAACATACCCTAATTTTTAAACCAGTAATAAGCTTTGGGCCCTGCTTTTTAATTTAAGGCATGTGTGTTTATCTACTGAAACCAGCATCATACAAATTACCTCTACAATCACATGCATGATCTATAGTTAAAAAAATGGAGGTTTAGATTACAGTGTTTTCAAATTGTGAATCATAATTCAGCACCTATCATATTGACTAGTAAGGCAACAGCAGTGTCGGATAATATGATAATACTCCCTTCCACAGTCTATAGCAGGGTCAGTGACAGCCCAGAAGTATTTTTAAACTTTAACCTACTTTTATGTTCTGAATACGGTTTCTAGGGTGTTTGCACTGGTTAAGTCCTACATAAATCACACTATTCTAGGCAGGAATAGTTACAGTAGCCATTAGAGTATTAGTGCACAACTCTCATTGTGCTTACAATCAGATGATTTTGTTGTTGGGGTTATCAAAATGGTTTTTCAGTTTGGTCTTCAATCCTTCCTTTGTTTCCTTTGTTTCACATTGTTCTCAAGGGAAGAAAAGCTGTTTGTGTATCCGTTGGCAATGGCCGTGGAGCCGTTCTGATACTCTTTCCTCCTCGAGGATGCCTTCTTGTTGTAAGTCTAGAATACAGGAAAGACACATGGTTTTGCTTAATTACATATAAATAACCACTTCCTCACAGTAACTCTAGAAACACTAAAGTAAACTCACATTTATCATTTTTAAAGACCTCGTGCTGGTGGTAAGAGTCTAACAAGCTCTACCACTTTTTGTGTATCAGGCTGTACTACGCCTTTCATTCATCACAGTGAGAGAAGAAGTTCACTTGAAAAGAAAAAGGCTTGGCAGTATGATGGTAGTGTTGTGTTAACAGTAAATTAGAAACAAGGGAAGTGATTTTGTGAGCAGACTATGGGATAAGAATATACTCAAAATGACATGTGAGGAAGGAGGTTTGAGGCACTGCAGGTGACGGTACCTTGAACAAAGCCAGAACAAGAGGTAGGTAAACAATAAAAGTGAGGGAAGTTCAGAGATAGAAATGTGAAGGGAATTCCACTGGCTAACACAAGAATCAAAACCTAATAGAATTGGGGATACCGTTTTAAAAAATTATGGATAGTAAAATATATTAATTTTTTTCAAAGGTGCTCAGCTGCCTGACAAAAGCCCATGTCCCCAAATTTCTGTGTGAAAGGAATTTAAATGGTTAGAAGTTAAAATATGAGCAAAACTGACAAAGAAAAACAAGTAATATTTGCAAAACCAAGTAATATTTGCAATATACTATAATTTTTAATGAGCATGTTCATATGCAGCAAGTGATAGAAATCATGGGACTGATTTTAAGAAGTACCAGAAGAAAAGACAGGGAAGCCTGCTCTGTTTTCCCCCACAAATCATTCTCACCAGAACTAAAAATCCCAAATCTTTTAAATGACATTTGAACCATATAACAGAGTTTGCTTGTTCAGGGGCAGCAGGCTGTTGGTTTGATTGTCTGCAGACAGCAGTACACGATTTTGTTAGACAGCAGTTGCACATCTTTGTACAGAGCTCAGTTATGAACTGTTCAGAATAATACATCCCAAGTCTGCATCTGTTCAAACATGAAATCATATTTGTATAAACACCACTAAACCCACTAATTTTCTGTATGCAAATACGAACAAATGCCTGTAGAAGTGAACAAAATCCAGATTTCTGCATGTTGTGAGTTTAGGAAGTTTCGCTGGATATAAAACAAGCATTTCCCCTTGT
This sequence comes from Petroica traversi, assembly GCA_025920805.1. NCBI lineage: Eukaryota > Metazoa > Chordata > Aves > Passeriformes > Petroicidae > Petroica > Petroica traversi. The sequence continues at coordinate 14,073,915 of JAHLSL010000046.1, read as the reverse complement.
AAAAGCAGAAATGCACAATTCCTTCGGGTGCTTCACAGGTTCACATGCTGCTGGTTTATTTCAGACTGGAAAGCTTTGTCTTATATAAAGCTCTTCCTCTCCCTTACCTGCAGGTAAAATTGTAGTAAGCCATTTTTTTCTATCACTCTAGCTTACTGAAATTACTAATCATTCTGAGTTATGGGTATAAACATCAGAAGATTTCAAAGTAGAGGGCAGATCAACAAGTGTAGTACTTCAAGAACATAGGCATGTTAGTGAAGGATAGCAAAAGGACATTTCAAGCATATCTTTCTGTAACAGCTTTCCAGTGAGATACAGCCAGCAGAATGCTAGACTTGATGAATGTTACTTTTACCTGAATATAGAAATTTGTGAAGAGGATAATCAAAGAAATCATGTAAGAAATCTGAAAATACAGCCACCCCTGAGGAAATGCACAAGGCCAAACAACACCACAGCTGGTCTGGAAGATTGTCAAGACAAACTGAATCTGGGGAGAAAAAACAAAAATAAGAGAAATAGAGCACATTAATGGAAGGAGGAAAAAAGCCATTAGTGACCAAAATCTCAACAGTTATTTCTAAAACAAGTAAAGAGTATGTAATATTGTGTGTTTGACAAGTGTGTTCTCCATAAACCTGAGTTAGCAGACATTCAGACTGTGGTATCCTGTTAAGCATGTTTATTTGTATTTTCCATTTTAGAACATTCGAGTAACTTACATAAAACTGATATATAAATGTCCCAAGGAAGAAAGACCACCTTCTTCCTTGTAAGAGTTCAGTGGGATTTGTCTCTACCATCCTAATGGAGTTGATCTGCATCTCACTGCTTCAGCTGCAGAAGGTCTGGGGTCACTAGACCCCTGCAATCCTTCCCACAGACAGAACTGTCTGACTATGGCTCCAGTGGAAGAACTTTTGGCGTAAAGGCTGCAAGGAAGCTGGGGAGCCAGGGAGGAGGGTAAGGGTCCAGTTTCTTTTGGAAAAACAGAGTTTGGGCTTATGTGATGCAGAGAGCCTTAGGCAAAATTCATCCTCACATAAAGGCTACCAGATTAGGGAATGTTTATTTTAAAAGGGAAAGACTGTTTGTTCTGCTCTGCTGTTTTGCTGTCCTAACAGCTATGCATGCAGAGCAGGCAAGGAAGTGAAAGTAGCTATGACAATAGCCAGGGGAGCAACTGGAGCATCGAGACACTGAATTCTGTAGCACTTGAACAACCAGGATGAAGAATAGAGACTAAATCTGGAAAGAAAAACAGAAACAAACCTCAAACCAAAGCAACCCCCCCCCTTGCCTCGCACAAAAATAACGAGCCCTCAGCTACAATACTCAGCCATTCTTCAGGAAGGAGAGTGCTAAAAAAAAAACATGTTGTGAATCAACACTGTGAATTGCTGGCAGTAAATGTTATTAATCATCACCAGTGAATGTTATTAAAACTATTCACAGCTCTGAGAAGGTGGTGGGGAGAAGGAGGGGGGGAAGAATATAACAAAATAATTTCTCTCTAGGTTTCACTTTCCCCTACCAAAAAATGGGGAAGACAACACTCATGCTCAATTTCCTTGTGATGTTCTGACAGGCTGTACACATTGAAACCTGGTTCTCGTGCAGTATCACTACAGAATGTGCTGTATTACTGAATTTCACTGCTCTTAGCACCTCCAGCACACAGTGGTCAGGCTAGAAACAATGCAAACAGATACAAGGAGTCCAACACAGTGTTACCAGAGAAAAAAATCTGCCCATTTAAAGTGCAGAAAAAGAGCAGAAATATTGAATAGTTTTTAATAAACCACTTGCAACTGCATGCAGAAGTAGGACAGAAAAGGCATTGTCCCACAGGACTAGAATGGCCCTTGTTAGCTGTGGACAGCATTGCACTTGGTTTCTGGTCTGTCCCAGCCTGACCCACCAAGCACAGGGAAGAGCAGGCTAGCTGGAGAGGGCTTGGAATTAAAGCCTCCTCCCTGGCTACTGAGTCACAGAAATCCCAGCAACTCCCAAATGCATCCAGCCACACAACATGGTGAGGGGGAGAAAGATCCACCAGACCTCAGCACTGATTCATGCACACCACCCGTCCCCAGCTCCCCACTGTCCTGAGAACAGAGCACACAGACGTGCAGAAGCTGGATTTCTAAGGTGATGTAGGCACTACAAGATGCAGAAGGTAACAACTCCCATTCTCCCTTCTATCCCCTGCCAAAATTTCCTAACTGGGTAAAGCCAGGAGGATCTCATCAGGAATACAAGAGCCTGCTGAAGCACTGAAGAGCAATCAGTGCAAACCACTCACCAGCTGCCCCTGAGTGATGTACTTCTTCCACCACAGATAAGGACGCATGGCTGGAACAGCGGACAGTCCGTAGTAGGAGTACATGAGGACGTGGATAAAGCTGTTCAGTGTGGCACCAAAGTAAGCTAAAAAAAAGGGCAAGGGAAAAAGAAAGTACACTGCATTACCAGGAAGGAACATGCTGTTTCATGGAACCTACAAAAATAACAAGTTCAAAATGTTACTATTTAAAATATTATTTCTCTTAGAAGAAAAGCAAGAGGGTTCTTTTTTTACCCTGTTTTTTATTCTGCCTACCCAATGGAATAGCTGAGCTGCTTCGCAGCTTTGTGCTTTACACCAACCTTCTGGTTTTGTTTCCTCAAGTTACTCTTTTTCACATCTACATTCTGGTTTCTCAAGGGAACTGAGGGAGCTGATAAAAAGGAGGAATGCTCACATACCAAACAATGAATAGCTTCACCCATCTACTTTTAGGCTGGTATCACTTCCTTCCAAACAGGAGTCAATTTTGTCATTTATAACCAAAAGCTTCAGAAACAGCAAGTTAGCTATATTATTGTCCTTGTTTACAGCACCTTTAGTCATTACAGAAACTTCCAGCTTAACACCAAACTGCACAGAACTGCGATGACACAACAGAACATAAAGCTTGGGAGAAGAAAAACACATAACTAGAAAAGTGTTCTCAAGACCACACAAGCACAAGAGAGATTCTAAGTACATGCAGTTTTGACTGCTGTATGAACAAGGATTGACTTCCTTGGAAGAGAATGTGTTTCCAGATGCAGACTTTTTATAAGTTCAGTATTAGTCACGGTTGTGCTGACAACACAAAACAAATACGAGTTTCTGGGCTGTTGGCTCAGAGAGCAGACTCCTGAGGAATGCAGCCTCCTGGTCTGCACTGCCAGTAGTTCACATGCATTGGGTTTGAAAAGGTTTCTCTTGAATGAAGTGTTCAACAAAGCCAATATCTATAGGCTGCAGTTAGGAAACTGGATGCCAGCTAAATGCAATGGGAGTAAAGAACTAAAGTCAGATTGCCAAAGGTTAGCAGGATTTAGACAGGAGAGATGTGGAAATCTTCCACTTAAAGATTCATTTGCTCATGTTCCTTAGTGCTCAGGGGACAAAATTTTAATTGAAGTAGTTTTTTTATTGCCATGGTATAATGACATTAAGAAAGTCATATCTCAAGGGAACTTCACAGACACAAGGACAAGAGTCACTCTTAGCTGTTTTACACCTGAAACAAGCTTCTGGCTTGACTTGGAAAAGAGCATTGTTTCATCAGAGGGTCTGTAACTACAGCAAAAATAGAGAAAGCAAGGTTGATGATGGGTATCTGAGCCAGGCTATTGCACCTTATGAATGTCACACTGCCACACAAATTCTTCAAACAGCATAGACACTCCTTTCCTAGAGGCTGAGCTGGCACTTAATTCCTGCAACCATCTACAACAGTTGCAATAGAGCAAAGCAGCTTAATATGGTAGAGAACAAATCCTGCAGCTTGAAGTTACCAGAGATGTTTGATCAAAAGACCATCCAAACAAAGCCCCTGTTGCAATGTTCCCCCACCATAACCCAGTACTTACAGTGACCACAAGGCACCCAGTTCATAACAAACCACCAGATGTTCAGCATTGTTGCATGGTGGTAGACATGCAGAACAGTGATCTGATGGTTATTTTTCCTCAAAATGAAAAAGAAGGTATCCATGAACTCAATGAGTTTGGAGAAGTAGTACCACCAGAGGACACGTATGATCTGCAAAGGAGGAAACAAGTTTTAGAAGCACTGCACATTGTGGGGTCTTTCAATTCTTACATTATCTAAGAAACTGAAATCCAGATTCCGTCCTGCACTGCTCAGATTAAAGTAATACTTCTGCAATACTTCTGCCTCAGGTTTCTCCACAGGAGATCAAGGCACAGACCTTCACAGCTACAGCTGAACACAGGATGACAAAGACTGATTTATGAGGCTGCTGCTGTGCACCTGGGCTGTCCTGGGAAAAACATGAAAATACTTAACCAGAGCTGGTGCTGCAGAGCTCTCTGTAAAGGAGAAGTCAGAAGTGTGACTAGAAGAAACCATCACTGCATCTCAGAAAGAGAAGAGTAATCACAACACAGAGTGGTTGGATACAGTCTGAAGACCAGGCATTCATTTTTTGATCTGGGAACACTTGAAAATTTGCACATAGTTACTCACAAAAATACCAACCATGAATATATCATAGATTAAATATTATGTCCGACAGTGCATTGTGCATTGTATTGCAAAAGATAGAAAAAAGGTTATAGTTTAAGCAAAATGAGCATAATCAATACTGTTCTGCTCTCCACTTACACTCAAGTGCACAATTTGAAACATTACCAGTTCTAAGTCTCGATTATGGTACCTTCATATCAGCCTCTCCTCCACTGTGTGTATCCTGACAGAAGAAATTGTATCCTCCTTCCAACACTCCTGTCACCAGCTGAGCAAATAAAAAAATAAAATGTTATTTGGGGAGAAGGCTGAACTTCATGGCACCTGCAAACCCCCACAGTGGCTCTGCCCAGACATCTGGTTTCAAGAGATTCCTGAGCACCTGAGGGTGGCATTAGGTTGAATTCAAGTTCCAAGCAGTAACTGAATCACAGCGAAGGGTGAATTAATAAAGTCTTCCAATTGGGGTATACCAGAATAAAAACAGAAGGTAGTATTTTATCCCCACTTATCCCACTCAAGTGTGAGCATTTTCAGAGTCATATTCCAGACAGATTCTCAAGCAATCTCCTTCTTTGCTGATGATCTCATTGTTAGTGAAAGCAAATAACCAAAGTTCAGCAAATACATTTTTCTTCTGATTACTTTTGGAAAGCGTTACATCTTTAAGAAATTTTATACTCAAGAGATGTGACTGCAATTTTTTCAACCACATGACAGAGCATATTTTCAGCTCTGCCCTCCTTAACAGCTAACAACAGATGTTTCACTGCATTGCCATTCTTCAAGATCTTTATGAGGAATTCACTCGTCTCAAGCACATTACAACCCAATATAAGTGACTTCCCCTGCAGGATACAGCACTGCCTGCCTGACTTCAAATAACATGTAACAAATGACACCTCAGACATACTGCAATCACTGTTAAGAGTAATGTCCAGCTATTAGTGATGGAAGATGACAGAGTGTCTGCTGATGAGGGGCTGGCTCAAATCTCCAGAGAAACAAGATCCATGCTGGATGTTCTCACCCTTTCACAGGTGGTAGGAGATGGCAGGACAGGTTGAGGGCAGAACGAGAGGAGGGAGCACGTGCAAGGACATGAACAAGATCCCCTTTAATATCTCAACAGAAGGGATCATTGGACATTGTTTATAAAGACATTCTTCTCTTGGGATTCGCATGAGGAGAGGAATAACAACTTTAGGCGACCCAAGTGAAAAAAAAATTGTTAGGTATCTCAAAAACATCTGAAAGTCAGAAGCAAGTTGTATGTTTTTGGCCTTATCTTACAACAGAGTAAAAAACAGCTTTGCAAAACCAAGTGGAAACTCTTTGTACTGTAAGTAATTTTAAATGATCATTTGATTAAAGGACTACAATAACTGGTATGACTAAATGCTGCTCAGAACTGTGAACAGGAAGCTAATTTTAAAAAGTTCAATAAAGATTATCACTTAAATGATCTAGCTTTCCCCAGTGTTATTTCTTTCACACCTCATTTTCCCCCTAAATTGCAGCAATAATTCTATCTCAGAAGGTCAAAAATAATGACCTGGGCTGACTAAGTGTTTTAAAAGCTAATTTAGGGGGAAAACCATACATGTAGTTATATCATAATATACAGACCTGGAAGTATCTCTTGTGTTAGAGATAAATCAACAGCACCCTGGCACAGCAAGGGCAGGGCAGCCGTGCACATCCAGGCACTTTCCCTACCCAAGGAACAGAGGGAAGGCAGCCATGGAAGGATTGCTGCCCTGCAGGGCTGTGCAGAGGCTGTGCAGGGGACACCAGCTTGGCAGTGGCTCTTTGCTGAAGGAGCAGCTGTGCCCCAGAGCAAGCTTTGCACCAAGCCACTTCCAGGCACTGAGGGAAAGACTGCACAGCCTTGCAAGTGCCCGCCAGTCCCTCAGACAGGAGACCGAACTGTGCTGTGATCATGGTAACAGCTTACAGATGTTTTCATACAGCTCTCATAGTCCAAGGAAGTGTTAGGAATAGAAGGATAATCACATTGTTTATATTGTAATTAATCCAAACAACGTCCATAAACTTCCCAGTAAAGGCTGGCATAGTGAATCCAGAGCCTTCCCAGCAAGCGGGGCAGGTTCAACACCTAAGCTTAACACAAACAAAGGTGTCTCCCCCTCTCTAAAGAACAATGGCATCAGTGTGGCTATGAGCAGTGGCTTCAGCTCACCCTGAGTACTCCCTTGTTTACAAAAGAACATATTACATGCTAGGAACTGTAACACTCTCACAGCATATATAAGCAAAGATATAAGCAAAGCAGTATTTGTAGGAAATGTCAGCATCTTTTATCATATAAATAGTTAGTATAGCTAAATTTCATTCTCCACTTTCCAGAAGGAACTAATTGGTAAAAAGCTGCTACAGCTGCCCACAAACTTTACTCAGGCAACATACAACATGTAAATAATCCTTTTCCCCATTTAGCCAGCTGCTCCTTTGCCTGGCACCACTATTCCTTGTACCCACAATGCTTTCATCACCTACTGGAATGCTTCAGAAAACAAAACCAATAGATCACTCTATTGGTCACTCAAACATGACCACAAATGGCTCCACTATGCATGGGAGTACAGCCCCAGGGAGCTTCTTCTCTGCCACCACAAAAGCGATAAGGAGTGGCCAGAAAATGCCAGCAGAGCATTTAAGTCCTTGCTCCCACTTGTTGTGCTCTGCTCCCTGATGGCCAGCATTTCAAGCCTTCCTTACACCACTGAGCAGTAGGTCTGAAACTTGCCCAGAAACAGAGCAGTGACTCCTCTGTCAACACAGCCCTGAGAAAACCTTTCCTTCTTTGCCTGCTGTCTCCAGAATCCTTCATCTTCAGGCTGGCAGGAGTCCAGGCCTGCTGATGGCACTGCTGATGAACAACCCCAGGCAAATCTTCTCTCAAGAAATCAACGTGTCCAGAAAAGGCCAATTATAACCATTTTCACTTGAGTAAACCACTTCACGTGGTTTCTAAACAGCACAAAAAGACCGTTCCTTTATAAGTCAATTAGAATGGTTCTCAAACTCAATGTTAGGTCCCTCAGCTCAGGGGAAAAACCTGCAGCTCAAGGCTGCTGAAACAATCCACACTTTCTTCCCTTGTAACGACATTTTCTTTTTTCCTATTGCTTTCATTTTGTAGTTATGCTGCAGAATTCTTTAAAATGTTATGGCACATGCTTTTTTATCAACTCTGCTACCAAAATAAGCCAAAACACTAATACCAGTCTGACTGGGTGGAGGAGAGGTGTTACTGGGGAGGATTTTGTTTTTTCTTGTGATAAAACTGAAGTCTGAGACTCACTGGAGAGGGGCAGATAAGGGACCTAGCATTGCATCACAAGCGTGATGGGTTTACAAGGCTCAAAACAGAGCTAGATTAGAATGAAGAGAAACAGAAGTTCATGTCTGATCAAAGCAAACAAATGCCTGCACAGATACAGAGCTTGATCTTCACATGAATGCAGTCACCCCAGGGCAGAGATAAGGGCTTCAGGAGGGTGGAGAAAGAAGGGGGAGAAGAAAGAGCAGCCTAGCTGCCACCCATGGCTCATGTGACACAGCAGGCCCTGCAGTCCCCTGCTTCCTAAAACTTTTCCTACAGCATATCCAACACCTCACTCATCAGGAAAATCTAAGACTTTTCTCAGGCAGATTCAGCAGGGAATTAATTTTTCAGATGAAGAAAAAAAGACAGCAAAGAGATCACTTAAGAAAGTGAGTCTTCATCATGGATCAGTTTTCTCTAATGTAAGCCCAGGTGGTCCAGATCACTCAGCCAGTTTTGCACAAATACACCCCCAAAATAACACAGGTCTGTGTGCCATGTAACTGGTACCTGGCACTCTCCCCTCTTTGCTGAATTGCCCATCCGAGACTCAAGCAGAGGCACAGGCCCTACTCACAGTGTTGGCAAGATGCTTTGTGATCCCAGAGCAGAGCAGCAACACCGGGGGAAGCAGTGCTGCCTCTGCTGCTCCTGCAGACACAGCCAGCAGGTGATCAGCCCACATCCTAAAGCCCCCCTGCCAGCCCCCACCAGGCACCTTCTCCACATGTAGGAAACCTCCCCCTGATGCCCCTGCCTGAGACATAAGAGTGTTATTTCTCCTTGGGGTCCAACCACTGTAGATTTTTACAGAATAAAACATTGCTTGTCCCTAAAGAACATCCTATCCTCCTAAAGTACGTGACAAATTAGCCTGGAGAAAGCTCTCCAGCTCCCCATGATCTGCCTTGCCTGTCATATTGTCTGGGACAAGTGCAGGCCACTTCTCTGTGAGTACCAAATCCCAGCCAAGTCATTAAATATCCCAATAAAAAAGGTATAGCAAGCACAGACAAACTGATAGGAATTCCACATAAGAGGTCTAAGATTTCTAGTGATTTTAGACTAAAGCACACAATACCTAGAGCTACACAAATCCCATGATGCCAAATTCCCCTGTGTTATTTCTTACAACCATTCAGACATAAAGGTCAGAAAACCAAGTAGGTCATCCCTTTCATCCCAGCTCGGAGGATGCCTCACTTTAACATCTTGGTTTGGTCACATAATATGCAAACTGAGCTGTGATGCTATGAATCATGACCTGAATCACCACAGCTGTAACTCAGGAAAAACTCCAAAGTAGGGTTTCAGGTGTATTGTACACAAGCCATTAAAGCAGCTGCTTCTCAGACACGCTACTGAACAAGCTCATAAATGGTGACATTTTATGATTTTCCTCACAGTAGGACTGAAAAATTTTAATCCAACTGAAACTCAAAACAACATCAAGGAGGAGAACAGGGAGTTACACAAGTTTTTTGAATGCTGTGCTTCATCATTTTGTCTTAAAAGCAAGTAAGTGTACCATGAAGTGCTACTGATGTATGGCTAATCCTTCAAAGGAAAATTTCCAAGACTGATGAGATATGAGCACAGGTATCACATGCTGTGCACCAACAGGGGAAATTGGGCAGGTACTTCAGACAGAGAACATACCTGGAGGTCCAAGAACCCATTTTTCCCTATGCCCTTTGGCTCTCCCCCTGCAAACACCGAGCAGCATGGTGTCATGTCAGCACAGCTCTCTGCTCTGCAGCATTTTTATGGCATCAGTCCCTTGATGCAGAGGATCACCTGCCCTCTCATCCAGCTTGTAAGTGCTGCCTATACCACATTTCATTGCCACTATTATGCTTTTAATAAACTTCATAATGCTCCACCTTCGTGTATGTCCATTACAAGGAGAAGATATATTTACAATACTAATGAACACTTCCAGATGGATAATAGATTAAGAGCAACACTCACTTTAACATAAAGCATTCCATTATATAGTAAAGAGGGATCTTAATATTCACTGTAATTTAGTTGTGTCATTGCTGCACAATTTCAAAACTATTTATCTGGTTACAAGTACGAGGACTTCTTCAGCATATCATGAACAATCCTCCCTTGGTAACCAGTTCATTGTTAGCAAGAAAAAGACATTTATAGGATCAACAGTTCAGGTATTTTCTCTTGTCTAAATTTACCAGCAGGTTTTGTAACACAGCAGAATGTTACAGTAATTTAGAAACTCTGAGTATTATTCCAAGTATTCAAAGAAGAAAGACTGGCTATCCTGAGAGTTTTATCCACACTTAGAACAAGAAGAAAAGCCTGCACTTGTAAACTCTCAATAACATAACTGGAGGTTAAAACAATAGATCCCTAAATAACTGTAAATAATATCTGCATAAAATAAAGCAGATGGACACTGAAGTCAACATCAACACTACATTCAGACAAATTAAACTGATCAACACATGTTTTTTCTGGATTATGACACCCTGACAAGGAGGTTAGAAATGTAAGCACATCAAGGACACAAGAAGTTCCAAGTACCTGCTGAATCCAAAACTGCTCCCAATTGAACAATCAAGTATCAGATTTCTTAATAACCCAACTCAGTAATTTTTGAGTGGACAATTCACTACACAAGAGAAGTAACATTGAACTTTAATCACTTCATCTCTAAACACTCACCTTATAAAACACAATAGAATTAACTATAAACTTAATGGAGAACTGCAGCTTATATACACTTATAAGCACATGCAGGAAAAAAAATTAGTAATTTTAGCCCTAGGTTGCATTTGAAAAGACTGTAGTGAAAGAACTGAAAAGAGGATGTTGAAAATGAAACATCTCCTTAAAGAAGGAAGAAATACTTTGGTTAAAAGTGTGCCAGAATATTCTGTACATTAAAGCCAAACAGTAATTTTCTGACCACATCATTATTTACACTTCCATAGTTCTTAATTTTCATTTGAACAAAAATATACAGTTCTGAGTAAAATCAGCTAAAGAGCTCTCTGGGAAATGGAAAACTTTACACTGCCAAAATCTTTGGGTTTTTATGGAAGGAAATAAGTCCAAAGACAGTTCTATTGAGTTTGAAATATATTTGTATGGTTAGATTTTAAGTTCAAAGAAAGAGATGAATCACACTGGCATTGTTTCAGCAACCGTTTCTTTCCAGCAAAACTAAGAGGATGCAAAAGGAACTATTTCAAGCTTACAGAAATAGATGCAAGGAGTGTGCATGATTAAATGCAAGTAAACAAAATGCTCTGCCCTCCAGACAAAGCCACAGTTTTGCTACAAAGCACTTTGTACAGTCCACCAGCACAGTCACACTGAGCAAGAAGTTACTGAAGGAGGAGCCAAGCTCATGCCAAAAGATCAGGCCTTCACTTGCACTGAGAAAAGTGCATTTGACACTTTGCTAACCAAGGTCAGCAAGAATGTTTAAGGCAAGGTCTTTCACCCCATCCTTAGAGGTAAATTACAATTAGGGTTTTCTCCCCAGAGAAGTGACACTGAAAATGGTAGCACCATTTCTGCAGATGCTTCCTGAATTCAGAGGCACTGGGATCAGAGATTATTTTCAACACGAGCCAATGTATTTTAAACAGACACTGCAACATAAACCTGACCAAGCCTTTTTCTCTTACCTCATAAAACATATAGAGAGAAAGCAGTGTAAGTCCAAGGTTGTAGATCACTAGAATGCCCCTGCATGAGAAGGGCTGTTTATTCCGCATGTACTTTGGTCCCAGCCATACAATTAGTAAGTACAAGACTGAGAAGATAAAGGTAGGTGTATAGTTCTCCAGAAGAAGCCATCCTTTCACCCTGGGGTCTGAAACAAACAAAAACATACGAACAATTAGGATTTTGTAAGGAGAAGAATTCAACACATCTAAAAATAGCTGTAACCAAAATACTTCCACTGTGCTGGAATACCAAAGAAAGACAAAGGAAGTGCAGCAAGTCCTTTTATTAAGGGTCCCATTGCTAATTACAAACAATATTTTATTTCTACATTTGTTAAAGAAAGCAGAAATAATTCTTTTCCTAAGCCAAAAATATTCGTAAGTTATTAGCACTATTATTTTCAAATACTTATTACCATTTCAGAACTTGAATACCACAGATAAAATTATAAAGAAAAGCTTCAACAAATCTCTCCCCTTATATTCTCAAACCAACCCTTCCCAAGAGTACACACCTTATTTCCTAGAGTCAGTAAACCTAGGAGTAAAGCAGTTTTTGTAGTTTTTGGTTGATGATCCTGATAATTATTTTCCCATCAATACTAACATAATTGGACTTACATGAGTGCTATTAGAAAGAATTAAAGTTTGGAGTCCTTGTATGAGCAATGGAACACAGAGCAGTCAGTCCAGCCTGAATAACCAGTCTGGTTGGCAATGCATCCACTTCCCAGGAAAAGCACATAAACCACCCTGAACCAGAGAATTTTAGGGGACCACTTGGAACATTCATCTGATCCTTTTGAACCCCAACTGTGTTCCCCATACCCAGAAAAAGCACAGAATCTCACTCCTCTCACTAAAGTCAGCCCAAAGTATTGAAACCAAGTTAACCAAATTATAAATGAACAATTCAAGTACTGCTGTCATTCACAGGCTTGACTTCATTTAAAAGGAGTCATACGTGGATCCTGAATGCAAGAAATGAGGCCTTAAAACTGTAGGTTGGAAAGTAGGTTGGCAAGCCAGGGAATTGTTTGGATTTGCCACCTTTATGGTTCATTATTTTTCACACACAGCAAATAGAGACCATATGCCAGCACATGCAATATGTCATATCAGAACATCCAGGCTAATTTAAACAGGCTTAGTATAAAGAGAAGAGCAACAAGGGTGCTGAGATACTAATAAAAGCAAATAGAAAACACACTTAGAAGAATCAGAGGCTTGTTCCACCTCCTGAAGACTTTGTCCTGTGAAGAAGGGGCACCATCACTGGATCTGGACTGGGACAGAGGAGCACTGCTGCAGCAGTCAGGAGGAAAGCACACAGTGAGCAGCCCTGCTCTGCACACTCAGGGCAGGATGCAGCCATTAACCCCCTTGCTCAGAAGCAGCTGGAACTGGACCATCCTACCCAAGCCCTCAGCATGAGGCCACCACTTGTCCTGGTCCCACAGCCTCTCCCTTCCTCACACTGTCCAGGACTGCAGCTCTCCACCTGCAGAGCTTTTCCCAGCATAAAACTTTCCAAAACTATTGCTTCTTTAGAAAAGAATGGTTTCAAAGAAGCAGTGTTTTCCCAAAACTACAGATATTTCTAGTGAAAAATTCCAGAGGAACTCTAGTTATGAAGGCAAGAGTATTTTTATTTAACTAAATATAAACTGTCTTTTTCAGAATAAAGCTATTACTAAATTTAAAAAAAAAAGTGGCAAAGATCTGAGTGAGGTAAGTCACCCACTAAGACAAACAACATGAGCTTAACTGATAGTTAGAAGAATGACCTCTTTGGGTCAAAAGATCAGAAGCACTGAATAGACTCTTATTTATTGCATTGTCATAGATTTTGATGTTTTGCAGATCCTAAACAAAGTAGTCACCCATCAATGTCAAGTTAGTGAAAAAATGTTTCTTATGTTCTAATAAAATCAGTTTTATTTATGTGTTAACTTCTGAGAAATCTTACCTCTGGGTCCAAGCCAAACATCAAAGTAACTATTGATTGTTTTATCCATAAGTTCCATTCTACAACTCACTGAAATGGAAAGAAAAGGAGAAAGTTAGTTTTTCTGCTCAGGAAAATAGTTTAACCATCTGAACACATTACGTTAGGGTTAACAAAGAAAATACTAGTATGCAAATTTTCCAGCAAACAAAATGGACTTCCTCAGCATATATTAAGTACATAAAATACATAATATTTATTCTAGTCTCAGAGAGTCATTGGTGTGTGAGCTACATTTCCCACTGAAGTATTTAATCATAGTTACAGATGCACAGAATCTTAAAATAATGAGCTCAAATTAACCTGTTCTTTCTGTAATTCTTTCTAAGTTCTTTCTAATTCTGTATTTTGCACTCGCAAATAAAAGCTGGCATCTTGAAAGACCCCTCAGTGGGAAGGAGGACTGGCCTTTGAGAAAGCCAGCAACATTGAAATTTTCAGGCAAGTATTATGAAGCTATTTTAACAGAGTCTCAAATAACTAGCAAGGCTACCCAGGGAGGAGGAGGGGAGGAGGAAAAAGGTACAAATTGGCTCTGCTATCACCTGCAGATGGGTGACTGATTACAGCTCTGATTAACAGCCCATAAAACCAAGAGATCAAGAGTCACCAGTGACAGAGAGGGCTGCAGAGTCCAGGGAGAAAACACAGCATCTCATGGCATGAGCATCTCCAGTTCCAGAAAGTGCTTACTCGTAAGGAACTACCAGATAAAATTCACCCAGCATCAGTAGAGTGATTCAAACATCATCTGTCAGCTCCTCACGTGGCCATTATTTATTGGAATCTCCTGGTCTGTACACTGAGGCACCCATGTTGTGGCCATTATTTACTAGAATCACCTTGTCTTACACTGAGGCACTCACATTGTGCTGCCTCGCTATGGTTAAAGCAGGAAAGCAGCAGCTACACTGTCCACGAGCAGGAACAACTGTGCACAAAGCTGTTCTCAAGAGAAGAGGAAGTAATTTTCTTCTTGATTAAGAAAAAACAACAAAAAAACGCTGACCCCTTCCAATTTCCTCTTTTCTACCCAGAACTGTACTGTACTTTCACTAATAAAATTTAATTTACTTTTAATAGAATGGTTTTCACTTTGTGGTGTTTCTCCTTTCCTAAAGTACTAGTATTAACACAATTTTTAATTATGAGAAAATAACATAAGCAACACAAGCTGTCTGTGTACCCACAGCACCAACAGAAACAATTACACAATCTTATATGTAGTTACTAAGGAGAAAAAGTTAGTATCTTTTTTTTTTTTTTCCAGTTTTAACTAAAGAAACATTTCTCTTCCACCTGTGAAAACCCCGTCTCTATGGGATTTCTGATTTATGCAAATCAAATGAATCATATATCCTCTGGTTTTAGTCAGCTGGGACTGAAACCTCAATTTCTTCCAAGTCCAACAAGAAAAACCAAGCAAGATGCAAATTATGCTTTCCCCTGAGTCTGAAGTGGGACTGAGAGCCAGTGCTGGACAGCCTGCAGGGGCTTCCCAAGGACCACCAAACACAAGGGGCTCGGGTCGTGCATTTCCATTCTGTGACATGAAGCCCACATCCTTTCCACCGCAGGGTCCCAGGCAGGAGGCCCATGGGCTCCCAAGGACTTCTGCTGCTCCACCACCACCAGTCCCTGCAGGGCTCTCAGGGACACACAGAAGAGACCTTCCCTTCCATGTCACACTGCTTGGGACTACAGAAAGCCACAGAAACATCACTGGAATCTGGTCACCAGGCACAAAACAAAGGGCTTGATCAAAAGTGTTAAAAGTATTTTGCAGCCTGATTGATAGTGTTTTTATTTTCTGACTTAAGAAGCCCAGCCCAAGTAAGCAAACACTTCAGAAGAAAGTGCATTTTTGGGATTATGTCACCTCACCAGCTATGGTACTGTAAGCACTTATGTGAATGGTCAAAGCACTGGCACACTGGTGTCCCAGGAATAGGGAAATATAACTTGTGTCACCAGAAACATGAACATCAGGAAGGCTGTGAGAAATGAGTATATAATTACAAGGAGAGAAAGAGGCATTTAGAGAAAGTACCTTTTTTTGTCACCCCATCTTTTTGTTTTTTAATGTGTCAGCTATTAAATATCGCCACAAAACCAACTCCCTGGTGGATGACTCATTTTGTTGTTTGAGATCCCCACTTAATCAATTTGTTGTTCTTTTGCTCCAGCACTAATTGGTCTAGTAATGCAGTACTGCATCAGCATCTGACTTCAAATACCCTTCTCACAGGCAAAGGCTTCAGATGGGAGAGGTTGGTACAAAACCAAAGGTTTGTTATAGAAGAATATACAAAACAGCTCCACCCAGAACTGAATTGTTACATATATTGCTACATTTGCTGGACGCTAAAAATGCATATATGTAAATGAAACAACTAAGAAATCAGAAACAAACTCTGCCTAGCTATAGTAAACACAGAAATAAATGGAAGTATTGAAGTCCTCCATAAAACTGGAAGAAAAACTCAATTCCCCAAGAGGAGGAGGCTTTCTGCAGAGGTCTCAGCCTTTTTGTGCTGGTACCCCAGCAGCTTTTTGTGCCAGCATTATCAGACAGCAGATTGAAAAAGACACAGCAAGGGAAAAACTACTCCTGGTGTCGATTTCCAGAATTTGCAGAAAAAGAAATTGTTTCAAAAGGAACTCATTTGTGTAACAGAAAAACAGAGGGAAACAATCTGCTTTTGTTCCAGAGGGGGTCATGTGAAAATGCATCAAGTCTCCTGCCAACAGCCACACAACATTAAACACTACTTCAACAGCAGCAACCACAAGGCTTCTTTTTAAATTAGAATAGTTTCCCAATTTAGAGAAACATTGACTCCCAGAAAAATTAAACCAGTGGCCATTTGAAACACTGTGATCGGCATATTTCCTAATACTGAAAGTAAGCAAGTTCTGCAGCTGACCATACATGAGCAGATCAGCAGCAATGCTCCTTTACCTACAAGTCATCCCACAGCAAGGCACACTATTCACAGAATCATGGAATGGTTTGGTTTGGAAGACACCTTTGAAGTTTATCTAGTCCAACTACTCCACCATCTTCAACTCAGGCTGTTCAGAGCCTCATCCACACTTGAAAGCTTTTGTGCATGGGGCATCTACCACCTCTGTGACCAACCTGTACCAGTGTTTCAGTCTCCACTGAAAAAACTTCCTTACATCTAGTCTAAATCTGCCTTCTTTTAAATCAAAACCATTGCTCCAGTCCCAACAAGGGAATCATTAAAAAGGGACTAATTTTTCTTGTAGGCCATTTTTAGGTACTGAAAGGTCACAGTAAGATCTCCCTGGAGCCTTCTCTTTTCCAGGCTGAGCAGACCAAACTCTCCCAGCCTGCCTCTATAGGGAGAGGAGCTCCAGCTCTCTGATCTCCTCTGGATCCACTCTAATTAAAGTCCATGTCTCTCCTGTGCTGAGGGCCCCAGAGCTGGATGCAGCACTCCAGGTGGGGTCTCACCTGGGAGCAGGGGCAGAATCCCTTCCCTCAGCTGGCCATGCTGCTTCTGATGCAGCTCAGGACACAACTGGCTTTCTGGGTTGCAAGTACATATTGCTGCCTCTCCTCTAGCAGCACCCCCAAGTCCTTCTCAGCAGGGCTGCTCTCAGTGCCTTCATCCCCCAAACCATACTGGTGCTGTGGACTTCCCCAGCCCAGGTACAGGACCTTACCCTTGGCCTTGCTGAACCTCATGTGCCTCCCAAGGCCCATTTCTTGAGCCTGTCCATGCCACTGACGGAGACATCAAACAGCACTGGTCCCAGTATGGACCCCTGGGGAACACCACTTTGCCCATCAGGGTCTGAGTTGCTGACCACTACCCTCTGCACGTTATTCCTTTTCCAGTGAACAATCCACCCATCAAATCCACACGTCTCCAACTTAGAAGGATGTTGTGGGGGACTGTGTCAAAGGCCTTGTAGAAAATGACTGATGGCATCCATAACCTTATTTCAGCATCTACATTTGGAAAGAAAAGACCCAATTAGGCCAGACAATGCTTTTTAAAATATGTACCTCTATATACACCAGTTATTTTTTCCTAATCTTTCTGCAATGGAAAAAGAAATCATCCTCTCTGCTACCAAATTTTACCAGAGCAGTAAGGCCCTCGACCAGGGCAAGTTGGATCAGAGTCTGGAAGCACTCAGGCTTGCAATCTCGAAGACATTTCACTCCTTCAAGTCCAAATATCTAATCCAGAAAAATCCCTATCTGATGCTTTAAACAAACAAGATTACTGGACTTTAATTCTGCAACACAAACATATCAAAGGGTAAACTTGCACCTTGCCCGAACAAGATCGAGCAAC
The DNA here is from genome assembly GCA_025920805.1 of Petroica traversi. Lineage (NCBI taxonomy): Eukaryota > Metazoa > Chordata > Aves > Passeriformes > Petroicidae > Petroica > Petroica traversi. The sequence continues at coordinate 14,055,992 of JAHLSL010000046.1, read as the reverse complement.
ATCATTAAAATACTACTTTTTCAACAATCCTCTGGATTTTGACAGAGAGGTTTTTCTGGACATCCACAGATCATTTGGCATCCTCAGCTCATTTCTGGCACTATGAGCTGAGACAAACACCATGCTCTAGCAGGTATGAAGCTGTGCCCTACTGCTCACTCCAGGCATGGATGGCCCCAGTCCTACCTGGTGTGACAATCAAAAAAATAGTTCAAAGGCCTACACAAAAACATGCTTTTCTTGTAGTATATATTAAAAAATTTATTTGTAGGAAGCGTTTCATACAGGCTACCAGCATTGACAGCCTGCTCTTCTAATGCACGTAACTACTCTCTGAGGAAATGCCACTACATACTGGAGGATTTCAACCAGCTCCTGCCCTTCAAAGGAAATTCTCTCCTATGCTTTCCACAGAAAATGCATTCTGAGGGTGTATGCTGTGAAGTAATTTAAGAAATCTTGATTACATTTTGATGGTGTTTATTGAGTTTCTTCTTGGAGCAACCTTCCAGGTATAAAGATGATGCAGAAAAACATAAAACGTTGTTTTCTGTCCCATAGCACCATTTTGAAGCAAATCAGACAGCAGCAAAAAAAAAAACCCCAACATTTTAAGCTGAAAGCTCAAAGCACTGGGAACTTGCTCCCTTTCAGAAGGATCCTCCTGCTCTCAACCCTGCTGCTCAAGAACTCCCTGAAACAGATCCCAGTTTTCACAGCTAAGTGCCTGAACTTGAGTTCCAAAAAAATCCCCAAAATAGGCATCTAAATAATTGTTCTGGCTTCTGAGAGAAATGTGCTGTCAGGCCTGCCTGCTCAGCCTTTTTGGAAAACAGCCACTTTCTCTATTCTTAAATTAGGACTTCGAAGCCTAAATTTAGGCACTTGCTTTTGGAAATCTTGATTTGTGTTTTCTCTTTAAAGTAATGTTTCCCAGTCCCTGCCACTGCAGAGGTGATTCCTCCTTTTTCTCCTTCAAAAGTACAAATTATCCCTCCTCCAAAACCCCAATGATCAGCCTGCTGTTTGCTTTTGTAGATGTACTGGAACTGAAAGCGCTCGGCTGCTTGAGAACTGGAAGACAGCGCTGATAATCAGAGCTGTCAACCGTTTTCTGTCCATCTGCCAAAGCTGCCCAGTTTCTCCTTTCTATTCCCCAAGCCTTAACCACCCCTTCAATGTGTTCCCTTTGCCTTTCAACTTCCTGCCAACTCCAGATTACCCTTTACTTCCCTTTCTGAATAGCCTCTTATAGCAATATGATGCAGATTTTTGGCCCCTTGCACCAGCAGCAAACCCTCCAGCTTGCTGCTGACACACCAGGATCCGCAGTGCTGAGCTTTCACGCTCACCAGCAGCACCAGCATAAGGAAGTTTAGAAATAAATCATTTGTGTAAAATTCAGGGAAGCGTAACAAATGTGGGACAAAGGAGAGAAGCTAGTTTCAAACAGTTTAACCTCAGTGGGATTTCAAACTATTTGAAAACACATGGGGGAAAGGAAGACTTTGGCCAGGGGTATATACAGGGGGATAATTTCATAACATTACTTCTGTCGTTCCATTCCCCGAAATCCTTCAATAATGGTTACCTTATTATATAAACAGAAATGTGGTTATAAAGTATTTTACAGAACACAAATAAATACAAGAAAGGGTACTGCGAAACAGAATAACTAATTGCACTCAGTACACAATTCCTCATGAAACAAGAATCTCATTATCTTCAGATAGACAAGAGAAATGATAGTCCTTGCAATTTTATTCACGCTTTCAGCACGTCTAAAATAGCTCACATTAGGATCTAACTGTCCTAGGATTAAGACACACAAAATTCATCCTCTTGCACTCAGCAGCTCTTGATATGGCACAGGATGACTTCAGGCAGAGGGAAAACACCAAGGGTGATGGCCAAGCAGGAAGAGCAAGTTGGAAGCAAGCACACAAACACACCCAGGGAAGTACTAGGAATCAGAGGAAGATGGTTCATGGTTGCCTGTCCATGCCAGAAGGATGCATCCTGCATCCATCTACAAAACAAGGACACTTCATGCTGCAAAGACCCCCTCAGCAGCAGCAGATCTGGCATCATTCAGCACTGTGGTTTTCCTGAGAGCATGCATTTTCCTGGAATAATGTGTTCAAGGGGGTATATCCTGTGTCTGAGCACTGTGCCCATACACCAGCACTGCAATACTGGAAACTGCCTCACTGCTGCCAGCTCACAGCCCAGTGCTGTGAGGGTAATACAGCATACTCACACAATACAAGACTGAAGGAGTATTTACAGAAATAAAATGTGGAGGATGAAAAGGCAAAACATTCAGGTTTATTTCAACTGCTGAAATTGTAATATACAGCAACGACATTGAAGAGAAATTCTGGCTAGGGCCCAAGAACTCCCTCCTTTTTTATTTTTATTTTTTATTGAAACAGAAGAGCATCTGCAGCAAACTGGGTTAGATGAAAACAGGGAGAATATGTACATGGCACATGAGCAATATGTTGACTTTTTGTAAGGAAAGCCAAAGCACAGCGTTTGCCAGGTAACTTTGCTCCAAAGGCCCCCTCCCCAAGCACTATGGGCAGGGTTTATTAACAGTTACTCTTGGAATCTGAAGTTCCATTTTCTTACAAAAGCTGTGCTGGTATTGTAATTGGTTAAACAAGGGAACTGGAGGGCCCTGGCCAATGGCAAGTTGAATTTGAGTCAGCAGTGCCCTCGCAGCAGCCCTGTCCTGGGGGGGCATCAGGAACAGCATTGCCAGCTGGGCAAGGGAGGGGATTGTCCTGCTCTGCTCTGCAGCAGCCTCACCTCCAGTGCTGGGGGCAGTTCTGGGTGCCACAAAATAAAAAAGGTATTTTAACTATTAGAAAGTGTCAAAAGGAGGGCAACGAAGATGGCAAAGGGCCTTGAGGAGAAGCCGTATGAGGAGCAGCTGAGGTCACTTGGTCTGTTCAGCCTGGAGGAGACTGAGGGGAGACCTCACTGCAGTTACAGCTTCTTGTGAGGGGAACAGGAGGGGCAAGCACTGATCTCTGCTCTGTGGTGACAGTGACAGGACCTGAGGGAATGGCCTGAGGCTATGCCAGGGGAGGTGTGGGTTGGATACCAGAAAAAGGTTCTTCACCCGGAGGGTGTTTGGGCAGTGGAACAGCTCCCCAGGGTCACAGCACCAGCCTGACAGAGTTCAGACACATTTGGACAGTGCTCTCGAGCACATGGGGTGACTCTTGGGGATGGTGCAGGGTCCAGGAGCTGGACTTGATCCTTGTGGGTCCATTTCACCTCAGCTTAGTCTGTGATAACACTGCTAGCTGCAGCTCACAATGGAAAATTAGCCTCAGGAGGTCTGGGAAGCTGAAGAGTTGAGGAGATGAAGGGGAAAAAAGCTAAGTCCAGAGGGGCATAAGGACTTTACCTTTAATTTCTGATCTAATTTCTTTTATTCAAAAGCCACCTGCAAGAAAGTCTGAAAAATTTTTCTCTCCTTTAATAATGGGATTCCTGTAATCTCTGTCTGTGTACTTCACTCAAACCAACTTTATACTTCCACAGGAGAAAAATAAAGTTACAAAGCCTATTTTATGAGCCTTCTTGTTCAAAACTCTGCATTTTCTAACATCAGAGCCAATGAGACTACAGCCAGCAGGACCAAGAATAGAGAAGCCCAGCCTTGCATCACCATTACATTCAAGAGCACTGTGTACTCAAGACAGTATTTCTTTAATTGCCCATAACTCATAATTGCATAATAAAATTTAAAAAAAAAAAGAAGTAGGGAGAAAAAGAGCGACAAGTGGGACTGTCCCTCCACATGTCCCTCATTTCCTCCAACATCCTGCAGCATCAAATCTGAAGACCAAGAATATTTGTCACCCACCTGGCCCCTCCTCCTGCCAAAATCCTGCTGCACCAAGGTCTACTCTATATTTCAAGAATAAAACAAGTAGGGACATATATAATTCTTGGTTACCTCCTTTGCATTTAGTAGCTTGACACATGAAAGTCTGCCATCCAATCTATAAAAGTACTTAAACTTCTCCTGCACACGTGAAACACTCTACAAAGCAAAAAATGGTTGTGTGCAGCTGTCCTGTAAACAACTTTTAGCTATAAAAAGGTTATCTAAGGTTCACATGCTGACTAGACACAGCAAGCCAATAAAAAGTGGAGGAATTAGAAGACCATGAAAGCTGAGTGTGATAGTCACAAAGGTAATGCTACACCATGCAAATCTGACTTGTACAGGGATAAGGGTGCACATAAAACCTGAATTAAGATGCCCTGCTAAGATGTGAAACTACAACCCCTGTGTTCAGGTGGAAAACTGACACCTTTTGGAGGACCACTTGTGTTTTGGAAACCAGATCACACTGAAAAAGCACACAAACAAGTCACCCTTAGGCCAGTTACAGTATGTTAAGTGTTTATTTGTGTGCTTACTGTATTTCCAGCGCTTGTGGGGTCGTACCTGGAGTGCTGTGGGAGAAGTGAAATTCCCCGATGAGCCCGAGCACACAAAGCTACATGCAATATACTGAATTAGTCACATTCCTCAATACAAGTGAATTTCTATACTTAACCTAAAAGAAGAAAGGATGCATACTGGCACTATAAATGCAACCCCGGTGCTTGCCTTGTTGCCATTTCTTTAGACAGTCAGCCATGCTATAAGAAGTAAATCTTAAAACATTTTTAATGTTCTGCCTGTACACCTGTGAGACCCTGTGTGGCTGCAGCTGCACCAACACTTGGGACCTTTATTCTAAGATGCTAAACATCATGCCAGACTGTACCAGCATACACAAGTGAACAGTACTAACAGAGGTCAGACAAGTACAAATGACAAATGGCTTTAAACAGAAGAAGGTACAAAATACCCTCATTTTCTCACCATTCTGAGAATTAAAAGAAAAAAATAATTACTTTAGGTACAAGTGTTATGCCATGGCATTGTGCTACTCAGGGCAGAATCCTAACCACTACATGGCCTGTTAAACCCCCTGCCTTCAAAACAGTAAAAAAAAATAGGCTCTTTATTCAGAAAATCAACTATCTTTAAGATCTGACTGCCTTTCTAAAGGATAAAGGTGCTAACACTATAGAAAGCAAGTTTTTGACCTTGTTCCTGCCCAGGAATCACAAGGAGTACTGAAAGTGAAGACAACGTGTCCTGGCATAGGGACAGAAAACAAAGAGACAGGAGATTTCTTACAGACGCATTTGTCAGATCATTCCCTCACCTCTTTCCCTTCTTGTACAACACTTTGCACATCTGTAAATTGTTATTGTTGCCAAAACCATGCAGCCAGATGATGGTATTTACGTTACTGAAGCTCAGGGCTGAAAAGCATGGTGAGTCCTGAGGAGCTGAACATCCTTGCCTGCACCAGACCCACGTCAAACCAAGTTCAGCTGAGAATCAGCAACTTTTGGGGTACCCAATCATTGTTGTAACAAAGGCTCATGAAAGAGGACTGATTCCTGGAGTAGTTAGAAAAGAAAGCACTAGTACTGCCCATTTTCTTTGTTTGATTTTGGCAGCACTTTCTGAAATGTTACTTCATCAAAAGACCCTGCTCCAGGAGGCAAGTACAGCGGTTTCTTATACTTTATTATTTGTTTTCAGGGTAGAAAGACCAGCCAACCAATTAAAAGGAAATTCTGTAATGGTACAGCTGTGTGTGATCTTATCACTGACTCTTTCTATGAACTTTAAATAGACTACTGGAGGAAAAAACCTCCATATATCTGGCAACTTGCAAGCTGTTTTCTGCAAGTTCATAATATAAAAGCTTCAGTTACTTGCAGAAGTCAGGCAGTGAATTTCAGGAAAAAACATCCCTTTCCTCCAAAGTTTAGCCACTCTTTCCTTTCAATAAGAGGTATCAAATTGTTGGTGTGGCAAAAACTCTGCTGCCATTAAATCTGTTCCAAGGAAGAACAGCTAAACTGAATGCCCAGCTCTAGCACCAAATGCAGAAGGTTTTGCTACATTTGCCTCCTATTTTCACAAGCACTGGAGCAACGGCAGGGTCAGCACTGTATCACTGTGCAGCAGGGTCAGCACCATATATCACTGATGTGATATATCTGCTTTAAATGCAGGGACAAAGTAATATCCACCCAAACAGCAGTCAGCAGGTTTCCTTCCCAACCCTGCAGCTCTCCCCTGGAAAAGGGGGCACCACACATGCCTCCCCTACCTCACTGTGTGTGCAAAGCCTCTTAAACAACACCTCAGCAACTTACTCATTCCTAAAGATAAGCAACTGCATCCATGCAGTTGTGGTGCCCATCAGCAATCCTCAGGCTCAGAGTCATCACATCCCCTGATCTTTGCTCTCACTTTTCCCTTCAGCCCAGTCCACTATATAAACCATCTATACAGCCATACCCAGGGTGTGTGCAGTGACAAGGAACAGACAAGCACAGATTTGACACCACTGCAAGGCTGCTTGCATTCCTTCCCTACTCTCCACCCTGCCTGGCTAGAAGGACCCTGGAAAAACTGAGGTAGCCCCAAAGAAACCAACTAAGCAAGAAGATCAGCTTTCAGCCGGTCCATCCCACTGCTGATTTACTGCAGGAGAAGCAGCAGCAGGACATGGACACCTGGGTGACAAAGGGGCCTTATGTGGCTGCAGATGAGCAAAGCCATCACACTGCACCCAGCAAGGAACCATAGCAAAAAGAAAGGTAAATGAAACAGAGACAAAATGTCTAATGCAGAACTCTAAAATGCTCTTGAGGAGGCCAAAATAAAATGCACTGCACAATCATAATTTAACATATTAGAATGATTCTAGTGAAGTGTACAAAAATTGCAGAAAAAAGCACAAAATAACAAAAGGTCATACAAGATATGTCATGCAGAGCTAACTTAAAAGATTTCTTAAATATAATTGTAGCAGCATGAACTGACAGATCATTGCACTGTAAAAAGCAAACAACAACAAAAAATCCAACCTTGACATGTTTGTACTATGAAAGAGGCAGATTTTAGGATGTTTTAGTCTATTCCTGTCCTGAAAACTGCAGGACTAAGGATGGTCTCAAGGCAGGTCAGGTAGGGGAAGGGGGAAATGGTTAACCAAAAAGAGACCAAATGCATGAAGAACCAACATGTTTCTTTCAAGAAAAGGCAACTTGAATGTTTTATTCAGTCTAAACACAGCTAAAGTATTCCAACAGAAACAGTGCTAATGAAAATAAATTCACAGAAAAAGACTGAAGTAAAATCCTAAGCAGACAGTGAACATGACCAAAATCTCCTGCTGCACCCTGGCCAGCCTGAGGGCCTTGAGGGCAGTGGGGAAGAATCTCCTTTAATTCTCAGACTTATATGTTATACTGTAAGAAACATGCTATACTGTAAGAAACAACAGAAATAACCTTAGCAGTGATTTGAGAGACATCTTGAACACAGTAGCCCAAGACTAAATTTCAATGGGAAGTTTGATTTTCTGATAATATCAAATATTTTTTACTTGATGCCAATTTGTGAGGTGAGAAAAACACATTGCTACGCAATTAGTGATTTACATATAGGAAACAACGCTGACTGCTGCAAATTGAAAATCTAATCTACAGTGTATTTTATAAGTCTGCATATTCTGCCAGGAGTTAAAGGACAGAATCAAGTGGTATTTCATCAGCAGAACTTGTAAAGCAACTCTCTAAACTCTGGGTTAAAGACATGCTCTTCAGCATCTATATTAAGTCTCTGCAAATTAAATATAAAAATGTCAACATATTAAAAGTTGTTCAGCAGGTAAACCCTGTGCATTCTGAGTGTACCTATTTAATATATGTTTTGTACAAACTATGCAGGATACAGAATAATGCTTCAGGCAAATAAATTGCTTATTCATGTCAGCAGCTCTCTGAAAGTCTTACCCTCTGGAATCTCACCACCATCACATCTCTATTTTTACCATATGCTAAAAGCAAAACACGTTTTCATGCAGAAACCTCTTTTAACCAATTTTCCAAGTATTAAAACACCATTCTGTAGTTGCAGGTTATTTTTCCACATGTTTTTATCTCTGTGTAATACAAGCCCTCCACACAGATGTGTCACCTCTAAACCAAACAGCAGCAAACAGACTCCTCAATTAAACAGACCTGTTATTCTTGACTGAATATTTAAGTGCTCAAGTTCATACCCCCACACTGCAACTGGTATGTGGTGGAGGAATAAGGGTAGGGAAAAAACAAAACTGAAAAAGTACCAAAAAACCAGACTTTGTTAATATTCTACTCTCATGTAGACTGACAGCTTAGGTGGGAATTTGGTAAGGATCTTAGAAGAGCAATGATGCTGAAAGTGAGGATGTGTCAGAACCATCAACAACTGATTAGTGTTTCTTCATCAGTTGGGTGCAAAACCTGGCCTTTCTCCTCTGTTCTGCAAAAAGGGGTTTTTCAGGCTTTTGGGTGAGTAAGATTTTAAAAAGCAAAGACTGCAAAATAGATACAGACAGAAATATGAAAGTGTGAAAAGGTACCGCAACAAAAAATTAAGTGAGGGGTGGAAAACAACATAACTTCTCTGCTAGGCTTCTTCACACATGCAGTTGGCCACTCAACGCCACTTCAAGTTCAGATGGTCATCTCCTCCTAAAGCCATGAATCTCTCCTTTGAAGGCAACACAACACTGAAGTATGTAATAAAACACTCCAAGAGGATGGTTTTCATACACTGTAAAGTGTAGTTAAAACCTGGAAACATTACTGTGTTCTCACAGAGAAACACCTCTGTTTCTCATCCTTCAGGATGCAAAACTGTATTTTAACAGCTTCCTAAATGTATATTTTAAGACACAAAGTCAATTCCACAAATGCTTAGAAAACTGTACTGTGCTATATGCAACTGATACCTGAGCTGATGCATCGTTTGAGCCTGACGTGTTTTGTGAAACCAAGAAGTATTCGGTCTGCTCAACTGGAAAGTCATCATAGCTCTGCAATTGTTCAACTGGAATTTAGATTTGAGTCTCTGATCTAAACAAGTCCAGCACTGAATTTAGAAAGTATGAGCCAATTAAGACAGACTTTAAAAAAAGAGAGAAAAACATTTGAAAACAACATTAGCAGTCCCTTCCTGCATCATAATGCAACCACTTAGCAGTGGTGATAGAACAAGAAATCAATACAAAGAAGTACCAAAGGACATTATTTTTATTCTGCAAGGCATGACCAGACTTGCAGCCTGCTTTTGTGGGCTTCAAAGGGAGATGATGATGGTTTTGAAAGGGCTAAAAAAGGAGTAAAGAAGTTAGAGGTTCCGGGAACCTGTCAAGTAAAAGTGGAGGATCGGGTATGGCCTCTGGAAAATTACTCTGGAACGTAATGAAGGCTGCAAAACCAGAGGACAGAGTGTCATGGTTTGACTCTAAATAATGCCCCACAACTGCTTGCCCACCCCTCTGCAGATCTGGTGAAAGAGGGGAGAGAACTGGAAAAAGGTAAAGCCTGTGGAATAAGATAAGAACAGTTTAATAAATGAACTAAAATTAACAATAACAACAACAATAATAATAATGAAAAAGGAGGTATCAAAAAGAGAGAGGGAGGAAGAAAACCCCAGAAAGACAAATGATGCATGACACAATTGTTCACCACTTATTGGCCAATGCCCAGCCCATCCCTGAACTGCAATCAGAGCCTCCCAGCCAACTGCCCTCAGATTATATACACTGACCATGACATTCTGCAGTATGGAATATCCCTTTGGCCAGTTTGGGTCAGCTGTCCTAATTGAACTTCCTCCAGCTTCTTATGCACCTGCTCACTACAGAGCATGGAACACTGAAAAGTTCTTGATTTAGAGTACACCCTGCTCAGTAACAATTAAAACATCAGCGTGTTATCAACATCATTCTCATACTAAAGCCAAAACACAGCACTGTACCAGCTACTAAGAAGAATATTATTCCAAATGAAACTAAGACACAGAGAAACCACTATTTAAACTCATATGACAAGTGGTCTGACACCATTAACTCTAAAAATGGCTTATGCCCATGCACCACTTTTACCTTTGAGACAGTAGAGGCATAAGCAACAACTGATGCATTAGCAGGGCAATGATCTACACTAAAACACAGTGGCCTTCACATGATTACCTGTCTTTAGTTTTACTCTTCATTTTTAACTGAACAAAGATATGCAGTACTCCTTACTGACTTGCTCAGTGCCATCTCTCAATCTCTGTGTCAGGATCTGCCACCCCACATATTGTTGGTGTTCCCTCATACTGGTGTTCTCCTCTACTCCTTACTCTGTGTTTTAAGCTCTTGCAGATGGTGATGGAGGCACTCACACAAAACATCCCAGCCCACATTTGAGTCTAGTGGCTGGGGCCTGGAAAACCCAGACACTTCTTCTACAGCCACAGTAAGTAAGAGGCTACAGAGGCAGCCATGGTCTAAGCTGCACCTTCTGGGTGGCAAACAAGTCAGAACTCAAAAAAATATGAAAAACCTGCTCAAATATTTTGCAAGAGGCTTTTCTGCTTAGGCGTGTTACAGATGCAGAGAAAAAAAAAATCTGTAAGTAACCAGGCCTACTGTACTGGCAGCTTACTTTCTGTCACTATATCACATGTTAATAAAAAAAGAACATTCTGCACCATGTTGTACAAATGCAGGTATTTTCCCCATTAATGAGGCTTTATGCATGCACGAAGTCAAGCTCACAAGATTAATGCAAACCTTAACAACATGCCAAAAGGCCACTGTACACCAAGTGAATCAAGGGATAAATGTATGATGCAAGGAATAAATGCATGACCCTAATTTAGGACAAGCAGGTGAGTTTGCATTAGTTCACAGGGTCTGTGATCAGCTAAGAGCAACCTCTCCAGGTCAATACTGCAAAACAGAAATGAACCACCAAACCACAGACATTCCCCATAAGCATCTGCTGCCCTGCAATCCACAGAAGCACCTACATAAAATGGAAGCACAACTTTCACTGTGTCCTTCAAATCCAGACTCATGTGCCTCTCCCAAGAGCGGCCTGCAGCCACCACACAAACCACTTGTCAAAAGCATGCCAGCAGCCATGTGCATGAGCTGACCCCACAGACTCTTTCCAGCATGCAAACAGGACGTGCACCCGAAGCAACATGACATTTGAACTTCAACATGCAAAAGGGTTTCTCAAGTTTCTTTTTCTGAAGGGCAGGGTGATGTTAAACATTGAAGAATGTCATCCTCCTAACCAGTTAAAGGTTTAATTATTGTTATTTAAGTCAAAGGTTCTCCCTACTGTTTGGCAAGGAGATGGTTCTCAAAATGGTGATTCAAAACAGTAGTGTTTTTAAAAGTAACACAGAGCACAAAATATTCCTTCAGGAAAAGGTTAACTGAAGCTTTCTGATTCAATTATCTGCATAGAAATAACACAACTGAAAGGAAGTCTACACAGAATAAGGTATAAAGGTCCATAATTTCCCACATCTTCATTGTCTCAAGTGAACCCAAACCTGAGGACACAAGGATCAGCTCAAGGACTAGACCTCTACGTTCAGATCACTATGCTGACAATGACACAGTATGGCAAATGTAAGAGTAGATTTCTTTTATTTATTTCTGAGAGCCTCAAGATCTGTATTTAAATATATGTGTCGTGGTTTTAACTCAGCAGAGGAGCTGCTCCTCCACAAAGCTGTGGTCTGCTCCAGACCTCAATCACATGGTGTCTACAGGAAGAAGGCATTTTCCCACAACTAGCGCTTGTTAAGGGCTCTTTAGTCTACATGGGCACAGCAAAACATTGCTTTGACCCGAAATGCTTCCCAGAAAACTTTTAAGAGCAAAAAGTGAGGGAGAAAAATAAAAGAATCAATGCAAACTTGCCTGCTTATGAATTAACTAGCTAAACGTGAGGTGTATTTGGTTTAGTAAGCTAACCAAAAGTATTCTGCAAATTAATACTTGTCAGTTTTTGTCCTACCCTGTTAACATCCTTAAGACGACATCTACAAAAACACCCACTGGCATACCGAAAAGCTGAGTGTTACCTGAAATCAAGACTACATCCTTTTTGAAATCAAGTACAAGTTTACAGCAGAGCCTGAACATGTGCATAGGAAGAAAGCAATTACTCTACAGTCACTGCAAAGAGAGCTGGCAAGAAGAGAACAGTTTTCTCAAGGTCAGGAGGGAGAGGAGCACTTCCAAATGATAACAGAAGAACAGTCACTTTGTTCAAATCACTGACCTAGAGTCTCAGAGAGGAGGGTTATGTAGTGATCAAAGTGCAGGGCACAATGTGAAAATGCAGGAAAAAAGGTTTCTTCCATATTTGCTGTATTGCACAAGCAAGTTTTATCTCCTGTAAATGTTAGGGCAACTCAACATATGTAGTCACTGCCCAAAGCATATCAGGTGGTGGGCAAATGTTTGATATGAAGTTTTGAAATAGATTAAATTAAACACAGACAACTTTAGCTTAAATACAAATTCATGCAATGCCTGTGTATTTCTACCAGCTCAGTATGTCATCATCAAAGCTATCATTAATGAATGCCAACCTCTACAGTTAATAAAGTTTTAATAAAGGCATGAAAAATATCTAGTTGCAATGGGATGCCAAGGCCAGCTCAACTCACAACACTGAGCTCAGCCTAAATAGGATGATTCATTTGCTCATGGAGAAGTGACAATTGCACTTAGCAGTGTGCCTTTTTTGTAAAATCTCTACACCTGGTAAGGAGGTTTATTCCTGTTTCACACAAATCAACTATTTCACCAAGAAAACAAAATAATTCTCCAATGAATCCAATACAGCAGGAAAGCATTTACAAGTCACATTCTTCAGACAAGTTTGCTCTTGTGCTCTTATTTGCCCTGTAAGATAATGTGTTGTAAACGCCAAAACACAAACAGAGAAACCAAGGCAATAAATTTCAGGAGATTAATTTCTTTAAATAGATATAAGGAGACCCAGTGCATACTCAGCTGACGATAACTCTGCAGGTTATTTCCACAATAAGATTGAATGCAGCATTTATTTGATTTGTCAATCAAAAAAAATCAATTCATGTCACTGTTTGCATTACCCTCATCAAACAGAGATCTAACTGCTGTTGTTGGGTGATGGGGACAGGTTTCAGTGCCCTCAGAAACCAGATCTAAATCACTCTCATCAGTCAGCACTTAGGGGCTGCAGGGATGTCAGCCTAAGCAATGCCCTCTTAACCGTATTGCTGCAATACCAAATTTAAACAGCCTTAGGAAAGGTCACAGCAATCTGACCTGGAAATAAGTTTTTAAACAGACCAACTTCTATGTAATTAATTGATTATCCTTTTCATTTGTCCTTGTGTGTTCTTCCATTTAAGGGAAAAAGCATTTTCAATGCTAGCATGCACAAATTGAAGGAATCTCTGCATTTTTAACACATGTAAGAATCACAAAACGAATCAGCAACTATATTACAAAAATTATTGCTGTTTTTTTGAAGTGTCTGGAGCACATGGAAAAGTGTGCTATGACTGTCACTCAGAAAACATTGATTTTTTTCTATTATACAGTAAAACAGCTTTGAAAAGATTATGCTGCAGCCTGGAAGAATGTAACTTTGTACATTGTAAAAACAGGAAAACAAAAGCATTACTGCAAGAACTGAGGTCAACAGCCCCCACAGTATTCCTATGTCTAAACAGATTTATAGATTTCACCCCCATACAACTAATTCAGGACATGGTAATGACAGAAGGTCAAATAAAAGAGGATTGACATCAAGAGGACAAAATGAATGAGTTGATATGCAGGGCAGGTTACAGTAAATAGCATAATTACCTATACATGACTTCACACCCTAAAGGAAGAGCTGCCAAATCTAAGTGGAGCTTTTGTAGCTGTGAAGAACTAACATTTGACTTGTGATCCATCTTAAGACAGCAGGAAGAAAACAACATACCAAGAAAGAATAGGTAGAGGTATCTGTGGCTCTGCTCTTCAGCAATGAAAGAGCACCCCTGCCTGTCTTTAGTTTAAAGTCAGAAACAAAATCTCCATGTCCTGAATAAAAAAAAAAAAACCAAACCACACCATCAAGAGCCCATTCACTCCAAAGGGCTTTCTCAGTCCAAAAGAGCCTTCCTGGCATGAGCTGTCACCGGGAACAACTCAGAGAGCTAAGTCACCTACCAGGTGGCAGGGTGACACCTGACATGGCACTGAGCTCACCCTCCCATCCAGCCACTGCTCCACACCACCACACTGCTGGCAGGCAGCAGGGAGAATGAATGATCACTGGTGACATCCTTTTAGAACTAGCTCCAAGAGGGTCACAGGGGACAACAGCACACAGAGGCATGACACTGTTTTAACATGGCATTGCAGGCAAGTGCTGTTTCTCTCCCAAAAATTTTTCTCAGGTGGGGTACAGACGTCATTAACTGGGAGATTTGCTTTGTCTGCCACCGAGTGAGGGTTGCTGAGCCCACCAGAAGAAGGCAGAAGACAAGTACTTTAACCTTGTGCTTCATCTGAGTGTCTTTTCTTTCTGAGCTCAGCAGAAATAGAAGCTTTTGATGTTGCAATGTTTACTGCCCCAAAAATAAGGAAGGCAAAGGAATGAGGTCAGCTCAGAGAGCTGAGTGCATTTAACCAATTAGCAACTGAATGTCACTTACAAGGAACATGCTTCCCAAGGGGCAGCTCTGGATCACACTCAGCATTGGGCTCTCCATCTGTGGCTGCCGGACTTGAGCACCAGGTCAGCCTGAAATCCTAAAATACTGTCAGTTACCACCAACATTTCCAAAAATCTGAATCTTCAAACATATTTTAAAAAAACTGTTCCTAGCAAGTTGCAAAAGAAAGTACAATTAAAGGAACTGTCCAGAGGCCTGACAGATCTACACTACTATTTCAAATTTACTTTTCTTTTTCTTCTGTTAACTTATTTTCTCTAAGTTAATTCCTCTTATAAACAACACAAAATGAAAGTCAGCGGGGAAAGAAGAGATTAAACCAGAGAATTCAAAATATTTTATTTCAATTCTGGCTGTACTAAAGACAAAGAATGCAACAAGAAGAATTCGTGCTGAGAAATTTAAGAACAACATCATCTTACTAAAAATACTGCAGTAAGTAAACTCAGAGACTGGTCAGACAGCACATAAACTAAATATCATTCATGATGTTATATTCAGGTACCAAATATGCATGAGTTTTAATCAAAGATAGTCCATCTGATCAGCTGCTGCTAGGTAAAAGGCACTAACTCACAAAGTGCAGCTGTTTTTCAAAAAGCAGCATGAGGCACAGAGACCATCAGCCACACTTTTGCCAGCTTGCAAGACAAAGCCACACTGCATATTCATTTCAACGCTGCTCTCCCTGGTTGCATTTGAATGCTAAAATACAGGAGACTTAAGTCAGAACACATGATAAATTCACTTAGCTACTTATGAATAAAAAACATGGAGAAGAGCTTCCAGCATGAATTACATATGTAATGTGTGCCTTGCACGAAATTCAGTAAAATCAAGCAAAATTCTGGCATGTCTTTTAATGCTCTTGACCAATATCAGCTGGCAACAGCATCCCTGAGGGCAAATTCGGCAAACACAGCACAGTGGTCCTTTTCATTTGCTACTAAGTTCACATAAAGCTGGGAAGGGATCTCCACTGAGCTGACCCCAGCTATCTCCAGGTAACTCAAGTTTCAGGTAAAATCCTCCCTCTGTGTGCAGTACAGCTACATCCAGGCAGCCTACTTGCCGCTCTGAAAGCAGACTATATCTAGTGCACCACAAATACATGAATACTTGTATTAAAAACTCCACCTTTTATTGCTAAACAGCATCAGACGATCACATGTGCCACAGGCTGACTCTCCCCGACACAGCTTCAGCTGCTGCTAGCAGCGGTGAGCCTGCACCAGTACTTATCTCTAGCTCTGGAGTACTTTAACAGCAGAGGAAAATCTCAGGCTGCGACTGCACCGAAGGGCAAGAAGGGCTTAGAGTGAAATACATCGCAAAACTGCTCAGCATCACTCATTTAAACCAAACAGACCCCCTCCCTCTACGCTGGCAGCTTGATACTGATGCACCATTAGCCCGCATCTACAGGACCTTCGCAGCCGCAAGCCCTCCACCCAGCGCGGCCCCGGCGACAATTCCAGCCGGCGGCTCACGGCAGGCCCGCAGCTGCCGGCTCCTGGCAGCGAGCTCTGGCAGAGATAACCTCACCCTGGGAGCAACGTGGCCCAAAACTCTGCCGAAAGGCTGTGCCGCCACGGGAGACGCCTGCACGCTCTCCTCTAGTTTCAGCTGCAGGGCGTGTTTCCATTTGCACGGAGCGGTTTTGGAGACTTCCTGATGGGAAGCATCCCAACTGCAGCCATGCCCCTGCCTTGTTTTCCCTCGCCATCGCTAGGAGCCGGCTGAGCTCTTTGCTGGACTTTTCTGTCACAGCCACGAGAACTCTGCCATGGCACAGAATCCCACGGCACCAGAGATCACCCGAAGCGCTGAGAATACAGATGAGCCCGGGGCACGCAGCGGGCGCTGCACCCAGCTGCCGGAGCGATAAACGCCTCTGGCCGTCCGCCAGCAGCCCTCCTTGCTCAGCAAGCCAAGGTGCTACTATTCCTGCCCAGGTCTGCAAAACTGGCCTTTTGTCTGCAGACTCACAGCACAGATCGATTCCGGAAAGCTCTCTGGAGAGGGATCCTCAGATGCTGCATCCCTGGGAATCAGGGGAAAGGAATGAGGGCAGAAAAGCAACAAACGCAGGCAGGGAAGGAGAAAACGCACCGCCCAAGACAATACCTCACATAACCCCGGGCACTGCTTCTAATGCTGCTGGAGCCCGAGGGCTTCCAGGAGATGAAGAGATAAAAGCAAAGCCATAAAGTTTTTAAGAAAGTCCCTGCACAGGCATCTGACACACTGACACATTTCTACCGCTTGCCCTTCCTTTACTGCTCATTTCCCAACGTACTCCTCAAACATCCAGGTTTTAAGACGGGCCGGCCGCTTCCAGAAGCGCCGCACATCTCCAGGGCGCTGGCTTAACGCGGCGCCTGCCCTGTCCCACACACAGACCCGGGAACCTCCGTGCCAGCGGCTCCAGTTCTAAACCAGAAAAGCGGTCAGGGGCGCCGGGCAAGAGCTCAGGGAAGAAGGAGAAGTAACATCCTTCCCCTCCGAGCCCTTCCGCCGGCAGGCTGCCTCGCTCCGCCGGGCTGCTCCCGGCCGGCAGCAG
>JAHLSL010000046.1:13969973-14038352 GCA_025920805.1 Petroica traversi | reverse complement strand
GCGCGGGGCCGGGGCGCTCCGAGCGGGAGCGGGCGGTAAGGAGGGCCGAAATGCGGGCCGAAATGCGGGCCGTAATGAGGGCCGTAATGCGGGCGGTAAGGAGGGCCGAAATGAGGGCCGAAATGAGGGCCGAAATGCGGGCCGAAATGCGGGCCCCAGCGAGCGGCGCCGGGCAGATGCAGCTGGTGGCTCCTGTGTTCTGAAGTAACGGGCTTTGCAACGTGACGGCATTTTTGAATGTACGCCCTGGCTGCATATTTTAACTCGGTCGTACAATAAACCCGCTGGTTTTGTTGTGTAGTTTACATGCATATGCAGAGCTGGCCCCCACAGTGTCAGATGTCTGAGAAAGGAATCTCAAAGCACCCTCTTTGGCTCCTCTCCAATGGCAGGGATGCTCAACAGAGGAAGAAAAGTTCTGTCCGCCCTCTCCAGACATTTCGTCACCTCCCCGAGATCCTAACGGGACAATAGTGAGGGTGCCTTGGTGTTCCTAACTGGGAAAAACCCAGTTTGTTTCTTTTCCTCTCTCGCATATTCCCTCTCGATGGAAGATGACCTTTTAATTCCCCCCCCCCCCCCCAAGAGTTGTTCCGTCTCTTTGTTAATTAAATGAAAATGTTACATAAATAAAGAGCAGCTTTGCTCAGGAGAGGAGTCAAGCAGCAATTTGCATAGGGTTTATTTGAGATCAAGTATCTCCACTCAGTGGGAAGCAGTTAGCAATTTTAGAAAGCTGGAGTAAAAAGGCTTTCCTGGAGCTTTCCCTCAGCTATAAAAGACAGCTGGTTGGGTGAAGCCATCAAAACTGGCTATGCCAACCCAAAATCCAGTAGCTGGACAGTGATCCCGTGTCCATAGTCATTTACCAAGGCCCATGCCCATGGTCGTTTATCTGAAGCAATGCATTGCAACCTCACCTCACCCGATTGAAGCTCAGTGTGCAAACAGCCCCAGAAGGAATGCTGGGCTGTAAACAGTCAAGAGGAGATCCCAGGATGGTCAGCTGTGTCCTGGGGTGCAACAGGCACAGCATCACCAGCTCATCAAAGGACGTGATTGTCCCACTCTGCTCCACACTGGCGTGGCCTCACCATGAGTCCTGTGTGCTGTTTTGGTCACCACAGTACAAAAAGGACATTATGATATCTGAGAGCATCAAAAGGAGGGCCACGAGGATGTGGAGAGCCTTGAGGGGAAGCCGTATGAGGAGCAGCTGGGATCACTTGGATGGTTCAGCCTGGAGGAGACTGAGGGGAGTCCTCACTGTGCTTTCCAACATTGTCACAAGGGATAGTGGAGGGGCAGGCGTGGATGTCTTCACTCCTGTGACCACAGGCAGGACTCAAGGATGGACACGGAGCTGAGTCAGGGGAGATTTAGGTTGGATATCAGAAAAGAGGTTCTTCTTCCAGAGGGTGATTGGGCACTGGAACAGGCTTCTCAGGGAAGTGGTAACAGCTCCAAGCCTGAGAATTCAAGGAGCATTTGGAAATGCTCTTGAGCACATGGTGTGACCCTTGGGGTGAGATGTGCAGGGCTAGGAGTTGGACTTGATGATCCTGGGGGGTTCTCTCTGACTCAGCATATTCCATTATTCTATGAGTACAGTAATGCAGAGTGTTTCCCAGTGGGATCAGAAATGATCTTCCTTAAGCTCTTACTGGGATAAGAGAAAATCTCTCACTAAGTGCCATGGCACTGTTCTTTAATCTTATTTCTTTTGTTAGTGTGAGATGTTAGGAATGCTCTTTTGTTGCTGTTGGAAGAGTTTTTTCCTCTTTTTGTTTTAAAGCTCAAATCTTTATTTCCATGAAGGACCAAACCCTTGCCTGTGTGTTTTAACGCTTTGGAAAAAAAACTCCAAACCCTACGAAAAACCAGCACAGCTTTCAGGTGGTTGTGCCTTTCTGAAGGCCCTTCACCCAAGTTTGTGTTTTGGATGTTTCTGAGGCATCCCTTCCTGTTTGTGAGAAGTCAAGCCATCTTAATTGAATAAGGCATAAAGACCCATTTTTTTCTCACTTGAGCCAAAATGTGCTGAGCTCACTGAAACAAGATCAGCATTAGGTCTTTTCACATCTTTCACACTTTATTTAAAGCACTTTTCAGTGTGCTTTAAATAAAATTCCTTCCCAACAGGCCTACACATTTGTTTCCATGGTTTATTGATGAGAGATGATTGCACCGAGTGTTACTTTCACAGCCAAAACAGCTTTCTAAATCTGGAAGGTGCTTAAATAATTAAGACTCAATCTGGCTGTTTAAAAATAAAATATAAGAACTTGAGATGCAGCAAGGGATGGAGCAGGGCATAGGGAATAGATGGAGAGAGAGCAGCACTGTGTGCAGGAAAGGGGTGTGCTGCTTCCTGATCCCCACGCTGTCCCACAGGGAGGGAAGCGTGCCCCAAGCCCACCCGAGGCTGGCACGGACCTGCTGTGCCTCCCTTCACTTGGAGCTTGCCTTTCTTGCTTGGTGGTGGGGTTTAAAGGGACTCTCTATGCCCAGGGTGCTAAGTAAGTGGCACTGGAGAGGGAAGGCACAGCAGCTGATGGAGGAAATGATGAGGCTGGGGGGTGAGATTTTGGTTTTGCTGGCTCCAGCGTGAGACTCCCAGACTGCCTGCTGGTCTGCTGGTTCTTCCTTCTCCTGGTCTCTCCACAGTGCTCATGCTGTTACCAGTCAGTGAACAAGAGCAAGGTCACAGCATGGGAAATGTCATTCCAGAATTACCCATTTGGGAGAACTAAGCAAACAATGCCAAATGTTTTGGCACTTAATGTTTGGCATTTAATAGCGGTAGGAGCTGGCCAGTGTAATCCTGGGCTGCAGATGTGCTGAGCCCCAGCATCATCCTCATCTTCTTGGAGCTTCTGCAGGTTTGTCAGGAGTGAACACATAACCATTGACCTCTCCACTGAGCACTGATGAAATTATTGCTGGTATATTTGCTCAGGAGGGGCTTCAGAGGCCTTGTTATCAGAGTGGAATCAAGGAGGTTGGACTTCAGAGAAGGGCAAATTAAACATTATTCAGTGTTTACACAGAAGAATTGCTAGGGTTGATGTAAAATAAGATATACATTGCATATAATTTTAACCAGTATCTTATGACTATTGTAATCCTACCTTTTGAGAGAGAAGAGGCAGAATCTGAGCACTGTGGAAAGCCAAGTCCAGGTGACCTAGCCTAGGCAGCAGCAGCAGCAGCAGAGGTGACAAAGAGGCCTCAGCAGATAGGGCTATCCTCACTTAATCAGTGGTACACAAAGGGAAGAGGTTAAATAGATACCAGTGTTTGAGAGAATGGGTAGGAAGAGAACAGCTGGGAAGTTTGAAAATCGAGTGAAAAGTCAGTGAGGGCTGCAGCACTGAGAGGACAAATGAGCTTGGAATGGAAGGCCCACCAGCACAGCGTTTGAAATTAGCCTGGATAGAGGGTTAGAAGTGTGTGTTCCAGGGAAATGAGCCCAAATCGTCTTATTTTGGGGGATGAGTTACCAAATATGTCTTACTTTAAAAAAAAAATCGTTAGGAATCCTAGCTATGCCTATATAGTAGCAGTTCATCATACACACTGTAATGAATAGGTCCTTGTTTTGATTAGAAACAAATTAATCTGGTTTTTCCAGAAGTAAATTAACAAATTGATTAGAATAAATAACCATCATTTGCCACTCAGTCATCTTAACGGGATTTTTCAGTCCTTCCTGAGTTTGCCTTGGCATCCAGCCAGACTGACTGAGGCAGCTCCATATCCTTTATCAGCACAATAAATGGGATGCGATTACTGTTCCTAGAACAAACACTGGGCTAAAGAATCAGGCTTCAAATTGCAGCATCTATTTCTTCTGAATATGGTGTTTTCTTCTGCTGTGCAGACAGCAAATGCTTCATGCTGCCTGTACAACTTGGTCTAACTTTTAAGTACTTGATCTTTGTCGAAAAAGCTTCCAAGCAAGTCTTCCTTCATAATTTTGTATTTTCAGGTCTCACAAGCAAGTGACTGAATGAAGCTGCTATTTTGAGGTTCCAACACAGAACTGGTGTGAATACACTCACTCTGTCTTCTGAGGTATGATTACGTTGCAAACTGTCTTAGCTTTTGAGGGTGCTTTTTGCAAAATTCTCACAGGCTGAGTGGAAGCAAATTCTTGGCTCTGTGTTTCTAATAAATTTTCATGCATTTTACACTAACAAGAGTTACTATTCTGCATTTCCTATTCCTCTTATGTCTCTGTGCAGCGTGCGGTGCTATAGGCAAATAATTAAATAGGATTGAAGACCCGCACCAACTCACCAAACTTTCAATGTATTTTAAGAGCCAGATTTACCCCAAATAGTGTCCCACAAGACCAAAACATTTTGTTTCTTGTCAAATAGATCAATAATTATGGGCTCTTATCTGTTACTGGTGTTAATATGCTCTTCTTTCTCACCATGCTGCTCTTCATTTCAGAGAGAGAAATGTGATTGAAGTCGACCCTTGTCAATGCTGCTAAAGCTTTAATTACCTCGAATTCAGACGATAATGAGCCCCAAGAATCTTGCCACTATGTAACAGCCAGTTTCCTCCCATGGCACTGCTGGGGCTGCTATAGGAGTCACAGAAAGAATGACAAGGTGTTTCTGATGATCAAGCAGTTCCAAAACGGGCATGAAGGAAGTGGTCACTTAACCCAGAGTTATGCAGTGATTAACTCAGCTAACGTGTGGGTAGTGCCATCAGTCTGCCACCTCCTTCACAGAGTCCACGGGAGAAGTGGCAATCAGTACTGGCTTGTTCATAAGCCTGTGCTGAAACCACAGCTCTCCCTCTGGGGCAGCCCCAGGCTCTGGCAGGGCATGACCCACCATAGCCTGTCCAGGGGTTTGCTGGTGGCTCCAGTGGGCTGGGGAGGGGACAGCATAGAGAGTCCCCCTGGTGTGGCTCTGTCCCACTGCTCTGCTCGGATCCCAGAGAGCCCTGTGAGCCCGGCCCTGCTCCCTCATTCCCTGCCTGCTTTTGGGTATTCCACTCACAATCTGGGGACATCTACAGTTAAAAGCAGAAGCTCTTGAGGGGAACGTATATTGTCACTTCATATAGCATGCAGCTTCTGCTGGAGGAGAGTGATTTTATAAGAGCTAATGGTAATCACAGTAGGGTGAACAAAATATAAAACTGCGTTATTTTGCATTAGTAATTGGATGCCTTACTCCTTGCCTGTTCCTACTATGGTGCCGCTTTGTTGATTTACTGTGTAGATTACAACATCTAATCCTTCAAAACAATGTGTGGTTTCCCAAAGAATCATAAATCCATCATTGTCCATTGCAGCCTGTCAACGGTTTTCCTCTAAATCTCAGAACTAGTGGGACTGGGATTTGGAGCTGTCGTGTTAGTGAGTATAAGGGAGCTGGTAAGAGTGCAACACTTACTGCACTCTTATTGCTGGTATTTCCAGGAAGAGTATTAGGTATTTTGATTTACAGAATCAGTTATGGGCAGCATTTGCAATCCCTCTTCATGTGCCATGCTGGCTATCCCTTTCTCTTTAATCACAACCAGTATAAACTGTTTGAGATAATCCTGTTGTTGACAGAAAACTCTGGCTTACCGCTTAGAAGCAAAGAGTAAATCATGTTTTAAAAAGAGAGGAGAGAGTAAGTATTTTTGTAAATTCTTTGGTTTGTCTGAAAACATGAATCTAAATGGTTGTCATTCCGTGTTGGAATTTTTAAAGTATGAAATCCATTCAAACTACTTTGTTGGTGAACCTATGGTGCCAACTCCTTATAATCAGGATAGTTATTAAGTCATCACTGTAGTCATGCTTTTGAGGAGGCAGTTTCCCTACGGAGTGTTCTGATCCTGATATGAGGATACTCCTTTTCAGCCTTAAGAGTCCGTAGAAAATCTATTGTGCATTTTGAGGAAACCACTATACCTGGACATTTGTCCTGAGTTAAAACTACTGTATACTATTTTAATAGTCTGTTTTATTGCTGGTCCGTGCAGACCAGCCTGCAGCCTGCCTTCCTGGCTGCAGGGTACTGAAGCCTCAGTACACAGCTCTGAGCCCTCCCCTGCCCATCTTCCCAGCAGAACCTGCAAACCCAATGTGCTGTCTCTGTTGCTTGCTCAGCCCATGTGCTATGGCAAGAGTAACGTTTTTGCAGATGTCCTTTCCCACTTTTAAGGGTTATTCCAGCTCTTGCCTGGGAAGGCAGAACCTGCCTTTGCCCTGTGGTCTTTGCAGTCTTCTTGGGAGCTCCACTCATGTGACCTGGGAAAAAGGAAGCCTGGGAATGTATTTTACGGGCAATTGGAAAAAAAAATAAATGCAGAGATAAAAATTAAGCATACAAAATAACTGGTGTTTTGGGGGTTTCCCATTCTCCCTGACCATCTTCAGAGAGTTCTCTGGAGATGTGCAGCTGAAGAGCACACTACTCAAAGCAGAGGGTGTTGCTGATGTTTCTAGCCCTGTTGCTGACCTCAGGAGAACTGTGAGGGGGCCTGGGTGGGCTCCTCAGCTGTGAGCTACCAACAGCACCCTGCCAGCTATTGGGAATAATCTTTGGTGAGTGATATAGCAACCAATCCAGGTCAGATTTTGTGAAGGAGGTATTTTAACATAACCCTTCTTGTCAGATGAAAAGTATCTTTGCTTTCTCTGGGAAGGATGGTGGTTTGGTTTTTATTCTCCTAGGAATGCAGTTTTTTCCCAGCTGTGAACAATACAAGATATAAGTAGATAATGAGATAAAAATAGGTGAATATTCCTCTCTTCCTCCTTCACTCTTGACTTGTTTTGACCACTCACACTGTAAAACTCATGGCAGGGATTCTTTCCCACTATGTGTATGCATAGTACACTTCAAATACGTAGATGGGAGAAGGGTATAGAAATGTCACATCCCCTGGAGCAATTGTGATAATGACCCAAGGAGCTCTTGGGGAAGACTGGGTAGATTCCTGGTCTCTTTCCAGGGCAGCCTCATGGGCTCATTTTAAGTAAGCAAAATTCTTACAGATGACTGAATCCATTCCCTCACCCTTGGGCAGAATAAGATTTTCCTCAGCATACCCAAAGACATTGAACTATTCCTGCTGTGCAAGGTCAGCAGCCAAAAAGAACATCCCCGGCCCCACAGATGATCATGTCCCAAGTGTGTAGGTTGTGACTGTGGCTGCCAGCCAAAGCCATGTTAAAGTCCACAGGAGGTCGTGATGGGGTCCTGGGAAAGAAACGTTCTTGCTTTGAGCAGAAGCTGCAGTCTCTGGGGTCTGGTCTTCAAAGAAGCAAGCCTGATTTACACTCCTGAAAATAAATTATATTTAAAACAATGCTCTGGTCAGTCTCATTAATTTCTTCTTGCCTTCCTCACAACTCTTTAAACAAAGTGCCTACTAACTTCAGCATGAAAATAGTATTTAAAATACTTGGATTTACTTCTAAAATTATTTTTTTAAGCTGCCGAGGTGACATTTGTCCAGGCTTGTCTTTTATGTGTAAATACATTTGAACTTACAGTCATGTCTTTTAGTTTTATGTTTTTTTCATTAAGCCTTACACATATTCTGATGACACCTAACATTTCTCCCATGCCTCTGGTACATAATTTGGTCTATAGTCTTCTTTCCAACTTCCTGCCTTCATAATTTGTTGCATTGTTAGCATTTTCAAGCTGCAGTCTGCTAAAAACTTTGTCTGCAGTAATTTTTTTTCCAATCCTTTGACACAAATTTTAATTTCAGTCCTTGAGCAGCAATATCTGACTAACAATTATTAGGGTTTCTTGTGTTTATTGGTCTGTTTGAAAAGGAGGGTGGCATGATTGTCAGAATGTAGGTAGTGACCTTTCACACCCATATCCATCCGACTTAGCTTCATGGTGCTGATGATGTGATGTGGGTCATGTTGACTGCTTCCCTTAGCAGAAGGTTAATGCATCCACACCTCTAAATAGCCACTTTCATGAAAGAATTGGGATTATAAGATCCTTGGTTTTTTGTCTGTCCTTATTTCTCTCTCATAACTTCATTTTAAATGGGGTGACTTCTGCTTTTTGAGTCCTGCTACAGTTTTGTCTCTTGCATTTAAGGTTTATCTTTTCAGAGATTTCTGTGGAAAAATATTTTGTTTCTGAACTTGATCTCATTTTCTGCTTTGGCTGTATCACTGTCTAATAGCTGTACTGTTATGATTTGATAACTTTAAATACCAAATTTGTATTTAATAGAATTTAGAAGCATTCTGTATTCTTGTAATTGCGTTTTTCTCATTTAAAAGGAAGCTCTTTAGTATGGTTGCACTAAAGGCTGTTTTAATTTTATTGTTGGAGTAATTTTATTCACTGAATCTTTCTAAAACTGAAAGTTGCTGTGGCTTGTTCACTGCTGCCTCTGCCTGTGTGGGAATGGGTGCTGTGGGATGTCCCTGGATCCTTTCATCTCCAGCATGGCTTCAGTGTATCACAACAAAACAGCTGGAACTCAGAAATGCCGACTTACTGCTGTTCAGTGAATTACCACATCAAGTCTCAGAACTGTTTGTGCTCTTACTTTCTGTTGGAAATGAGAAATGAAGTGCGTCAGTCAAAACCTTGGCAGATCAAAGGTACCATGGTATGCTTTTGCTGGGGACTGAGAGCTTTTATCTCCTGCTCCTGCACAGCGCTTGGTCAGCTGCAGGCATCTGAGCCCTTACACACATTTCAGCAAGAACTAAAGTAGTTCTGTGTATACTGAGGATGCTTCTGCTGCTACCAGCTCTCCTCAGCACCAGCAGCTCTTCTAGGCATATGTATAGAGAGTGCCTCATAATTATAGTACCACTACCAACATGCTATAATTAGACAAGTTAAAAATTGTCTGAGCTGAAATGCTCTAAACTCCAGATGCAGTTATCACTGAGAAAAACTGCTCTGAAGCTTTAGCTCCAGGTAGGTGAAATGCTGACACCCTCCTCTCCTTTCACTTGAATGGAGCTTTCTGCATGGATTTAACACAAGTGGATAGTCTTTGTAACCAGCTCTTCTTGCATTTTTATTATATACCAGTAGGAGCATTAGGGGCTCTCTGGAGTGTATTTTTTACATAATTCCTTTATGCCACCTGCCAGGGGGTTGTTATTTTATTACAGTCGTTTCTCATTAATTGTGTGCATTTCCTGTGTAGGGGGCTGCATAGAGCATCCTCTGAAGCTTGGAAGAATAATCAATTCACTCCTTTATTCTGTGTGAGGTGTCCGTTACCTCTTGCAGATAGTGGGTGTGAGCTCTGCACAGCATGGACAAGATGTTCTATCTTTGAACTGATGCCAAATTCAATAAACTGTCAGCTTTGATGTATCCTGGTTTCTTCAACCTACTTTTAAGAGGAAAAAAACAGCATCACTGAAGCTATTTGCTTTTTGCTATAACCGCTCCTCATATCATTTTGACAAGGTAGTTGCCTTATTATACCCATGGTATGGATCATTGATCGTGTCACTTTTTATAATCATTGCATTTTTGTTCCAACCCTGCAGTGAGAGCACTGTCAGCAGAGAAAAGGTAGTGCAGAGCTCAGACTTTTGCCCTGTTCTCACGAATGCAGTAGCAGGAGATTCATCATCAGAGGCTCTCATCAGAAATCCCCATTCTTCACATAGTTTTGGAGCTCTTGGCAGACTTTCTGCTTCCACCCACACAGTAAAGACTTGTCTAATAATGCCAACAGCGTGAAGCCCATTAAGATCAGAATGGCAGAATAACTGAGTCCAACTCTGCCTTTTGATAGTGCAGAGTTGTCTTTTTTAAAGGAAGGCAGGAAAGTGTGTTTCAGCTCATAAAGCTGGCTGATTCCTGACATTGAAGCAATGTGTGTTTGCCCCATGAGTGCCTGGATGCCAGGGTGGGCTGAGGCAGCACGTTTCTTTTTCAGCTGTGTGTACTGTGCCTGCTGCAGAGAGGTCCTGCCCCATCCACGAGGAGCTCCCATGGGATGTAACCTGTGGGCAAGACTGCTCACCACCCCTCCTGCTTCCAACACATAGCTTTGTTATACTTGGACCCTGTGTTTTATTTCAAGGTGCTTGCTGTTCCCCTGCCCTTTTCTCAACCCTAGCCTCTGCCAGACTGACTTAAAAGCTGCAGTCATCTGATTTCTTCTGGAACATTGCTCTGACAAGGAGGCTTAGCGTTCCCGGCACTGGGGATTTAAAGGATGACTATCGCCAGGGGTGGCAGGATGGGCCACACAGGGACTGGAAGGCTTTGAACTCCACTCTGTGTGTGTGTTAGCACCACAGACTAGTGCCTCTGTTTAATACATTTATCAGTGATTCTTACTGCACCATTGTACTCTACAGTATGGAGAATTGATTTGACATAAATCAGCAGGGGAAGGTTGCACATCCCAAATGAATGGTGTGCAATGCTGGCTTTATAAAATACCCATCCCTTGCTGATGCTTGCAGCAAACATTGCACACCTAATTGTCCACATGTAGAACTGTGCCAGCAACCTGCCTGGGTAGGGTGCAGTAAACACGTTCATCTGTTGTCTAGATCCTGTTTTAGCTTAAACAGGGGAGAAAGGCTT
Organism: Petroica traversi; assembly: GCA_025920805.1. Taxonomy (NCBI): domain Eukaryota; kingdom Metazoa; phylum Chordata; class Aves; order Passeriformes; family Petroicidae; genus Petroica; species Petroica traversi. The sequence goes on along the minus strand of JAHLSL010000046.1, from coordinate 14,027,778 downwards.
CTAAGAAAGTGAAGCTTGTCTATTTTAACTCAGATTTTTCCTGATGGACCGTATGTGTATAATTTTTATTCCTGGTAAACCCCAGAATGCATCAAGCAGACTACAGGTCAGTAAGATGGGTTGCTTCCCTTGAAAGCTAACAACTTGCATAGGCATGCTGGTAACTGAAAGACTAAGAAGGGGCTGGAATAATTGACTGTAGGGTTATAGCTGTGGACTAAGTAAAACCCTGGAACAGGTTGCCCAGAGAGCTGGTAGATGCTCTATCCCTGGAAACACTCACGGTCAGGTTGGACAGGGCTCTGAGCTACCTGATCTGGTTGAAGACTCTGCTTATTGCAGGGGGTTGGACTAGAAGGCTTTTAGAAGTCAAATGCCAGTGCAAGGGAGAGAATGGGATTGAGACCTGGGAGCCAGGAGAAGAATGGATCACTTCTTCCAGCTTGAGTAAGCACTCGTGCTGGATTAGGGGATCATAGAACTACAGCATCATCTGTCTCTGCAGACACAGATATGGGTGCCTCATGCTTTCCACAATTTCTTCCTGCTGATGATTTCCTTTACTAGAAAAGTACCTTTGATTAGACCTCTCATTTCCACCTCTCATTTCAATTAGACTTTTAAAAATATTGACTTCTTTTTTGCTTTAATTGCCCTCAGTATCACAAATCTAGATGCTTAATACATTTTCTGGTTTAATTATTTTTTATTTTCTTCCCACGCCAAACGTTTATTTCCCTACATTAGCTCCTCTTTTTTTGACTGAATGGTCAAGGAGGAAGAAAACATGCTGTCAGATTTCATACAACTAGAACTGAAAGACAGTAGCTCTACAGTAGCAATTATTGACTAGACATCTCTCAGTTCAATCATTTTTTTCTATTTGTCAGTGAAGCCTTAGAGCAAATTGGTGCCATGACTGGCCCCTGCAAATTGCAGCATGCCCATAGGTGTGGGACACAATGGCTCTGCTTGCCAGACTCTCAGGAATGTTCCTTGTTAGGATCCACAGTGTAGGGGACCCTGGAGTCACATAGCTGTGGAAAACCACCACCTAAATGAAAGTTGCCCAGTCCTATGTACTTGGGAAATTCACAGGTAGTTGCTGAAAGGTCACAGAGCCATCTCTGTGGTTACTGTTATATAAAGGAAATATTGCAGTTGAAAGAGTAAAATCTTTCTTGAACTATAGAAACTTATATTTATAAGAGGGGGAAACTAACATAGCTAAGGTGTGATGGGTTTCTTTTTTTTTAAAGAGCAGGGCAAAGAAATATCTGGTTTACATTTTTACAGAGCCAGGATCCATCTGTTTCTTAAATTCAAATTGCCATTGATTCCAACAGCAGAAGGAATGAGCCTCACATTGATTTTAAACAACTAAAAATTGGATTTTGTGTGGCAAACTGTTCTTGGATCATGACTACTTATATCACTTCGACTAAAAGCTATTTAAAAACCCCATAGTTATCACATTTGCTTTTAAATGCTATTTTATCTGAAAAAAAAATCTCTTGTGAAGGGAAAGAAACCAAATTCTGTACTCAGTTCAGTTTTATCTACCAGACAACAACCTGCATTCTGTAAAATCTGCAAGGAGAGGAGGGAACATGCAGGTAGCAGGAATGACGGCTGGGAGCAGGGTCCCTGGGCTGTGCGGAATGGAGGCGCCGGGAGCAGCGCTGCCATCGCAGCACCCAGGGCAAACGCGGTGACTCAGGGCCGGCTTGGGCCCAGCCCCTGCCGGGAAGCTTGAGTTTTGTTTTCCCCTCAGTCCTGCCTCTCGTCCTCTTGCCTCAGGATGTGCTGCTGTGGGCCACTCCCTGAGGTACTTCAAGGCGTGCGGTTTTTGCTGGCGGGGCCAGGAGGCTTTGGCTAAAGGCATGAACAGGTTGGGCTTGGCTTGATTCGTGCTCCCTCCTCTTCTGGGAATGCCTGTGGAGGTGCCCGAGGGGCAGCTTGAGGTGCTGATAACATCCCAGCAGATCTGTAGGGACTAATTCTTTATGTCAGGACTCTTCACATTGCTTTAACAATAGCTGAGGTGCAAATGTGCCCTGCCCTGGCCCGGGGCAAGTGGCCCAGGCCACAGCAAGCATCTCCCTGGGGTGCATGAGATGGGAGGACAGCACAGGGCTCCCAGAACTAACAGGAGGGGTGAAGTCCTGAGCACGGGTTTGAAAAGGAAAATAAGGACTGTAGAAGAGGTGTCTTCTAAGACTTCCACAAATCTTCTGGATCCTAAGGGAGAAAATCAGTTGGCATTATTTGGAGCCCTCTCCCTTAGCATGGTGTTTGTACAATAGGTATTATTAGCAGAAGCTTTGGTTGGTGAGAGATCTACAAGTATCTTTTTATGTTTAGGTAGTTCAGATTTTTGTTAAAATTTGAATTTAATTATTTAAATTCTAGCAAACAGTGGTGGATGTGGCTGTGTGGTGCCACACCTGGCACAGCATCTCAGCCTGCACCACTATGGAGACTTGTGCTTACCTGTCAGGAAGGGTAGTGGGCTGGAGCTGAATGGATACGAGCTGAATATGGGTTCCAAATTGCTTCCAGCCTCATTCAGTGCCTTATCTTTTGGTCTGGTCCATTTGCAGGTAAGTTTTGTGTTAGTAACATGAACCTCTGCTTGGCATTTTCTCCCCCATGGACTGTCCACTCTGTGCTCCTCTAACCGTGGCTGTTGAGTTCACCCTTACAGCCCAGCATGGGGATGTTTGAACCTTGTTCACCAGAGGAACAGAAATCTCTTTCTTCACACTATATTTGAATGGTCATGTTGTCATCTTAAATCCTGTGGTTAGGACTAAAGTTCCCCCATCACACCATGTTTCATCTCTCAGATAAATCCAGATCAGAAAAGCATTCACCCATTGCATATGCTATTTTTTTCAATACCAGCATTGCTGACATCTGTCTTCAGGTACTTTCAGAACATCCTCTTTTTCTTCTAAAAATATGTACTTCCTTTGTGTACCTCCTTCCTTTTTACATTATATAGCATCAACAAGATCACAAATATTTATGGTGTTGGTTGTTCAGTTTAGTTAGCTGAGAAAAAGAATCTAAAAAGAAGGTTAGAAAGTAAAACTGAAAGCTGGTAGAACACTGGTAAGTAAACAAAAGGAAGTTATCCTGAGGGCAGAGCTGAGGAGCAGAAAGAAATCAGATGAAGTCTGAAGAGATGGTAATGAGGAAATGCTGCCTGGAAAAACGATGACATTTTGAACAGCCTAGATAAACTGTAGAACTATAAAGAATACATCCATTCATATAAAATCTATTGTAACATTTTCTTTTTTGAAATACCAGTGGCAAAACCCAGAGCCATATCTTATTTTGAAACAGCAACAGAAGCTGTAAGCTTCACTTTCTTGGAAACATCTTCTAGCACAGCAGCCCAACCAGCTGAAGGTAAGCCATCTCCCTGGCTTTGCCAAGTACCCAAACCCTCCTCCTGCCAAAGAAAGGCAGAAAACCAGAAGGGAAAGGTGCCAGGGGCTATCAGCACTTCTATTTGGCTCTCCTGGCTGGTCATTGTACAAAGGGCAAATGGCAGGAGAGCTGCTCAGCATGGTGGCAAACACAGCACCCCGTGCTCCAAGCTCAGCAGCAGCTCATCAGATAGCCCTCATCTTTACTGATCCCTGGTGCCTTTTTTGTACAGTGCTAATCATCATCTTGGCTGTTTTCCAGCCCACATGATTGCCTTCTGCCTGATGAAATTATCTTCAACAGTTTGAACTGGATTTGGTATCTCTCTGCACGTCCTAGGAGTGCTAGGGAGATGTGTCCACACCACGTCCTTACTGAAGCTCCTGATGGAAGGCATGTAGGTGATGCCCTCCTCTCTCTACCTCTGCCACTTTTTCATTACTTAGGGCAAGGTGCTTAATAATTTTCCTGGGCTTCAGATCACACTACTGTGATTTCAAGCTCTAAAATATGGTCTTTGCCTTATTAAGAGCTGTGTGTTTCCAGACAGGAGAGATCCTGCATGTAAGTTCCACCTAGTACTTAAGGAAGCATATGTCCTGGCAATTGAACAGAAGTGCCTTGACAGCTTCCCAGGTGACAGCAGGGCTCCATTGCCTGTTTGCTGTCAGCCCACAGAATGCTCATGTTAAACCTCTTGGCTGCAGGGGTGGAAATAACAAGTCTTCTTTCACAACTGCCTCAGGCTGAGAAAGGCGGAGCAGGAACTCATCAGTGTTTCAAGCAAGGCTGGGCAGGTGCCTGTGGTAGCAAGACAGGGGAGCTGTGGGCTGCCTACCTTGGCTGCACTTACTCCCCAAAATCCTGGCACGTGGTGGCTCTGGACCCACTTTGCTTTTTCACCTCTCCCTGGAACCATAAGCAGAGTCTCTTCGTGCTTGAATTTTGCTTATTCTGCTGAGAAATTCGGAGCCATTGTCATATACCAAATTACTGAACTTCAACTGACAAACATAACTCATTAATCACAGTAATTTACCCTCAGCGTACCACTGCAAGAAAACGGATCAAATTATTCTCCCAGCTCTATTTGGGCAGTTGCACAATTTCCAGGAGCTTAAGTGAGGGGGGGATCTGGCCCCTAATCTCCCAGGAAAGTCACAATTGCTGCTCAGAGTACCTCCTCCCAAATCCTCTGAGCTCTTGGGAAGTTTTCCTACTGCAAATTGCCTTGAAAGTATAAAAAAAATAGAGTAATCTGTTGAGGCAAGCTTGGTTGAATGTTTCATTGTTCCTTTGTTTCTGAACACGTGGAAGCTGATTTACTTCTGCTGCTATACAGTTAGAGAGGAACAACTGCTTTACAAAAATAGCACTTGGGAAACACAAGGGAAAACAATTGGAGTTTGAACATGAATGGCCATAAGCCCAAAGAGAGCCATGTCTGACAATGAAGAAAAACTAAACTTTATTCTTGCTATACATAAAGCAAACTATGTTTTTAAATCCATAAGAACAGATGCCCTTTGTTTTCAATGCATGGTCAAAACCAGTGGCATTGGTAGGAGGGGGAAAGAGTTTTAATGCTTTGCTGGGGGAAAATGGCATCAGCATTTCCCATCTTGGCCAGTGAACACCTCCCCAGCCGTGGCAAACAGCCAGGCATGGCAGGGCACGCTTGCACTCCTCCTGAAAGCCATGTTTTCCCCTTTTCCTTCCCAGCTGTAGAGCTCAGTGCTTGCTCCACGGTCACTGAGTGAGCGTGTTAGACAAGCTCAAGGTATTACTAACATTGAAATATTCCTGAGCTCTTGTGATTTTTTTACAATACTAGCAAAGATATGCTGGTGCAATATTTATTTCTGGGCAGCAACTGAAGAAGCCAAACATATGATGATTAGTACAAATGTATTTTTGTCATCCACAGAGGGCTTTATTGAAAGCACAAGAAGTGAGCTGTAATGTCTGCACAATCCTGTGTTTGATTTCTTACTCTTTCTTCCAGAATCCACAAGAAATTTAGCTTGCCACAAGAGATGGTTTTGGTTTTGCTATGAAAACAGGACACAAAAATAGTTTTCACATAAAATCTTAAATTGTATGCTAATCTTAACTACCAGAAGATGAGAATAGTTTAAGAGAAACCACTTGAAGCACTTTGTGACATTTTCGTGACCTCTAGTAGTGGGAAGAGGCTTTAAAAGGCGGACACATTGCAGGCTATTTTACCTTGCCAGAAAGATGTGTGTAAGTACATGTGTCAGCAGAGCAATAACCACTTTCTTCTCTTGCAGTAATTTGAAATTTTATGCCATTCCTTACACCTTCTGCAAAATGGACTATTAAGGACAAGTCCTAAATGCAGCAAAGTCACCTGCTGTCTCTTCTAGATTTCGTAAAGGATGAAGCTTTTATCAAAATTACCTTTTTTGGTGGTTTTTGTATTACTTTCCTTGTTCTTGTACTTGCACAATTCAAATGCAACATTCAAAAGGATAAATGCTCCTCAGAAACAGCTTTTTCTCTCTATCCATTGGATACTAATAACTGCTGTAGTGGACGGGACTGGACAACAGGCATACTGTACTCTTGATCTGTTTTCCCTGTTTTAAAAATGTTAAACAAAATTTTTCACAAAATATGTTCAATGTATTTGCAAAGGACTCTAAGGATATTACCTTCATACATTTTAAAAAACCCTGAGTGCAGATATAGGTTATACAACATCACCAGCGAATGGATAAGCAGACAAGAAAAATGAAAGATAATCTGTTTACCCATTCCAATTGCAAAACTCTCCTGCTGGATGACTCTCTGCTGCCAGTTACTGTCCTTAAAATGCCAAGGTAACCTCAGTGCTGTAACTCTGCATCTACAGCAACACAAGGGAGGGAACCCACAACTGGCAGCCTACCTCATGTTGATTTAAATCCTGTGGAGATGCCCTTGTGTCAGGCAGTGGTTTGCATGGCTCTGCGTAGTTTTTGTAAGTAGCACATTTCTCTTCTGAGGTGTGATATCTTTTAAACAAATGCCATATGAGGCTGAAGTTGAGGAGTGAAATATGAGGTCAATAGCATTGGAAATCTGTCCTGCACTGGAAATCTGTGAAGAAAGAGGGCATGTGAATTTGTGCTTAGAAGATCAGGAGGGTTTCTCCAAGTGCATGGTCTATGAAAAGGGCACCAAGCTAGGAAATGAAAGCAAGCATCAGCAAAGGTAAGGATATGAGGATATCGTTCATCACAAATTGGAGATATGAGGAGATTTGCATGCTCTGCAAATCTCTGCAAAGCTAAAACCAAATTGTTGATGTGACTACCTTTCTGTTATCTGACACAGGTAACGACCTCATAAAACATTCATGGATACAATCCGGTTTAGGGTACAAATTTGAGGAAGCATAACACCTATTAAAACTCCTTTGGTGCTGTGTTTTCCCAGAATCCTAGATATGCCCCAAACCATAAGAGTAGAGTGGGGAGTAGTAGGGAATCAGGGAGGAGGGATATCCTTCCTGGCAGTACCTGCCTTCTAAACATCAGGACATGCTCCTTACATCCTGCCCAAACTTCCTGATGCAGTATTTAGAGCCAAAAAAACCTTCTGCTTGGAGAAGATCCCTTTCTGCTTTTAGTCTTAGACTCTTTTTGTCTGAGATATTCAGAGCAGACCTATGATTCTCCATCACACTCAGCAGTATTCTGGCTGCATAATCTCAAACAGCAACATCACGCTCTGCACCAACCATAATACATTTTCTGATCTTTTCCTCTGTGTGTGTGTGTCTGCCACAACTCAATCATTGTCCTTTGGACTACATTAGAAACCTGCCTGGAGCTGAATGGTCATTCATTTTGTCCTAGTGGATAGACCAGCTCGGGTTGTGTAATTATGGATATCTTGTACAGATCATTGGATTGGAAAGAAGTAATAGCTGAGGTCTTCCTCAGGCAAGTGGAAGAAGCCTTGCTTGATCAAAGTGGTTTGAAATAGTCAACATGGATTTATGAAAGGGAAATTGTGCTTATATCAAAATCATAGCCTTCTATGATGAGAAGAGTGGTTTGGTGGATGAGTGGATATTCTCTTTCTTGGCATTAGCCAGGATTTCAAAACTGTCACCTGTAACATTCTCATACACAGGCGGAGAGGTATGGGCATGGTAAGTGGCAATGAGGTGGACTGACAATTATGTGAATTATGTCAATTGGCTGAAAGGGTTGTGATCAGTGGCACAAAGTCCATCTGGAGGCCTGTTGCTGGGGCTGTGCCCAAAGGTTGATACTGAGACTGATATTGCTTAACATCATTAATAACTTCGGTGATGGGTGATAGGACAAGCTCACCAAGTTTGTGAATAGTTCAAAACTGTGAGAAGTGTCTGGTATGGTTCAGAGGGACTTGGACAGCCTGGGGAAAGGGGCAGAGTGGAATCTCATTGAGCTCACTGAAGAAAAATACAAAGTCCTATACCTGGGGAGGAATAGCTCCATCCTCCTGTACAGACTAGGGGCCAACCAGCTGGAAAATATCATGGCAGAAAAAGGCCCTGAGTGTCCTGGTGGACAAGCTGACCACGAGCCATCAAGTCTCCCTCACGGCAAAAAAGGCTAATAGTACCCTGGGCTGCATTAGGCAAAGTGCTGCCAGCATGTTGAGGGAAGTGACAATTCCCCTCTGCTCAGCCCTGGTGATACCACATCTGGCATGCTGTGCCCATGCTGGGCTCTCCTGGTCAGGGAAGTTATGACCTCAGTGGTTGGGTTCCAGGAAGTATCTGAGAGTTGATTAAGGGACAGGAACAAAGGACATATAAGGAAAGGCAGGGAGAGCTGGAACTGTTTGGACTGGAGAAGAGAAAGCTCAGGGGGAATCTTTTAATTGGATATAAGTACTTGGTGGGATGATATGAAGAAGGCAGAACCTTCTCTGATGCTAACAGGATAAGAGGCAATGGGCACATAGGAAATTCTATCTGAAATAAGAAAACCCTTTTTTACTATGTGGATGGCCAAACACTGGCACAGGTTGCCTATTCAAAAGTCATGAGGACACGGTCTTGGGTGGAGTGTTGTAGCTGACCCTGGCTTAAGAAGGGTGGCAGAGAGTAGGCTAAATGATCTCCAGAGGTCTTTTCCAATCTCAACTGTTGTGTGCTTCTGTTCCCTAATTTCCAACTTGCTATGCACTTGAACTGCACTTTCCTTCATCAGGAAAGTAAATCAGCTCCTGCACACATTACAGGTAACAAGCAGTGATATTAGACCCTCCTATTTCAGACACAAAGTGAGGATGTAGCTTTTAGATGCTTTAGAAAAAGTTGGACACGAAAAATTTCTGAGGCTTTGCCATTGCCTGGAGCTGCAGTGCTTGACCAGCCTCCTCATCTGTGAAGGGCTCCTTTGGTCATGAATAGTACATAATGTGCTGGATATAAAGGTAAAACATTCCTCTAGTGCTGTAGAGAGCCAGGTGACAAAACCAAGAAAATACTTGGGTACATGAAAGTTAAGATAGCATTATGTTTAATTCATAGATATAATCTGTTTTTGCTGGTGGAAGTTGGTGGGAGGCACATAAGCTACATCTGCACCAGTAAGTGGAATAGACACGTGGGCTGACTCACCTGCCAGCTTTGCTTGCATCCATGTGCTGTCTCTGGCTGGGGTAATTTTCTTTACAATGGTTGGTATGGGGCAGTGTTTTGGATTTGTGCTGAACACAGGGTCGATAATACAGAGATGTTTTTGTTATTGCTGAGCGGGGCTTACACAGAGCCAAGGCCTTTCCTGCTTTCCATACTGACAAGCTGGCGAGGAGGCTGGGGGTGCATGGGAAGCTGGAAGGAGACACAGCTGGGACAGGTGACCCAAACTGACCAAAGGGATATTCCAGACCATATGGCATCATGCTCAGTATATAAAGTGGGGGGAAGAAAAAGGATGGGCGGGGGCATTTGGAGTGACTTCCCAAGTCACTGTCATATCTGATGGGGCCCTGCTCTCCTGGAGATGGCTGACCGTCTACCATGGGTAGCAGTGAATTAACTCCTTGTTTTGTTTTGCTTGCATGTGTGGCTTTTGCGTTTTCCATTAAACTGTCTTTATCTTAACCCACAAATTTTCTAGCTTTTGCTCTTCTAATTCTCTCCCTGATCCCACTGATGGGGGAGTGAGCTGTGTGGGGCTTGGCTGCAGGCTGGGGTTAGACCACAACATCATACAGCTAAATTCTCCTTGCCTCTGAATAGTGTGGCTGCATCCTGCCTGCCTGTGTGTGTGACTTGTGGGCTGTGCCTGCAGAGTGCAGGGGAGCTTGAGCTAGAACCCTGCAGGGAATAAGCTAGCCATATATTTTTTGTGCAAATATATGACCAGACAGGTCATTTATGCTTTCCTTAGACTGTGTCTGAGCCCCAAATATTTTCTACCTAATGGGTAAGGCTAGGTGTCCATTCCATGATTCCAAGGAACAAGTACTTCCACCAAAGTGTCTAGTTAATATTAACTGGCTGTGAGAACAGTGTTGCCCAAGATGTGGCCAGTACCCATTAATCAGGTTATAAGACATCATTGGGAAGTAGTTGGGGCATGAGAAAGAGCAACTAGAGATAGATTAATACATTACTTAAGTAGTTAGGGAGATGATGTGAATAACTCCTGTTCACCTGGAACACGAACATGGAGTAGAACAGTTGAAGAAGCTGCTGCATAGCCAAGTCAGCAGGAAGTACTGGGACTTTCTCTACATCCTCCAGAGTCAAGGCTGTTAGAGAGCCCCGTATCCCTGAGAGAGGCCTGAGTCCTCTCAGGAGAGGCACCTGCCTGTTCTGTGTGACTGCTGAGAGCACTGGGAGGCTTCACCCGGCTGTCAAGGGGCACAGTAACGTGGCTGCAGCTGGTCTGGCTGTCTCCTGTGCAATGCCACTCTTTGGAGGGCTCGCCCAGAAAGCTGAAGACTTTAATTCAGTTGCAGTTAATTCAGCCACTAACAGCCATCCCACAGGAGGAGCCCCCGGGGATGGACAGGGTTCCCACTGAAGCAGGGCATGTGCATGCTGGTGACTGGGAGTTTACCTGCTAGGGGACCTCTTCTAAGTGGCCAGTTCTCTTCTCTACTCCACTAGTAACTGCTTGAATGCCAATCCAGCTTCCAATGCCTGCCTGATAGGGCTGCAGTCTGTCCTTTCTATTATGCCTGCTTCCCAATTAACATTGAATTTTGTAAGAACATAAATTAGTCAGACCAGAAAGCCAGTGTTTTCTCCCTGGTAGATGTGGATGCTTAGGGAAAGAGCACAAAGAACTGCTGGTACAAAATGATCCTTCCCTGACTTATTTACCCTATTCCAGCACCCTGTGGTGTGTGGATTTCCTTGGACAGAAATGACACCCAGGCAATGGTAACCAGAACACTGAATATTAAGCCAGATAATAAAAATAATAGTAATGACAATGATGCTGCTATCTAAGTACTAGCCACATCTTTTCCATTAATTTGGCTGATCACTTGGAAAACCCTTTTATATTTTCACCTCATCTTGCAATGACTAGCTCCACAATTTACATAGATGATTCAATCATATTTATCCCCCAGACACCTATTTTCCAGGGGAATATTTCTGAATTAGTCAGCCTCATTGTAAAAGACCTCCTGTTTTTCTGAAAACTCCCCTTTGGCCTTGGTCATATCTTGCTCTGTTTTATGTGTTTTGAGATTAGGCAGGAAGAACACTCACACAGCAGAATGTGTATTTTACAGAGGTTTACAAATATGCACTTTTCTGTTCTTTGTCATAGCAAAGTCCAGTAAAAAGGCTGGAGAATTTCCATCCTTTCCTCTCTCTCCACCAGAAACTTATAAAAAACTATATTAAGTTGTTTTAGGAACTCTGTGTGGAGATTGTGAATAAGTAAACCCTCAGAGACAGCAGCACATCTCTTGGGTCTGACTGAGATGGAGTTCACTCGTCCTTAGCAGCCCTCACTGTGCTTTGGAAGGGTGTTGATAACACAGCAGTGTTTTGGCTACTGCTGAGCAGCGCTTTCCCTGTAACATTCTTTCCCCTCCACCAAGGGGCTGGGAATGGGCAAGGTCCTGGGAAGAGGTGCAACAAGGCCATCTGACCCAAATTAACCAAAGGGAAATTCCATACCATATGATGTCTTCTTCCAAAGAAGAAGAATGGGGTGGGGCATTTGTTATTCTACAATGTTTGCCTTCTGGAGCTCCATGTGCTGAATTCCTGCTTCCTGGGAAGTGGCTGAATATTCCTTGCTGATAGGAAGTAGAGATTGATTTTCCCTTTGCTTATGCATGTGCAAACTTTAGCTTTTTTTTTTTTTTCTTTAGCAAACTGCCTTATCTCAACATAGGATCTGTTTTCCATCTTATTTTCTCTCCCCTGTCCCGCCGGGAAGGGGAGTCATAGAGTGGCTTGGTGGACACCAAGTGCCCAGCCAGGGTCAACCCACTACAGTCCTTTTTTTTTCGGCAACCAAGCTTCAGGCAAGATAAAGGCAGTTATTTTTTTATAGTAAATAGTAAACAGTAGCATTGAGTAGCAAGCTCCTGTGCAGGACATTGAGTTTGTCAGCTGCACTGCTTATCTTCTGGATGATGAGGGAATACAGCTCCTTCTCCCTGTCTGAGATTGATGTGAATGCTTTTATAATGCAATCTCCCACGGTCTTTGCTCATCCTTATGCAAGCTGCAGTAACTGGAGCTAATGTTGTTAATCACACTAACTTATACTGTTGGTATGCTATGGGGTTCATGGAATCCAGCATCATCCTGGCATAAGAGAAAACAATCTTTAGGAGAGGAGCTTTTGAAATCTGCCCTGAGACATTCATATTCTGGGTGGCAGGGTTTGGGGAAGGATTTGGGCAGGTTGTTAGGGCAGTTATCTCCTCCCATTACCTAGGGCTTTACACCTGAACAGATAATAAACTCTGACAAACTGACCCGTCGACTGATAGAAGGGTGCCTTGCCCACCCCAAGGAAAACCAGCAGCTTCTTGCCCTGTACTGGGGCCTGGCATGTGCCTGTTGAGTGACTGCACAGTACTCTCAGAGGACTGTAGATGGGGCAGGAGCCCAAAATGCATTTGGGGACGCTTTAGCTGAGACAGGGACTCAAACTACAGCAACTGCAGTAATTGCTCCAGTGGTGAAAACAAAAAATGGACAAGGTGAATTACAGGCCCATACCACCAATTAGCAAGGGAGGAGGAAAAAGCAGAAGAAGCAGAAGAAGGGAAAGTAACAATAGGAAAGGAGGGGTTAGATCAAGAGGCAGGTCCTTCAACAAAGAAATCAAATGGAGTGAGGCAAATCAAACAGAAAACTACAGTTACTCAGTCCCTGACCTCATCAGAACTTCAAGACTTGCAAAAAAATTGCAGCTGCCAGCCAGGTGAGCAGATTTCTGCCTGGCTGCTTTAATGCTGGGATAGTGGTGGCAAAGTTAGCAGTTAGAAGGTCATGAAGCCCAAGAGTGGGGATCCCTTGCTAAAGATCAGGAAATTGAAAGAGAAATGGGAAAAAAGGATCAATGTGCAGCCTCTGGAGAGAGCTTCTCTCAAGCATGAGAGCAAGATATCCATTTAAGGAAGATCTTGTGAACTCCCCAGGGAAGTGGACCACTGCAGATTAAGGTATCCAGTACCTGAGAAAATTAGCAGTGCTGGAAATCATCTCTAGTGATCTAAAAAGTGACAGCCTCCCTGAAGATTCAGAGGATGCCCCTTGCACAATGGCCATGTGGAGGATGGTGATTCAAAGCACCTCTGCATCACACTCCACAGCTTGGTAGCATGGTATTACCCACAGCAGATACACCAGCTACAGAGATGGCATCCTCCTGGCTCCAAAATGTAGAAGAGACTCTGGGTACTTCCTCCAAATGGTAGCCAAATGGTGCCACAATTGATATTGCTGATGCATTTTTCAGTCCTTCTGGCAGCAGAGTGCAGGCCACAATTTGCTGTCACTTGGAGAGGTGTGCAGTACACCTGGAACCTTCAGCTAACTAGAAGGGAACACAAGATTTTCTAGGCCTTGTGGGATTCTGGAGAATGCATATTCCAGGGTATAGTCAGCTTCTGAGCCCCCTCTATTGAGTGGCCCAGAAGAAGAACCACTTTGAGTGGGGCCCTGAGCAGAAGCAGGCCTTTGAGCAGACAAACAGGATCATAGCTCATGCAGTAGCTCTGGGCTTGTTTGGACAGGACCAGCCATGTAAAATATACTCTGTACTGCAGCTGGAGAGCAGGGCCTCATTTGGAGCTTCTGGCAAAGGACCTCAGGAGGAACCCAAGGTCAACCATTAAGATTTTGGAGCCAGAGTTATTGAGGATCAGAAGTGCACTATACTCAGCTGAAAAAGCGATATTAGCAGCCTGTGAGGGGGTTTGAGCTGCCTCAGAAGTTGTGACAGAAGTGTGTCACCTCTTGGCACTGTGATTGCCCAACCTACACTGAATGTTTAAAGGAAACATCCTGTCAACACATCACACAACCAGTGCTACACGAAGTAAGTGGGTAACACTGATACACAACAAGCTCAAATGGGAAAACCCAATTAATCAGGAATCCTAGAAGGGATTATGGACTAGCCAGAGCCAGATATTTTGGAGTATTGCCTGAGGAGGTGACTCAAGCCCAAGAAGCGCCACCATATAACATCCACTTTCTGAGAAGTGGCCTAACCACAAGAGTCTCATAGTAACTTTGGAGCTAAGCCCTTCTTGAAAAACAGAAAGTGCAGTTGGTGGATAGCCTGTTGCTTTCATTCCAGACTGAGTTCCTCTGGGATTTTGGCATTGCTGGTTTGCTCAGTGCCTGGACTTACACAGGTCTCACATATGGTTCATGGACATATAAAATGTCACCACTTATGGACTTTTATTATTCCTGATCTAGACAAAACATATCAGTAAGTCTGCAAAAGTTGAAGTTCATGTTAGGATCAGTGGCACAAGCAATGTAAAGCTTCACCTGCTGTCCCATGGCTCACAGCCATCACACAATGAGAATTTGTCATGTTGGACCCAGCTGATTCCCAGCCTCACCCTCACTTCAGCATCAAGTCCTGATGTTTTGACTGAGGCCATTCCTATTTTGCCTCAGTGATGTTTCATTCTTTTTTGGTTCCTGTCTGCCCCACTGAAAGAAGGAGAGAGACGATGGAACCCCCAGCTTTTCTTGGGAAGAGGAATTGCTAGGCTTTCTTAGCCTAGAAAAGAGTTGCCAGCTGCATGTCCAAAACTGGTTTCATGGTAGCCTGCCTGGCTGTGTGCCAAAGCTAATGAGGTAAGAATATGAAAGCATTCCTTGGCAATCACTTGATGAAGGAGTGGCTCAAAATTAGAGAAGTTTCTTTGTTGTTATTGTTTGTTTGTTTTAAAGATAAAATTCTGAAAACACAAAAAGGCTTATCTTGCCTGGACCATCAGGTTTCACAGACACTGCTAAACTCTCCCTCCTATCTACATCTTCTCTGACTTTTTCCTGTTCTGCCCACTCTTATGTTGCCTCCTGACTAACATCTCACTTTATCAGGTGGGTTAATCCTTTGGTGGGTTATTCTCAGCTTCTCACCACTCCTATATGTCCTGCTGGTCTTCATTTCAGCTATCTATTCTCCTGTCTCTAAATAAAAGCAGCATTTCCTTTCCCTGTCCCCTTGCAGACAGTTTACAACTCTCCAGGCCAGACCTGCCTTCTTCTGCCCACACTGAAATCTGAGCTGTCAGATAAACCAAACTTGGACAAACTGGAGCTCCTTAGCACCTCCCTCTTCCCCTCTTCCCCTCTTCCCCTCTTCCTTTCCTTTTTTTTTTTTTTTGGTTAACCATGGACAGAAAAAGCCACACACAGGCCTGTAGCTTATGCACTCAGTTCTCAGCTCTAGGCTGTGTAAGCCTTGCAGAATGTTCCTTCAAGTAATGAGGCATTTTTAGAGGACTATTGTGTGGCTTGTGTCCGTGCCCGGCGTCCCAGGCCTCTTGTCTCTTCCACCATGAAGACGCAGCAGGCACAGCCTCCCACTTTGCATCCTGTGGGTGTGGAGCTGCTGACATGGAGCTGCAAAGGGACAGGCAGGCAGGGTAAAATCAAGAGGAAAAAGCAGTCAGTCGGGAGACTCAACCATGGAGATGTGCTACCTGGGGAGAGGAGGGGGCAGGAAGGGTGTAGTCCTGAAGGAGAAAGTGAGGCTGGCAGAGAGGGAAGTAGTGATGAAGCTAGCCTTTTCTCTGGAAAACATCTTTGCAGTTCCTCTTGACTAAGTTTAGCTTTGCTTCTTGGAGCAGGCAGAGCTCCTGGGAACACTAGGACAGAGAAGCTGGGATATGCTGGCCACATGTGATTCAGGGTTTTTCTCATTCCTATCCTCGCAGAAATCATCAGACAAGTAACTTGGTGTTACATCAGTGTTTCCTGCCCCATTGAAAGAGTTTCTGAAAGTAGCTGCTAAATCACCAGTTCCTGTTGTAGGGCCTGTCATAGCTGCTGATCTCTGACTGGAGGAATGCCATGAAGACACAGCACTAGTGCTCAGTGATTTCTGCAGTGTCTGTAATGTCCTCTTGGAGGCCCGGGCCACCTGTAGTGTTCCAGGACACAGCCCAGAGGGGTTTTTTCATTACAGGTGTTGGAGAACCTCCAATCTAGCTGTTTTTGAGCCAGTGGGCTCCACCAGTAACTGTTGTTTACAAGGAAGTAGCTAGGACAAACCAAGTTTATACACACTCTGTATTTGTTGATGATAAAAGATAGGAAGTGTGTGTACAAGACTGACAGTATGCCATCTCTCTCAAACTCTAGGCACAGCCGAGGAAAAATTGCAAAAACAGTGCAGTTTGATGATAAAATTTATCATAATGCTTTACATTTTAATTGCAATTAGAGCATCAGACTCACTGCATCACATCATCCTGTGGGCACTGCTAGACCCAGCATTGTCCCTTTGGTTGCCATATATCAGCTGTGAGGTGGTGTAGCATGTCACTGAAACAGCAAACGTGCTTGGCACCAAAGTTTTGACACACTACAAAACTCTGTTGGCTCCATCAGGTCAAAAGGAGATAATCCCCCCCTGTTTCAGGATGAAAGCAGAGCTGGAAACAGGTAACCATTTTGCTGATGTCCTGACAGCTGGTGTGCCTGGCACACGATCCCCTCTGGACAGCATGGTCCAGGAGGAAGTGTTCCTCTCTCTCCCTGGAGAGCAGCTAGCTGTGGTATATCTTGAAAATTATACAGAGCTTTGTACAAACACATGAGTACAGAAGGCACTCAGTGAGAAACTCAGCAGCCTGCTGGGATTGTCCATGGATACTCTTGTTGCACAGTTGTAATCTTCTAAGTTTCCTTTCTGTTCTGTGGATTTTGATTTTCCGAGGTAGGATGAAAAATGTTTTGTCCTAGCACTGAGTTGGGGTTCAGGGCAAGCATCATGCTTTGTCAGGTAAAAGCAAGGCCAAACTTGCCATGTTTCTGGAAGCCAAAGTCACAGCTGGAGGGACTGAAGCAGGATGCCTGGCTACCTTCTCCATTCCTAACCATGCCCCCTCTTTGAGTCCCTGTGGCCGGGGTGGGAATGGTCAGATACTGATGATACATGTGCAGTGATGAGTGGGAACTGGAAAGTCAGAATGAATTCCCAGGGGCATGTGGGCACTCCCTTCTGGAGCTTTGCTTTTCACATGCATCTCTGGAAAGGGCTGCATCCGTCCCCCACAAGAAGCTGTGGGATGTGTGCCAATCCAATGGCTGCACTGGAAGTAAAGAGGAAAAGACAAAAATATGAAATATGTTGTTTTGTGCCATTCTCTGAGGAAGCCAGGACAGATTTTTTTAAAACAGTGAGTGAAGTTTGTTGTCTAGAAATGATTATTTTAAGAGCAAGAGCAAACTGCATTTAAAAGGAGAATTCACCTCTTCACCTCAAATGGTTGTTCAGGATGTGTCATGTCCGGAAGCACTGGAATGTTACATGTTTTAATTTGGACCATGGCAGTTTTGCTCTCAGCAATTGTGTGGCTAAACTAAACTTTCAAAAGGGACACGCTGGTCTGGACCGCCCTTTAAACACACACAGAGGTGTGCCCTGCTTGTTGGACACCTACAGAGCACATCTGCCTGGCAGCCCCACCACTGGCTTCAGCTGCCTTCTCCCCTTCCCTCTGGGAATGCAGCAGGGACAGAATGGAATCAGCGCTGCTCTGCTCTGCTACCCCACCAGGAGTTGTTCATGGGCTAAATCCATGGGTAGCAACTTGGGCATAAATCCACAGAGGATTTGGATCTGGAATACCGCTGCGGCTCTGGCTCCCTTTCCCCTTTACTCCGCTGAGAGCTGCTGTTTTCTCTCCCAGCTCACTGCAGTGCCTCTTACCTTAGGAGGACACCTAGGGCTGGCCCTGGGCTTAGCAATGAGCTTCATCCGACCTCATCCCTGCGCCTTGAGCACACCCCAGCGAGGACCCTGCCTGGCTTTCTGCTCTCTGTCTCAAGGTTATTTCATTTTGCTGGCAATGGTCACGCTGCCGAGGCTCAGGGATCACATCGGAGTTTATATTGCATTGCTCTGGTTCACCCTGCCGCGTGAGAAATTACTGGCAAAAGTGCTTTGTGCTCAGTGGTCCAGTTTGTGTCAGAGTATAACAGCCACATCTCCTGCTCTCCACAGTCTGGGGGGGTCTGGAGAGCTGGCTGCCAGCTTGGCCGGCCTCCACTAACATCCCATGCCATCCTCTGTCCTACTGCTCTTTAAAATCTGATACCCATAGCTGATGCCAGTGGGATGAATAACACACAGGAACTCTGCAGAGTGGGATGAAAGGTAAGAAATGTGGGTGATGCCAAGCCTTGCTTCCCCTCAGCAGAGAGGTATTTTTTTTGCTGGAAGGCTTTCCTGTTTTTCATTAGGCAGCTGTGTGATGGTCTCTGGGCAAGGAGTCCCAGTCCCTTGTAGTGCCAAGAAAAACACTCCAAGTTCTTGGCCTCTGAATGCCCATGTTGTGAGTAAGCTGGCAAGGATTAGATGTCCAGCTCTGCCTGTGCATGCACGGATGGGAACAGACGGGAAGGAAGATATCCAAGCTAGAAAATGGTTGAAGGGAAAGAAGAAACATAACTGAAAAATGCTGGAGAACTTGAGGTCGTCTTGGCACAGATGCTTCCCCAGCACAAATCAAAGAGGAGGGAGAAAATGGAACCTCTCAGGATGGTAATAGGTTTCTCTCCTTCATTCTTTCCTCCTCCCTGCCCCCAGCCAACTCTTCTGAGCATGACCTGCCAGAGCAACACTCAGCAGGCAAGTCCTCGCTGCCTCACAGACTGGCTGTAGTCAAGGCACTGATAGCAAAGGCACTCCTTAACATCTTTCATCAAAACCTGTACCATCAGATAAAAATCTGCTTACTTTTGATCTAATTACATTTAATAGGAGCTTGGACTTTTTCCAGAGCAAGAACAATTGTTGTTGCTTAAATATTTTATAAACTAGCACTTTTCTGTCCAGAACACAAACTCTTAGAAGTCAATGATGAGGAACCATCACGCACCAACACTTTTTTTGAGTACAGTGTGGCTCAAAAAGGGTATTACCTTAATTTTTCTTCACTGGGAAGTGGAGGAAAATTTACTTTTCAGCTTCTCACTGTGAGCATGGTTTTAGTTTTCCCTTTGCGCCATGTCATGGGAGTGTACCTTTGAAGAAACTTTGAGATACATAACTAAATTCAATGGCTGAATTAACATAGTTTTCTAAGACTAAGAATTTACAGCTATTTCTTGCTTAATGTAAGCCATAGTATCTTGCCCAGTTGTTCCAGTCATAGCCAGCATTTACAGTCTCACTTTTCTTCAGGGAAGACATCACTTTTTTCAAAGGTGCTACACAAGCTGCAGAGACTTGCATTTGCTGCTCCCACTGCTGTACAGCGAATCCTCATACTTGAGAGGGAATGGGCAGAAAGTGCTGCAGCCTGCAAAGTCTTCCTGACTTTACCTGTCTAGGAGAATATTACAAGAAGGAGTTTCCCATTTCTAGGGGAATCTTATTCCAGGGAACACTGTATTGGGTTTGTATGGCCAGGCTTGGGAGGCTATAGGGGTGGCTTCTATGAGAGGCTGCTGGAAGCTTCCCCCATGCGCAAGAGTCAATGACAGATGGCTCCAAGATGGGACCTGCTGCTGGCCCGGCTGAGCTCATCATCAGTGCTTCTGAGATAGAGTATTTGAGGGAAAAAACTGCACAACAGCCCTCACAGCTGGGTGTGGGGGGACTGTGAGGGGAGTGCAAATATGTGTAAGAAACAACTCCGCAGATACCAAGGTCAGAGAAGGGGGAGGTGGTGTTCCAGGTGACAGAGCAGAGATTCCCCTGCAGCCCCTGGTGCAGCCCACGGTGAGGCAGCTGTGCCCCTGCAGCCCATGGAGAACCACAGGGATGCAGAGATCCACCCGCAGCTCCTAGAACCCCCAGCAAAGCAGAGGGATGCCCAAAGGAGGCTGTGATCCTGTGGGAAATCCACAATGGCACAGACTCCTGGCAGAACCCTTTGGATAGGTTTGCACCACTCCTAGAAAGGCAAGCTGCTTGCAGAGCTCTGTGCACACACAAAAGGAGACACATTTTAGGGATGTAGACCATGATAAAAGCATGGCTGTAATAAGCCAGAAACAAAGGCATTTGAACGTAAGTAATCTGACTCAAGAGAAAATTGGTATCAGAGTTCATAGCATCAAGAGCTCTGGAGATGACAATGGGATCTCCTTGCTGAAAACTGAGTGGAAGGCATGAGCTTGTTACTGGGGCTGAACTGGGGCCAACACAATGATCTCTGAACATGCCACGACTGATGCACAGTTTGGGCAAGGAATCAATCACAATTCACCTCAAGTGCCTGATACTTCTTCCCCTCCCTTTGCTCACATGATTGTTGGAAAGGTCATTACATGAAAGCACTTCATGATTGCAGAACCAAAAGTCCCGAATGCATAGCCCAAAGGAGTTTCTCATGCTCTCTGCAAAAGGTCAGCTTGAGGCTTGGACGAGGGTTTGCTTCTCTACCTCAGAGTGGGCACAGACAGAACAGAGCCACCTCTAAGTTGTATATGAAGATAGTGGCAAAGCTTGTCCCCTCTCCCTGCAGCAGCTCTGGTTTGTGCTGTGAGAGCCTTCACCATCATGTAAAGAACAGGCTGGATCATATAACTCAACTCTTCATGCAATGAATGTCAGATTCATGCAACCATGCCTGTCTCAAAAAACAGCAGCAGCTCTCACTCATCCCTTCCAGATCTCACTCATCCCTTCCAGAAACATGCACACAAGAAGTCAGGAGGGAAATTCCAGACACAACCTTTAGGCTATCATGACAAAATGTTCTCTTACTTCAAAGACACACAGTCAGCCAGAAGGGTGACTCAATGTCAACTGAAAGGAATAAGGACCTGAATTGATGCAGAACCAGCAGAAAAGCATTCCAATTATTTCAGGGGTCTTCAAAGCACAGCAGTTCATGCTGTGCTGTCAGACAGATGCTACCTTGACAATAGCAAGGACTTCTTTGCTGTAGGAGTGGCAGCCCATTTGTCTGAGTCCTGAGAAGCTCCGCTGTGAACAAAGTGAGTCTGGGTGAGTTGTACTTGCCAGGTATGCAACTCCTCCTTTTTTGAATCTGAAAATGTGGGTTCAAGTCATGCAAGTGACCAATACATACTGCAAATTTTATTTTTATTTCCTTATTACAGAAACTAAATTAGCATATGCCTACATCTTAATTAAAACAAATTCACCACGGCAGAAGAAGAGCATTCTTTTTATTCTCTAAAGCACACCTGTGAACACAGAACAAAGTGTAATTCAGTACATAAAAGCTTCTTCTTAGTGCACCTCTCACTGCAGTTTCTCCATTAGTTCTTTTAAAAAAATCATTACATCTTAGATATTTATATATGCTTGCATTAAGCTTTGCATCTTCTACCCCTAATGCAATTCATTCTAGAAATCAGTTAAGAAGCTAAATCAAAAAGGCCCCTTAAGTTTGCTTTATTTACAGATGCAATGGCTGAATTTAAATACTTTACAGTCACTCCCAGCACCAGCTTCCAATTCAAAGGATTAGTGCATTCCAAAATTTCTCTTTAAACTGTTTTCTAGAGGGTATTAAATTGTCCATAACTACAGCTATGTAGGTAACCCCAGCCACCCACATAAATTACCTTATAGGAAATAAACATGCTCACAAAAATATTTATAATTAACAAAATGACAAAATGAGAAACTCAGCCTTCAGGAAGAGTGGACAGAAGTTTGGCGTTGTGCTGCAGTCACTGTTGACTATGGGAACAGCAGCAATGTGGGAGCAGAGCAACCAAGCAGGCTGAGTCCAGAGCAGGTGTCTCTGGCTCCTTGGAGAAGAGAGCTGGAGGCCCAGCTCTCATTTCCCCCTCTCTTTCGACGTATCTCCCATTACTACTTTTTTTGTGAAATCATTGGGCAGATTTCTGAACTGAGACAGCATACAGCTTATTTCAGAGGGGAAGAAAATAACTGTGCATCTGCAGGCAAGCTAACTTGCATTATCTGAATAAAGACAGACCTGTTCCTCTGAGTTTTACAGTTTACAACTGGATGCAGGTCTTGTGGCCACTGAGAAACTGCTGTAAGATTAACAACAGGGATGCAAATATATTTGTCTGCTCTTACATACTTTCAAAACCCAAACGGAAAGAATAAGTATCTGTGATTCAGGTAGATCCAGAAGGATTTTTTTTCTTACACAATAAGGTAAATTACTTAGCACATTCCAGGTTAAAAAAATTACAGTAAACATTCAGTAACTGGAATGCATATAATATACAAGTACCATTACATTTACAAAGCTGTTCATGACAATTTTTCTTTCTATATTAAGCATAAAAAAGTTACAAGCTAATTCACAATAACTTTAGTTACAATGTTATTAAAATACATTGATGTTAATCATAAAAATATTTTACTATTTACATGTATATTGTATAAACCTTAACAATAAGAATATGCCTATTTTAGGATGCCTTAAATGAATATTTAGGCAGATTGGCCCATTTTATAGTGCAGTATCCCTGTTTTGGTCTTCACACCATGAAACTGTACCAGATTCACAGTATCTTTGCTAGTGCTTTGCTAAAAGACTTAAACTTTTTATTATTTAAGAAGCATTAATTCATTCATTACAAAGAGTCAGTTTTGTTTCCACTTTGTTTCTTATTAAATCCTACCCCCAACAGTTCGGGGCACTCTGCCTGGCCTTGTGCAATTTGGTTGCACTTCCACATGAGGCTGTAATTAATCCCATCAGTTATCACACTGTCTTGCTTGTAGTCCGGATGCTGCGCGATGAATTCCCTCATCCATCGAGCAACTGTCATTAATTCTCCTGTGGCCAAAAGAAGTTAAATTTCACAGTTTAAACATCTCATTTAGCAGTACAACACCTAGAGTTCTGTGCACTATATACACAATTCATGAGTAGCCCATGCTTTAATGAGAAACACATTCCTATACTTTTTGGTTTTCAAATATGGCTAAACTGCAGGCACAATTAAGCTGACATATCCCTGATGGTCCAAAAGCCACTTATCTAGTGTGATTTTCCAACTCTTAGATGTTCCAATGACATAAAGCAGTAGCAACTGGAACAGGTGCTACCAACAGATTATATAGCAAAAGGTCTTAATCACTTCATTTAACAGAGAATCTGGCTGAGATGAATCAACAGACACCTCTGCACTAGTAGCTTTATATAAAATAGGTTTGCAATTGCTCCATCTAACTGAGCTGCTAGTTTTGATCAGTCAACCTTGGCTTACTGTTCTTTCTCCCTCTGGCAGCTACCCTAGCAAAAGATAGGCTGGCTCCCAATTATACCAACTTCTGGATTGTACAAGTGCCTCTGCTTCACTACACAGTTCCCTCTACACAAGGTCACTGAATGACCAACTCCACTTGCAGGAGACTGGAATCCCCATGAAGTAGCAGCTGGGGGCTGGCTGGACACCAGTGTCCAGGCTGCTGAATTTGCTCCTGAATGTACCACATGCAAGCAAACCCTGACTACTACAAGTCTAAGGTAACTCTGACAGCTCGACATTAAAATGGGCTGATGGGGTGCTCAAATAACCTAGAAAAACTTTAACAGAACATCAGCTTGGTTGTGAGAGTGGAAAGAGTCAAGGGCTTCCACTACACAAGTCTTTGGTTTAAGAATATTATAAAAAAACAAGAGAATCAAGTCAGAGAAAGCATTAAGGAACACACAAATAAAAACTTACCAGAATCCAACACTATTAAAAAATGTCCTAGCAGTGGATTTGAACAGATGTACATGATGACAAATCAGAAAAATTGCAAAAAGTATTGGAAAGAAAAGCAGAATAAGAAAGTTTACTAGAAATCAAAACATGCTTCAAAAATCAGAGTAACATTTTAAAGGAATGAGGCCCGAGTTTACACTTCTACAGAAGAGGGCAGAAAAAAAATTACCCAAGAGGCTTTATTTGTTGAAGGCACTAAAAACTCAACATGAAAATTTTCTGACACCAACGAGAAGCAGAGGGTCTGCAGTAAACTCAGTGGAGTCAGGAGATGAGTGGAGGGAAGCTTAAGAGGCACTTTTGAACTGCAAGCTGTGCAGGCGCTGGTGCTGGAGGAGCTGGGAGCACCCAGCACACACCAACACAGACACCCAGTGGCCAGGCAGCCCAGCCTCACCCTCTGTGCCTGCACACACCAACACAGACACCCAGTGGCCAGGCAGCCCAGCCTCACCCTCTGTGCCTGCACACACCAACACAGACACCCAGTGGCCAGGCAGCCCAGCCTCACCCTCTGTGCCTGCACACCCCAACACAGACACCCAGTGGCCAGGCAGCCCAGGCACTCTGAGCCTCACCCCTCTGTGCCTGCACACCTTCACTGGGAGCCAGCCTGTAGCTTCCAAAAGTACCTACTGGGATATGGCACCACTGACTGACAAAGGTGAGGAATTAGAAGGCATATCATGGAATATATGTGAATAGTGAAAATATATGGAATATGTGAAGAGTACTTTAACATGAAAAACTATTGAATTAATTTTTTCAGAAAGCATATAATAAAACGCTGTCATTTCTTATTATATGAAAGGTGTAACTGCTTCAAGAAAGGCACGGGAAAGATGATGGAAATCACATCTGCGAATGCTCATCAAGCTCTCTGCTTACTGCACTGCAGGCAGCCAGGAGAGCACACCAGGACAAGGACCACTTGATACTGTTACCTCAGTACTGCTTCATTAATGTTTGGTGGGGGTCAGCAGCTGCTGCCTGCCTAGCAAATCTGTAGTGTCGCTGGGTGGTGGCAGTCACACACCAGCTATACAGAGACCAGGGGGGTAATACCTTGCTGTGCAGCAGGAGAGGACATGACTGAAGCTCAAATGAATTGTGCCAGGCAAGGCTACAGACACAGCAGCTAAGGTGTCAGTGGTCTTAACTCATGAGTGCTGTGTTCACCATTTGAGAAATCTGAAAAAGGCCACTCTTTGTGGATATGACTCATATTAACAGGCTGCAGATCAGGATTTAAGATCAAGAGTAAACTAGAATAATCCAAAGCTCACAACCGAGAAACATCGTGGCACAGTAATACAATACCTAATGCTTTTTTATTCTGTGAATTCTAGTTCTTAAGAAGTCCCATTTAAAAGTCATTTCAGTTCATAAGAGCTGAACTATAAACCCTACACTCTTATCTACCTCACTCTCACAGCTTTTAGGTCTGTGTAAATACAGGAGCTGACTTTTGCAATGGCTGCAACTTTGCACCAGGTAGCAAAGCTTTTCTTTGGCAGGGAACACCTGCAGCTGGGGTTCGATCCAGGTCACCAGGCCTTAGGAAAATGACTGCTAGGCTTATGCATTCCTTGTTTTTTCAACAAAAACCCAGCAGACAAGGGAATACTTAAAAACATGTTACCATTCTGAAGAACTGCTAAAATAGTGAATTACTGGATAAGGCAAAATCTCATTTCCACTTCAACTTTAGGGTCTTTACCTAGAAGCTTCTACAGCAATTTTCAAGAATTAAGAAGGAATGCAACACTTTAGTTTAAAACTGGGTTGGGGAAGAAATAAAAAATTCATTACTTATGAGGCTAAAATTTACATCTAGCTAAATTTACACCAATGCAGGTATAGAGGCAGTTTACACAGAAGTTAAAAAGCTGCTGCAGACTGAGCTAAGCACACAGCTCTGAATTAAGTTTAGCCTGTATCTTTTACTCACTATACTGCTGCATTTTAAGAAGAAACAAACAGTCATTATACACCTGTCTTGAAAAACATTGCTATGTGGGAAAGACAGTGAAGAGCCTGCTCTGCTCTGCCTTGAAAGAGCTCTGCTGCTTATGGAAGGACTTTCTTATCAGTGAGCTAAAGTCTAGGTCCCATGGTTTAGCAGACCTGAGTTTAGATTTACAAATGCTTTGGAGCAGCAAACTTTAGAGTCACACCAGTAGCACCAGGCAAGCTGTCAGACCTAGCCTCAAACACAACACTCAAGTGACAGGAAAAAGTGGACTAGTGTATGTTTAAACTACTGAAAAGTGGACAGTACAGTGGCAAAAGCAGCAGCAAACAGTGATGAAAAGCAAAACTGAGGACTGGATATATACTACCCACTAAACCATAATTGTTACTCTGTCAGTTACTCCTAATTTAAGTTATAGAATGGATCACTAGACATCAAAAACAGACAGGACAAGATTTAAGCCAGAGAATATATTCTAGTCCTTCGTTCTAATGATTCAGCATCCACAGCTGCCACCAGTCTTATCCAACTGAAAGTACAAAAATGCCAAGAAAGTCATGTCCAAAAATGTCAAACATACCAGAGGCTCTCTTTTTTATTAGCTTCAGATAGTTTAGGATGGTGCATCTCGTGTCCACATCCACTTCCATGTTTTCAAGATAGGAATTCAGAATTGGGATCAAACCAGGAAAGACTCCCTCCTGTGTAAGAGAACAGAATCAGCATAAAACATGCCCAGTCTGGTTTCTGGGAGGGTAGAATAGAACGTGTTGCAGGTAGAAGAGGCTATGACCTTCCCATTGATAATTGTGTCAATGCTCATTAAGGTGTACTCTTCTGTGTCGGTGCCTGTCCCATTCTGTGCAGAGCCACATCCATCCACAACAGCATTTCCACCTTCACGTGTGACAAAGGAAAAGGAAAAAATGGTTAAAAAGCAAGACATACACTAAACATTCACATCAGTGTTAGCCAGATTACTTGATGTGATACCTTTGCATATATCTTTTCTGAAGTAAAACATTCCCTGTCGTACAGCATCTCTTTTCTGGGCCACCTTCATGTTTTCATCCACCTGGCAAAAGAAGTATATCAGAGATCTGTGACATTTTAGAAAAGTAAGATTCTACCGAACTGTCATATTTGTGTTTCATAACTTAAAACATTACTGTATTTCTTACAAGGGTCAAGCTGTGAAGCTAAGTTTTATTTCATTCTTCAGTGTCCAGGACAAACACACAAACAGATGACATTTTATGAAACTGGGTCTCCAGCAGAACAGGTAATGGTATAATGTAAGAACAGGCTATGCTAATATAAGTTTGGATGAAAACACAGGAACAGTTACGATTAACAGGTTGCATCCCTTCTGGCAGACTTCTTTGCATATTTAGATGCAATTTAAATCAGTAGGGAAGAAGAAAATGTCTATTTCCCTAGTCGTAATTTGCTGCTTTTATTAACAAAATCATTGTCTTCTTTAGAAGCATTATCACTGTATTAAGCAAACTGTCAGAAACAGCATTCAAGTAGCTTTGTATGGGAATTGTATCTATTCCATTCTCAAAGATCTGTTAGATATTTAAACTTAGATTGCTAGCAAAGAAGTTGTAAATTTCAGGCTTCTCAAAAGTCCTCCAAACTACAACGTACATATGCTCTGCAAATGACATAAGCATTGCTCTGCGTTTCTGGATGGGAGATTTTGTCCAAGTTCTTTGGTTGGTGTGTTCTCAGGGAATCAACACCATACAGCTTTTGGACATTAGTTTTACCATACTGTCTTCAGAAAAAGATATATAATTTGCTGAATTCTTTGTCAGACCTTTAAAGGCTATGCAAAATCTTTACTTCTTACCTTGCAAAGCTTTGTTTTCAATTCATTTTACATTATGAAACCTATTTACACAACAGGCTGTTTTGAAAGTCTGAAAGAACTCCAGTCCCAGCTGACGAGCGTTGAACCGCATTCAATCAGACAGCCAAGATTAGTGTGAGATTAGCCCCATAACCCCCTATTATTTTACTTGAAAGAGGCAGGCTTACCAATGGTTGTGCAATTCTGTGTTGCATTACCTGCCAAATTGCTTGGCAAGCTCAAGCAATTTTAAGCCCCCCCAGCCCTACAATTCTGTTCAGGTTCTTTCAGCACCTGATCTCTTATTCATTCTTAACTAGTAGTTAAAATTTTTGTGCTTTTGAGACACTCAAACAACAATCTAATTATGTCATATAAGTGCTATATTGCTGTGTTATTTATAAAGTTTGTACTCCTTGACATCTCTTTTTAGAAGTCATATCAAATGTATGGTATGATTACTGTAAATTTACAACTTCGGTATTTTTCTCCATTTTAATTAAAAAACTATGAAAAGCCACAGGACACTATGGTTATGGTGGATTTTCCAGCATAGTGGCAAAAACCTCTGCCCTACAAGATATTTTTTAAAGTTACCTATAACATCGTAGGAATATCCATTTAAAAAGATGTTTTTTGGTCAAGTGCCTCAGAAAGAAGACACACAAGGACAGTTTCACAGAGAACAGTTCAGCAATTGGGAAGGCAAGATTAAGGAAAAAGTACATTTTGCATGGCAGGTCTGTCTAAAGACAAGTCACAGTTGTTACCAGAATCAGCAGTATTTGTTTCTACTCCAATACTGTGTTAACACTAAGCATGCTGAACTCCTCCTTTCCCACCCCACCAGAATAAGAGCATGTGACACATGCAGCATTCATGTTAAGGTAAGTCTAAAGTTTTCATTTTGAGCTCCACATCTTGTTTTCCCCCTGCATGTAAAATCCGGAAAACATATTCTTTCCTAGCCTCAAAACAGCCTGTGACAATGTTATTTCTCAACGTTTCTGCAGCAGCTAGACACTGCTAGGCATCACAGAAATTCCTACAGCATTTTTCTGTATTTTATTCCATGAGACAGCAGTAAAATATTTTTTTAATATTGCAGAGTTTAAATTAATACAAAGTACTGGTACAGATGAAAACTGACTGAAAGATAAAAATTACTGGTTTTGCAAATATTATTTCTTAGTTTGCAGGGGATAAAAACCAGATTTGATGCAAATCCATTACATTTAGCTCTAACAGATCTGATCTTTCACACCTACCTTGGACAAAGGAATGAGAAAATCCAGTTTATATGACAGAATCACTCTGGTTAGCAATACCACAAACACAACATATGCAGAGTTTTCAAAGTCAGTTAGCTGGACCTAGACATGAAAGCAGAGATTCAATTACTTTAGTGGGAACACAGTGATGCAAGCAGGCAAACAGCAAGGCCAGTGTGGGACAGTTTGACTCAGATGTCCTGTTGGTGCTTGTGCTCACACACGCACGCGCGAAACACCAGCAGTGACTCCAGCACACAACGTGTGCACACTCCAACCAACCCAGCCCTGCAGCTCCATGCAAAGCACACTGGTGTTTCAAAAGACTATCTAATAACCTGCACCTTCCGGCTCTCTATCTCATTACAGAAGTATATAGCTTCTAAATTTCCACTCTAAAAGGATTAAATTCAGAGCGCTTAGAATAGACATTTATAGAATAAAAGCACTTGGGAAAAAAACAAATCTGTGACAGTGGAATTGTTCAGTACCAGGACATGTACTGGGGAAACAGTCTCTAGAAGCTAAATGGGGCTTTGTTTACTGCTGCTTTAATACAAGCCTAATTCCTTTCCCCATCACCCCAAATCCATTAGCATGCGTTGATGTGCTGCAGTGGATTCTCCTGTCAGTTACATTCCCACAGCCCATGTCTGATTAAATACTGCTGTCCACTTCACTTGCATCTAGCAAATCAAAGGGGAGAAAACACAGCACAAGTAATAGGAGTTTGATACTGGATGCAGAATGCCTGGTACTTTTCCACTTAAAAGGAAATGCACTCTTGTACATACTGATTTCTTCCTTACCTCCATAGGTCTGAATTCCACTCTCCATCCAATATCTGAATTTGGAGGTGGTGGCTTAAACCTCATTGTCTGCCAGTTTGTAGACTGAATATTCTGCAAAGCACATGAAATAAACTGTCACAATCAAGATGTACATCATTCTATAATATAATCAAAGAACAATAAGCAGATAATTAGAGTCCTAGTGTTTTCTGTGGAATGGCGTATCAGGTTAGAGAAGTGGTTCCAAAGTAAGTGCTGTAACTTCCTAAAGCCCACAGTACAAGTATCCGTCCTAGGAGCAAATCTGTTGTACTTTCTCATGCTATTTTAGTTGAGTATTATGTACAAGACACTAAGAGACTGGCATTCAGCTGACTATTTTTTCATGAGGGGCTGATACATTCTGAACTAAAAAGGCCTAATATTACCACAGTTATTACCTCATAAAGCTCTAAAAGAGAGATTTCTACATTAATAAAATACAAACCAGTTTTTAGGAAGCCTTAAAATGACAGTTTCACTTAACATTTACATACATACTACAATTTAGGCTCTTTGTATTTTGTTTTGTTTAAAGTATAAGCCATCACCTTCTAAATTAAAGGTAAAAACAAATAAATAGATGTGCTTATAACTGGAAAGTCATATGCTAAAAAACGAGTTCAAGTGAAAAATTAATGAAAAAAAATCTTAGCCAGTACAGCCATCCTCCAATTAAGCAGTATTATAAAGATAAGCAATTATATAAATATTTATTAAATTCCTCTAAATCAGACATAACCTCAAAATGGTCGGATTCATTTGCATCATCTAGATGTATTTTCTCCTCAAACAAAGTCAATGGGTCTCGAATGAACAAGTGTGCAATATGCTGTGCCAAAAGGTGGTCAATACCTACAAAATGAAAATTCAAACAAACAGTTCACATATATCAAAACAGGCTCTAGGAAATTACTTTTTTACAAGACTGAAAATATCTAACACTGCAATGCTACCTCAACCCACCACATCCTCTTAAAGTGATGACTTCAGGAAGGAAGGAAATGATTAAAAAGAGCAGAAAACCCAAAAACAAACAGGTTCTTGTTTGGAAATGGTAGCTGAATATTGATGTGGCTGCCATTCTTCCTGTTTTCTGATGCATTCTGTGCCATGTTTCCTAAAGCAGTTCAGCTCTCTCCATAAAAATAACACATTAATCCCAGCTTGAGAAACTCAGTTTGATGCATTAGGGACAATCTCTGTTACAAATTAATCCTTTTTAAAGAACTTTCAAGACCACTCCACACAGATACTTCCTGAGTAGAAGTCATTCTAAGGGCTGCACAACGTTTGTAACAAACAAGAACAAAAACATAAAATATCCCCACACACTGCAAACATAATTCTTAACCTGCTCATAATGAAGCAAACACTTACCTTCCTTTATTAGGTGCTCGTAGATATCTTTGTCTATTGTCAAATCAATGTCATTGTATTTCTCACCACATTCAGATAGATAACTGTCTATGGAATCATATCTGGATTTACTGATTCTATAATGGTTGTTCTTCAGTGGCTATATAATTTAAGAATACAATATTTTAACAGCTTGTTAACAATGTTACCTAAGTTTTGCTCACTAATGACACTTATGTTGAGAATTATTATCCTATTTAGAAAACCCTACAACCTCAATTAAAATTATTAAAAGCACGAGTCTTAAATAGGATCAATATAAAGTGATTCTGGAATTACAACTATTTTGTTTGCAGACGTATATATCTGAGCAAAAAATCAGTCATCACACATTGACTAGAATTCTCTAGAAGTGGAAATGTTTTCCTGATGTAATACACCATTACCCCAAGCACCTGGAAAGCACTGAACACATACCAACAGTTTCACTATGTGCACACTGTTACAGAATAGGTAGTTCAAGAAATATTTCAAGTAAATTAAAAAAATTATTTATGTAATTTTGTTAGTGCCTTGAATGGAAATTCCTGCTTAAAGAAACCCTTCAAGTTCTGACACCTGGCTCTCTTGATATAGCTCTAGTTTATACTCAGTAGCACCCGCTATTTAATCTAGTGCAATTTTTGCCTTTTGGGCTCAAGAACAAATTAGAAAGTTTTATCACGGGGGCCCTTTTCAGTCAGCTGTGGAAGACTAGGATTCCATACCTAATTGAAAATACATATTTGTTAACACAAACTCTCCAACCAAGGTGAGTGTTTACACCATCTCCTGTATTTAGCACAAAGACCATCACATTCCCTCATTAGGGATTCTGATGAGCACAAGCAGGATTTGATACTAAAGGAGCTTTAACATTTTCCCCCAAAAGCCAGACTCCTGCTCCATGGCATGCCTTACCTCCAGGCCCCTCTCCTCGCGCGGTCGATCATCCACGGAGGCAGAGATCACCCCCCAGCGACAGTCAATATCTGACACGTAGCCTCGGTAGAACGGAGACGCCGCGCTCAGCGCCATCTGAAACACAACAGCCCGCCGTCACACCCAGGGCAGCCCGCTGTCACACCCAGGGCAGCCCGCCGTCACACCCAGGGCAGCCCGCCGTCACACCCAGGGCAGCCCGCTGTCACACCCAGGGCAGCCCGCCGTCACACCCAGGGCAGCCCGCCGTCACACCCAGGGCAGCCCGCCGTCACACCCAGGACAGCCCAAGGAGCCAAAAGCAAAGCTCAACCCCACTGAAAGGGAATATGTTGATCCAGAAGGAACTGAAGTATATATATATATATGTCAGCCTGTATATATCTCAACTGCTGCCTCCAGAAAATGGCTGGGTGGTTAGCATTCCTGAAGTGGCACCTGACACTCTTCAAATGTTTTACCTTTGCAGATCAGCATTTAAGGCACACAAAAGTAACACTGGCAGAAGCACTTTTGAGGCAAATTAGCAAATATTCTGCTCACCCATTTCCAAGTTCACCTGGCAATAAATTTATTTCATTTTTGTTTGGCCAATCACCTTAGTAACACACCTGGAACTTACTTCACTCAAGGCAGAATCTACTCATCATCCAGACCAGACAGATATTTTGTTTTTGTAACTCCTGTTATAAACAGCTGTTTATGAAACATGCTTATAAAAGGGATTTAAACAAAGATTACATCCAAATTTAAACAACTTAAGTTGAAACCCTCTGTAACACCAGATCAGAGTTGAAAATTTAAAAACTGTTTTAAGGAGCAAACTTGTTTTGCTTTTACGAAAAACTGCCCAAATCTATTTCTAAAACTATTCAACAGGAGTGTCATGCTCGTAGGAATGAAGTAGAGGAGAAGAAATAGACAAGGGGCAAAGAAGGAAGATATATCATCTGCTTTGTGGTGTCATTTGCACATTAGACAGTTAACACGACTCATGTGGCAACCTAGAAAGAATCTTCTCCCAGAGTACTCAATTTGTGAGCTTGCAATTTGGGTACTGTTTTTTTTTGCATGTAGTGATTTTTGCCACTAAGGAAGAGTTCATCTGACAGGCGACCATTACTTACCACAATGGGACAAATCGTAGCTAGCTGATCATAGAGATACCTTGCTTCAGAAATGCTGCAAGCCTGAAATGTTACCTGTAGGAAGATGCACAGTTGCTATCAAATTTCTATAATCATACAACAAACACCATCTTCCTAGATTTAAAAAATCAAGTGTATAATAAAGTTATTTATATACTAAAAATTCTAGGGGTTTTTGTTTGTTTGTTTGGTTTTGTGTAGGCTTTTTTTTGTGTGAGTTTTCCCCCCAAGTGCTGGACACATTTCTGCCCCACCTACCAGTAGCATTTATATTACAAGCTTCTTTCCATGCCATTTCCATGTTCATTAAAAGATTTCAGACCGTAACGCTTTCATGGTAAGGCTGAATATACAAACACTTGCCAGAATCAAAGAAAACTGAGTTAACATCTAGAATACACATGGGTGAGTAATGCACCTTCAGGAAATAAGCCAGGAACCTACTTACTTAGAACAACAGTCAGACCCTATTGTAGGTTTAACATTTGTTTTATGTGACGCTAATCCTGTTTTAAAGAACATTACAAGATGCCTTTGATCCTGAAAAACTGGGGGGGGGGAAAAAAAAAAAGAATCTGTGTGTCCACTGTAACTTTCATTAAAACAAAAAAAAAAAAGTCCAGCTTTTTCTGTATTAGAGGCCAGAACCCACCAAAAAAAAAATATTATTTGCAGAAGGCATTAATGCTTTGGAAGCCCTACTACAGATAAGCCACTGGAATAGGTAACCCCTTTGTAATATTTTTGTGAAATTTACTCAGAGCAGCATCAAACAGAAGACTCATTTCTAGTAGCAGACCTTACCCTCTAGAGTTTGCAAACCAACACTATACTAATTTAAAAAATGCAGAGAGAGATCAGTCTCAAAACTCCCTTTGCCTTCGCAGTTTATGTATTCACAGATCAGAGGAAAACTTAGATGGGAATGTACCCTTGTACCACTATCATAACACTATACAACAGGCTTCAGCTCTAAATCAACATCCCTGCTTGTTGTCCTGAAGAATCCCAGTTGTGCACAGGCTTTCCTCTTCCGAGGATAATAATTAGAGAGTCCCACAAAACACAGATGTTCTTCTCAGCTTGCCACTAAACCAAACTGCATCTCAAGTAAGACTTCAAAAAAAACCAAAACAACCAACAAATCCCTCCAAAACTCCAGAGTTCACTAGTGCCTCAGCATTTTTTGGGGAGTGTTGATGATGGTGGTATAGGGAAATATGGGATTTGTTTGTGGTTGTTTTGTCTTTTTAAGTCTTCAGCCAGTATTCAATAAAACATCCCAAATTAAAAAATAGTTGTGCTGTGGAGAAAATATTTCTTCTGTGTCTGTCCTTCAAGTTTTGTTGTTCTTTTTCTTTTTTTTTCATAAAAAACCCAAGCAAGCAAACAAAACCCCAGTTGGTTAAAAGACAAGATTCATCAATTATCTTGCAGAAAAGCAGATAAGTATGATTTCTTATCACTAATTTTGGACATGCAGCACTAGGGAGCCAGCCCTGAAGTGGGGGTGGGTTGACAGGACACCTACACTCTTTCCCCAGACAGTGATATTTTACCTCCTCTTCCCTTTTATGTTTATTCCAAACCACATTAAATCTGAGATTCAATATGGTTTCGAGGCAAATGTCCCATTACAGAGAAAAAGGGTATGGCTGCCTCCTCTAGGAGGGCTGCAGGCACTGCCAGTGCAGGCCATCCCAGTCCAAGCTCATTAGGACATTATTTTTAACTCTGGAAATGCATCAATCCAAGCTGTAGCTTGGTGTGCAGTAAGAAAAAAAAGGAATAAAAACCTAACCAGCAAGACCACCCCCCAAACACAAAAGGAAGTATATATACTACAAACTACCTTACAAAAATAGGTGGGCAATACATGTTATCTTCTAGGCAGTTATCAGGAATTATCAGCTGATACAGAAGCAGCCTTGTTTTCATTCTCCCTTTGATGATAACAGGACCACCAAATTTGAATTTGGCCATCGATTATCAGAATGTAATAATAAAACATAACAGTATATATAGTAATGTAATAATAAAATAGTATCCCTTTAAAAACTGATTTAAAAATGTCTTTTAAGTCCCGTAACTTAAATAAGACTGTCCTTCTTTTATTGGTCTTAAACAAGAGAGGTGGTGTAAAACAAACCATGGCAAACTAACACCTTGTAAAACCACACAGTATTATGCACACTTTACTATCTCATCAGATTTGCCCTAATTTGCTCTAGTGACAAGAAACCATATGTAGCACCTATCAAGAATTTTTATTTATACAGCTTTCGTAGTTTCTTAAGCTCTAAGGGAGTGCTTTTTATGAGGTCTTCTGCCCATGTTATGAAACAAGAAGAGCCTGGAGAATTTAATTTAATCCCAGAGAGTTAACACTAGCCTCTTCCTAGCTCTTTTATCAAACAGGCACCTTTTATCAAGAGTCAAATACACCATGATTACCTAAGGTGTTAGTGGCAAGCATCAGAGAAATACTTAAAGCAAACAGAAAACAAAAGGATTCAAGCACTCTTAATATTCAGCACCTAGATTTAAAGGGAAGATACTGTAAGACAGGAATAACTCAGGCAAATTACTAAAAACCATAAACAAGTAGGCATATTAAAATGGGAGAAAACAATCAAAAACATCTTCTAGCATACAGACAGAGAGGACAACTACCCACATGGTTTTGGTAGGTTTGTGGTACAAGCAGTGAGAAAACAACTCCTTAGCAGATAGCTAAAATATTTAAGAATGAGAAACATTATACAGGAGTTCATGATGTCTGTAAATGAAATAAATTACACAAAAGCAGAAAGCTACTTATTTCAAAAAATATTCCCACAGCCTCTTGCCACTCCCTGTTTTTGCTGTTCTAAGGGTGCAGAAGAAGGAAAACACTCAAAATGAATAACTAAAAAACCTCTCCCATTCCTACAAGACAGCTCAGACTCCATCTCCACAGTATCCTTTGGTCATGCCTGAAAGCTGACCAGAGTGGATGATGACCTTTCACACTCAAAAAGTGCCGAAGTTTCAGGACCAGGTGCTTGATCCAATGTGGTTTGACCAGTTCAAGAAACCCTCCCAGCAAGTCATCCAACTACATTTGAATACTAGCAGAAAATAAACATAATGCAAGCAAATAAACCTCTTGGATTGGATTTACCCTAGCTGGATGCCAAATATCCACCAAAGCCACTTAATCACTCCCCTCTTTTGCTGGGCAGGCAAGAGAAAATGTAACAGAAGGCTCAAGGATCAAGGTAAGGCCAGGGAGAGATCACAGAAGCAATTGGATTGGAAAAGACCTCTGAGATCACTGAGTCCAGCCTATGACTGAATACCACCTTGTCAACCAGACCACGGCACTGAGTGCACGTCCAGTATTTCCTTAAACACCTCCAGGGA
Organism: Petroica traversi; assembly: GCA_025920805.1. NCBI lineage: Eukaryota > Metazoa > Chordata > Aves > Passeriformes > Petroicidae > Petroica > Petroica traversi. Next base: position 13,991,130 of record JAHLSL010000046.1, on the reverse strand, counting down.
CAGTGACTCCACCTGGGCAGCCCATTCCAGTATCTAATCACCCCTTCTGTGAAGGTTTTCTTCCTGATGTCCAACCTGAACGTCCCTTGATGCAGCTTGAAGTCATTTTCTCTTGTCCTGGCTGCCTGAGAGAAGAAGCTGATCCCAACCTGGCTACAGCCTCCTTACAATGCAGCTGTAGAGAGTGAAAAGGTCTCCCCTGAGCCTCCTTTTCTCCAGGCTAAACAGCCCCAGCTCCCTCAGCTGCTCCTCAACAGACCTGTGCTCCAGACCCTTCACCAGACTCACTCCAGTGCCTCAATGTTTTTCTTGCAGTGGGGCCCAGACCTGGGGCCAGGATTTGAAGTGTGACCTCACCAGGGCTGAGTACAGGGGGACAATCACTGCCCTGGTCACTCCATTACTGATACAGGCCAGGATGTCATTGGCCTTCCTGGCCATTTGGGCACACACACTGGCTCATCATCAGCTGGATGTCAACCAGCACTCCCAGGTCCTTTTCCACCAGGCAGCTTTCCAGCCACTCTGCCCCCAGCCCGTAGTGCTGCATGGGCTTGTGCTGGCCAAAAGGCAGGACCCAGCACTTGGTCTTACTGAACCTCATGCAGTTGGCCTTGTCCTGTTGAGCCAGCCTGTCCAGGTCCCTCTGCAGAGCCTTCCTATCCTCCAGCAGATCAATACTGAACCAACTTGGTAAGGTGGAGATCACTCACCAGTTACTGTTACAAGCAAAACAGGCCTAACTTAGGGAAATTAACTGAATTTATTACAAGGCAAATCAGAGTAGAATAACGAGAAATAAAAATAAAATCTTAAAATCCACTTAATTCCCAAATTCTCTACTTCCTCCCCTCCCAGCAGTGCAAGAGAATGAGGAATGAGGGCTGTGGTCAGTTCATCTCACAGTGTCTCTGCTGCTCCTTTCCCCTAGTGGGAGGACTCCTTACACTCTTGCTTCAGCGTGGAGTCTGTTCCCTGTGAAAGTCCTCCAATTAACATGTTCACTGCTCCAACATGAGTCTTTGTCCTGGCATCAGCTGTGATAATTAATTTTTGTTGCTAGTGGCTGGGTACGGTGCTGTGTTTTGGATTCAGTATGAGAATAATGTTGGTAACACACTGATGTTTTAGTTCTTGCTGAGCAGGGCTTACTCTAAATTGAGTTCTCAGTTTCCCAAGCTCTGCCAGCGAGCAGATGCACAAGAAGCAGTAGGGAGCACAGCTGGGACCTGAACTGGGCAAAGGGATATCCCATACCAAATGGCATCATGCTCAGTACCTAAACTGGGGAGTTGGCTGGGAGGGGCTGGCTGCTGCGTGGGGACTGGCTGAGCATTTGCTAGCAGGTTTTGAGCAACTGCACTGCTGAGCACTGCTTTCTTCCTGGAGTTTTATTCCCCCCTCTCTTATTTACATTACTGCTATTATTAGATTTTATTTCAATTAAGCTGTGTTCATGTCAACCCACCAGTTTCACCTTTTTCTGATTTGCCTCCTCATCCCACCAGGGACAAAGGGCTAAATGTGTGTGAGGGAGTGACAGCATGGTACCCACTTGCTGTCTGGTTTTAAACCACAACAGCCTTTCCCACGGGCTACACTTGAACTGCTCCAGTGTGTGTCCCTTCCACAGGCTTCAGTCTTTCAGGAACTGAGTGCTCCAGCATGGAGTGACAGGCCCTGCCTACTCCTTCATGCATCCACCTGCTTTGATGTGGGTCCTCCAGGGGCTGCAGGCGGATCTGTGCTCCAGTGCCAACCTCCTGCCTCACCATGGTCTTCACTGCAGGCTCCAGGGGAATCTCAGCTCTGCCACCCTGAACACCTCCTCCCCCAGCTTCTTCACTGACCTTGGTGCTTGTGGAACTGTTCCTCTTATACATTTCTCAATCTTATCTTCACCTGCAGTGCCATTGTGCAGCTTTCCCCCTCCTTCTTAATGTATTTATCTCAGAGGTGCTACCACTATCACAGGTGGCCTCAGCAGTGGGTCTGTCTTGGAGCCAGTTGGCATTGGCTCTGTTGGACATGGGAGAAACTTCCAGCACCTTCTCACAGCAGCCACCCCCCTTCAACCCCTCTGCTAGCATAACCTGGCCACAAAACCCCAATATACTTGGATTTTAAGACTAGAATACTAGACATACCATTTGTTCTTTTATGTCCCCTTTTGCTACACTGATGTACAATGCATCAGTTGAATTAAGAAAGTGAAAGTAGACATAAGAAAAATAACAAAAAGGGAAGCATTTAGAGAAGACAACGTGCAGTAACATCTTGAAAGCGGAGGGACTTTACCTGGAGACAACAGTTTCCCATTCCAAAACCCATAGCATCCATATAGATGTAGTCTGGCTTAGATGCCTTTGCTCCTTCTCCATCATCATTAGGAAACATTTCAATGAAAGGTGATGGTGTGTTCTTATCTTTAAATACTGTGTGGAAAATACAGACAGTAACTCAGTAACTCAGAGCATGAGACTAAACAAGTATTTTGAAAAAGAACAAAGATAAGACAAATTTACTCACTGGGTACATTTATCACAACCTTCTCTCCTCTTCGGTGTCGAATGTTTCTGGTCAGTGTACTACAACAAAAGAAAAAGTTTTCTGAATTATATGAAATTTTCTCTTTATGTAAATATTTTTGCAGCTACTTCCTCAACAATTTTTAGTGTTTCAGAATGTCAACTCTCTATTTATTTTGAGCACTCTCTTCCAGGATGCTTTTTTTTCTAGTTCTAAGATAGACCGTAAAAGATAGAACACTGAATTTTTCTTTAATAAAGTCAGTCTTATTTTGATGGACTTCACAGTACTATGCTGATAAAACAGTCAGTAGTAAAAGGCTACAGACCTGAAGAATACAAGGGCAAGTTAAAAGACATCCTTTGTTTTTAACCAGAATGATTTTCGTTGTCCAAAATCTCACCTTACAGTGAGAAGTATATGGTCCATTTCAGGGCAAGCTACTGAGTACAGAGATACACACACTGTGACACACCTAAGCGAGAGCTGGATTAACTCTGGAATCATTTAGGCACAAGATTTCAAAATGGAAAAATTTTTCCCCATAACAGTGTAAGTTACTATATAAAGTAGTATAGTAGCTACTATACTACTTTAAGTATTTTCTTAAGACACTTTGAAAATACATGTCATAACAACCATTTCTGTCTATGTGCTTGTGACCCCTGCAGCAACTAGCTACAGTGCTCTCTGTTCCAGTAATGTAAAGAATTTGCAGGCATGTCTACGATAATTAGGCACAGACAAAATATTTGACTTTTCAAACTTCCCAAATATTCTTACCTAAATCTAGGATGTTTATTGATGGCTTCATCTGGAAAAAAGAGGGATTTTGAAGCTCCTCCTTCTACTGGTGTTGGCTGATACTCTGGCAGTGTAAACCCAGGACACCCTAACCTGTGGAACACAGCAATGAGATTCCAAGCTGTAATGAAAACAGACTGTGATTTTAGAAAGGTCAGATGATCAGAGATTAGGATTGTACTAGACAACCAGCCAAAAACCAGTTTCTGCAGTGGTTAATACAGCCCTTTTTTTAAAGAAAGCTCATGAATGTATCATTAGACAGCAAACATGGACATTTTCAGTGGCTGAAGCAGGAAACTTCAGTACTATGTAGGGTACACAGACATTTTAGTGTATTCGTGCTTATTTTTAATACTGACATGCAGCTGCATTCTGTGCTTTGAAGTTTATCTAGAGTATACAGGTTGACTGCCAGAGCAGTTTATCCTGCCCTATTCTTAACAATCTAACTCTTAAAATATATACTTAACCAACTCTAAGAATTAGAGGTAGTTTCAAGCGGTACATGTACCCTAAGTCTTATAACGCTTCTAGAACTCTGAAAATCCCTACAAGATGAATGTCATAAGCAAAGAAAAACTGCAGCTATTAGGTATAAAATGCTGAGAGATATGTAACCTAATCAGAATACACTCCTCCCCTTTGGGAAACTCCATTTTAAGTTGCAGAGTCACCTGGAACAAGAATAAACTTTCAGTACAGCTGAGACAAAGGAACATTTGAGAAGGCAGAGGTAAAATAGCAGATTAGTTTCTTCATGTTGCACAGTAAAAAGGGGAAAGTTTGTGTTGTCTTGAGAGGCTCTAGTATTTGAATGATTAAAATGTTAGCTGATAAATTTACACACAAACTACTCAAAATGTCAGGAAATACTCACACTTCCAATAATATTATTTATGTTCAACATGTATTTCAATATTATTTCTTCTTTCTGGTTTCAGAGGGTAAGTTATCCTACAACTTGTAAATCCAGCTTCATCACTTACCTAAATGCTACACTGTAAACTGCATCCCTCCAGTCCTCAAGAAAGGAAACAACTTTCTGGTCCAGCAGTGAGGGTTCACAAATTTAGGAACTAGGGACACTCATTTAGTATCTAAGCTAGAATTTTTTAATATTTAAGCATTTTCAAAGAATTCACTTTTAACTGAGTTATTTTAATTTGAATAAACTTACTTCTTTCCCTTTTTCTATCAGCACTCTAACAAATATTTTGTCTTTTCAAATGCACAGCTTTTATTATACACATGCACAGATGCACACAGAAAGTAGTACACATGTACATGTTATTTGCAGAGACAATGTGGCAGAAAACTTAAACTCCATGAAACCTCAGAAATACATGCTAGCAAGACTCCAGTCAAACCAACAAGGACTTGAATGGCAAGACAGCAAAAAGCAGAAACAATGAACTAAAATAGGCTAGCCTAGGGAGAGCAATCTCTGAGGGATGAAAGTATGTTTGGAATGACCTGTGAATCATAAACAAACTATATTTTATTATTTACTGGCTTTCACTGACGATGAGTGCACTGCTCCTACAGTGATGTAAAAAGTATTTATCTGTATCTACAAAGGGATGAAGAACTCCTCTCCCTTTGTTCCCTACAAGACCGGGTCCAAAATGTTTGTATATAAAACTTATTAAATGACATAACACACTTGTAAGGTTCTTGCAATGTACTTGCAATTCTCTAATACACTGAGAACTACTTAACCACTGAACTTTATTAGAGTTATACTAGATGTAGTAAGAGCTTATTTAAAGTGCAAGTAAATGTTGTCAACAGAGAGTTCTTAAAACATTGTTCACGGGGCATTATGCAGACATTTTGGCACCACTGCTGCTAAGGAATATTTTGTATTGTTCCTCCTCTCAGCAAGAGTTTTGGACAATTGTATTCTGCATTACACAAGAAATGAGCCAGTAAGACCAGCTGCTTCTCTTCTACTGCAGAGCAACTTTTTTACCATTAAAAGCATAACTATCTTCATTCACTTCACTCACCAGGCCAGTTAGAACGAAAGTAATAAATCTCTGCCTAGAATTAGATTTGAAAGGAATGTCACAAAATACAGCTTCTCCTAGACAACGAAGTTCATCCTAAATTTAATTTTTTCAAGAACTCCTTTACAACAATAAAAAGGATGAAATCTGTCCTTCATAAGGTATTATTAACCCAGGAGAGATGTTCTCTTTTTGGTAAGTAGAGTATTGTGTAATAGAAGTACTAAGTCCAGGTGCTCCAAACTACCAGAAGCTTGTATGTGCTTTAGTGAAAAAGCAGTATTAAAAATAGATCAGGTTAGCCATGTTTTGCAAAACTGCTCCTTAAAAAGATCACAGTTTGCAAAATATGTGAAGAGAAACCTTTTCTATATAATTTTCTGTATCAACTCAAGAAGGTAGACTACTCAAGATTTAACACTTTATGTTACCAATATTCAGTATTCTCTCCTAATACAAAATCATCCCAGGTAAGAAGAACTTAAAAATATAAAAGATGCTTATTTGCTTGTCCTGTTTCATTAAAAATTTTAGGAAACATGACCGGAACATCAAGCCAAAGCATTTTAATCAAATAATATTTTTCTCTATTCCACTGAACAGTTCAGCTACATGAAATAAGGAGGAAAAGTGTAAAAGGAGAACAGGAAACACTTCAACACCTTGGAAATGATGTCACTGTACAAACAGCCTCATTTTCTTTGAGTACAGAAGCCGCCTCCTGCCGTCTTTTCCTCATGTTGTCTTGCACAGTGTTGAATTCAGACATGGTTCCCCCATATGGCTGTCCAGGCGTCCCTTCAATCATGTAACTTCCATATTCTGGTCTCCAGAGTGTTGGGTGACTGTAATAAAAGAAGAGCCACATTTAAATATTTCTGCAACTTCAAAAATGATGAATTATTTATGAGAATGTCAGAAATTAATACCACCTGCAAGAAAAATCTCCTATATTTGACAGAAGAACACAATGTACCTTCTTCTGAACCTCACCATCAGGAAGTGGTAAAAAGAAAGCAAGGCGCACTAACAGCGCTGCTGTAAGCAGGGTTTGCCTACACCAAATTGCAGTCACCCTCAGCATCTGTCTCAAGCTTTGTTTCTTGGGGTTTTAACTGGGACTGGTAAACACAGATCACTGCTGCTTTTCCACACGAGAGTATAGGGAAAAGCCTCCCTGCCATTCTTACATCCACACTTCTAGTTCCTCCAAAAATGGGAGAGTGCTCCTATAGACAGCAGGTTTCGCCTATACAGCCCTTGCTTGCTCCTGCAGTCAAGAGATACGGGAACAAGTGCACACACTCGTGTGTTTTAGGGACATGGACTACTGCCTTCACACACACACAAGATCAGAGCAAGACAAAACAAGGCTTGCTCTGCAACTTCTGTGGGCTCACCATTACATCCTCCTTTATTTCAAATCCAAACTGCAACTTCTGTGGGCTCACCATTACATCCTCCTTCATTTCAAAGCATAATACAAAAAGTGCAAGGACTACCTGCAAATGTGCTCAAAATCTTTCACTTCCTGAACCCCAGATTTATCTCAAAAATATCGGTATCTGTGGTTTACAGTTTTACCAATAGCAGACTTGACTGTTAAGCCAGGTTAACAAAATTTTGCACAGTATCTTAACAGGAGGATGAAAAATAAAAAAAGAAACTGGAAACATCTACTCACTTGGGGTTTACCTTCTCCCCCCTTGTCTTGCAGTGTTTGAAGAACTTCTTCACCACAGAGTACCAAGCGCACTTTCTTATTTTCATGGTCAAATTTTACCAACATATATTCCACCTTATAAAAAATAAAAACAAAACAAACAATTAAACAATAAGGTCTGTTCAGACACAAACATACTGGCACACAATTTTAAGCATCAAGTGAAAAAAAAAGATACGTCACTGAACTTTACATAACTTAAAAAAAATTACTATGAAAGCAGCAAACAATACTGGCAAACATGGCTGCAGGCTTATTTAATCTTGAATAAAAAATTGAAATTCCTTGAAATTTCTTTCCTTCTGTTTCTAACTGGAGACACTTCACAAAAAACCCCTGAATTTGTATTTGCCTCCACATTATTTTTAGACAACAAAAAATTAAAACCCCATGCAAGCTATATGCAACCCACAAACATTTCACTGTCATCCCATCAGTTACAGTCTCTGCTGCTGACAAAAAAAAAAACCAACCCAAACAAACAAAAAAACCAAAAGTCATCCTACAAGACATCCATTTACACCCATCACTTGTCGGAGCTATTAAAGACTAGCACTGTGTCTCATTTATAACACAGAAAACCCACAGCTGTTGGTGACAGCATCAATCCTGTCATTATGACACTCCACCTTTTGGCACAGCACAGTGATTTTCACCCCGAGTGACTCAGCTTTGCAGCCACATTTTCTTCCCCTCCTGCCCAGCAGCACACTTTGCTCCCAGAGCTCTGCCTCTTCACCCCGTCCTTGTCCCAGGCTGCAATCCACACTATATCCAACAAGCCACTTGTAACAGCAGTGCTGTATCCCAGCACTAGGGAATATGTTCCCCTAACAGACGTTATCTGAAAGCAGCCAAACCTGGAACACCCTCATCTCAAACTTCCTCCATGCTCACTTGCTGTCTAAGCTCCTGTAAAGACTTGTAGAATGCTACCCAGCACAGCAATCTAAGAGCTGCTTGGACCTTGCAGCCCTTCAGTACTTATGGATACACTCTATTTGCTAACACCTCTAAGTCAGAGGATGCTTAGCAATGTTCTGTGAAGTGCAGAAGACAAACCAGCTCCCAGGTGCGATGTGTTGCCTGCCATGCAAAAACAGAAGTCACACATGGAAATGCATTACCAGGTACTGGCTCTCAGACTCCAGCTGGACCAGCAGAGACAGCCAGGTCTTTTGGTGGAGGCTCTAGAACCACTGCCTCCAAGACTTCCAAAAATCATCTAGTTTTATAGTCAAAAATTCAGCTAGAAATTTCACAGCTAGAACTGTCAGAGGTGCACTGAGCTCCTCAGTTTCATCTTCCAACATTGACTAGAGCCACATCCCTCTGTATTTAACAAATGTGACCACTCCAGTCCCAGGGGTTAAGATTCATGCAAGACACTCAGGTTAAAGTTCCAGCACACCAACTCATGGCAATTTCTATTTTATATAGAAGTCTGATGAAAATAGGAAAGCAGCTTGCGAAAACACAGGAACTTGTGCTGTGCTTTACAGCACATCGTAAGTAGATTTGTGGTCTTCGTGTTCTTTGGTTGCTTCAGTGTCCATGGAAAAGTTATTGTTTACTACTGTGACAACAAATACAATCCTCAACTGGGATCTGTGATTAGACCACAAGCAGTATTATTCAAGAGTGTTTGTAATTCTAAAGAATCTGACCAGAGACAAATTATGGACAGACAGATCCAGCAGTTAGATGCATTTGCTATATGTTTTCTAAGATAAATTTTTAATCTCCCACAGAAAAAATAATGATTTCTAGTTTCTGTGCATATCGCAGTTTCCTGCATGGTATATTTTCTTAATTGTGTGTATTATGCCACAATAATGTACTTGATGTAACTAGAGACTGTGGTTAACCAGAACACAGTTGAGCACTGATTTAATTATTATCCAGCAAGAGTCTCTCCAGTGTCACTTGACCCTGATTGTTGGAAAGAAAAAGGAACCATGTCCACCAACATAATCTCCTGCTTTGTCAAAGTATTACTCTCATTAGGAGCTGTCCCCTCTAGAGGGGGTATGTGAGTCTAGAGGTTTGAGGCACAGAGCCATCTCTATGGCATCAAGCTGGACGCACGCCTGGCCTCCCTGCACATTGCCTGCGGGAGTGGGGAGCACAGGAACTGCAGCTGCTGTCCAGAGACCCCAAAGCTGAACATTTGTCCACCTTTACATCTGTATGCTACTGTGATTAGCCTCCTGTCCAAGAAATCTCACTCCAAATGTAGCTGTAATGAGCTGGTGGGGATAACACTGTACTCCTCTATAAAACAATTGCAAGTCTCAAAAAAAAAAAAAGGCACCAAAAGAGCCAAGGCGGCAAACCCAAAGAAATCAAAGTGTTACATATTTCAAGTACAGTAGTGAATATATTGCATTTATGAATCTAGCTTTAGAAACAACTATTACTTTTGCCTCCAGAAACACTGACTAAATCTTCAAAGCTGTCTTAACACACAGATGATCTGTCATTAATTTTAATGAGAAAAGAAAAAACTTCACATGGCTGCCAACAGTTCCAAGTAACCAAGAGAGTATCTTGACAACAGAGGGACTGACTGAATGGGAATCCTTAAAGAATGTAATTTAGGCTCATCAAAAGACTTAGCCTCCAGCTACAAAGAAAAAAAAATAAATTCAGAGTTCACACATTTTTGCATTCAACTTCAGGTCATCATTCACAGACTTCTCACATGTTTTTTATCCACAACAAAGTTCAGAGAAACGCAACCAAGCTGAGAGAATCAGCATGCCTGGCAGAGATTCCAGTCCAAAGGCCAAATATGAGGGGCTTCACCCAACATCCATAATTCATTATTTTGCTGAGCTCTTTGAGTTCACTTTTCTCTATAATTTTAACAAGGCTCCTTAGCAAAAAGCAAAAGACACATCAGATCAAACTACTGATGCAGATAGCTGACCAGCAGCCTTGCTTAGAGCAAGCAAGGACAATGCACCCTGTCATGGTAAGGAAGGGACCACTTTGGACTCAAGTTTCCAGTCAGTGCTCTCAAGGTGCTCACATCTGCCTCCTGGCTGGCACATGCTGCAAGGCTGCTGAGGACAGGACGTGGCTCCCAGCTTCTCTCTGCAGACAGAAACATTCAGCACAACCTCAGTGGACGAATCTCTCTGACCACCCCCAGTCTGCCTGGCTCACAGAAACTCTGGTACCTTACCAGGCAAAGGAAAAACAATTTGGCCAGCAAGGTTGCAAGGCAAAGGCTCGCCCCTTTCAGACACAGAGCGTGACTAAAATAAATTATTGTTCACAGCTAAATGCATTTAAAAAGCAAAAAGTTCTTAGTTAAAGCAAATATTTAGTGTTTAACACAACTACCCATGAGCCAACGGGAGGAAAAACTGTTCTTTGGAGTTCCTCCTAATTACTGGCTTGCAATGTAACTGTGTCTCCAGAGTACTTCCAAGCCATCTCTGCTCCACACCACTGCTAAGTCTTCCCAAGAAGCAGATGCTCCATCTGCTTGCTACCACCCAGAATGGTGTTACTTCACTCACTATGACCTTTTTTCACAGTTGGCTATCAAGAAAATTTCAGGCTTTTGAAAATTCTTTGATATCACCTCTGTAAACACAAATGAGAACTTGAAGCCTCTTAAGTGCAGAGAACCACAGCCACTCTCCATTCATTAAGTCAAACCGTTGTGCTGGACTTGTCTGGAGGCAAAATGAAAGATGACAGCTCTCTGGAAATGGGTAAACATGTCTGAAATTGTATTTGAATGCCTGAGTTACTTGACCATAATTACACATATTATTTCTACATAAAGCATGCTTCTTAAAAATGAAGGTGTATCAGAGAAACAACCCATAGCAGTAATTCTAAGGAACAAGGAAGATCAAAGTTGCCACCCATGCCACACTGTTGTCCCAAATGCAGGTTTGTTGCCCAGTGTGCAGTGCCAGCGCACACACCAAGACAAGATACTTCTACTTAATCAGAGAATCTTCAAGGTTGGAGGAGACCTTTAGGATCAGCAAGTCCAACTGTCAACCCAACACTGCCACTGTAATCCCTAAATCACTACATCATATCACTGAGTAAGATCCAGATGGGGACTCTACCAGGGATGGTGACTCTACCACCTCCCTGGGTAATCTATCCCAATGCCTGACTACCCTAATGGTGAAAATTTCTTCCCAATGTTTAATCTGAAACAACTATGTTTCAGCTTCTGTTCTAATTTGTGCAAAACAAGGAGCTAGGTGATAATCCACAAAAGGCTGCTAGCTCCCCTATCATAAAAGTTTTATACCATTTATATCAGAAAGAAACCACAGTTCACTGACTACAAGTTACATAGTTCTTTTATTAATTCTACCTTCCGTTGATGAAATTATTCCCTTGCTTCTCATGCTATTGAGTCTGCAGCTCAGAACTTCTCTTAAGTTGGTGGGTTTCTTGAGTCAGCAGACCATGGTGGTGGGACTTTCTCCCTGCTGGAATTACCTTTTGCCCAGCTGGAACTAATCTCAGCACAGTTGTTGAGTTGGCTTTGTTAGTCTCTTACTTATCTTGGGAGTTCTGCCAAATGTCCTTGGGGCCTGTAAATTCTGTATCCTTTGTGCCCACTATCAGTAGTACATCCTTCTCCCCAAGCTTTGCTAACCTCTCCCCCTTAGACCTAAGATCACTGACATGTGTCTGCACCTAAACCTTAACATGGCAATTCTACTGAAGAACAATTTATCTTTCTAACCCTTGGATATCAACATGATATCATCCAAATACCTGCCTTGGTAGTGGTCTGCTTCCCAGTATGAAAACCCGTCCTTGCACACTCAATTTAACACCATCATGCCAACTACACAGGGAACAAAACCTATCTAATAGTTGAGACTAAAGCCTCTGCTGTAGCATTAAATGTTAAAATCCTTCTAACATTCAAACTATTTGCCACGAGGTACTTCTGCCTATGAAAACACTGGTAAGCACATAGTCTGGACCTCAGGAAGCTCAGAAGTAAGGTGCCAAGGTTATACAATAGAAGAAAGTAGTTTAGAAGAATGATTTGAGGAGAAACCTTTTTTTAAGAGAAAAGCAATGAAAAAAGCATTGCTTCATGCTTCTTACGTGTGTTTCTATGTGTCTGTATGTCTGCATTAACCTTGTACCACACTCCTGACCATCCGTCTCAGATGTGGATGTCCCATCTCTGCAAGTGTTCAATGGCAGCCTGGACGGGGCTTTGAGCAACCTGGTGTAATGGAAGATATCCTTGCCCAGGACATGGAATTTGACCAGATGATCTTCCAAGGTCCCTTACAACATAAACCATACTGTGATTCTAAATAAACCTGATCATAGGTGACTCACGGACCACGGCTGTTTCTCAAGGACAATCTTAATGACAGCTTCTTCCTCCTTTCACTGGACAGCTACTGCCACACATACCTGGAGCAACTGCTAGCAGTCTCCCCATAGGAACATTCCTTCAGGCCTGGGGCTTTAAAAGAAATTGAAAACTTTTCCTGAACATCCAGTGAGGTCTCATACCTATTGTTTACCGTTAACAAAAGCCACTACCAACATTAAAGTATTTTCATACTGTTTGCCTCATATACTTATGTATGCAGTAGAAAATACTCTCTTCACTAATTATTAAGCTCACTTATGGAAAAAACAGCAGGTTTTCCACGTATTTGTTCATCAGTTAATGCATCATTAAAATATCATTATTGTAAAATGACAGTCTAGAGGAGAATAAAATTTTAATAATCTGACTGTTCATTAAAGAACCTTTGCCACAAGTTTTCAGTGTTAGATGGAAAAAGTAGATTAGTTCCTGTAGGTACAAACTCTTCTGATGATGTAGAACATAATACCCAAGGTGGTTTTTTTTTTACGCAGTTATCTTCTCACCACTGACGTGATAAAGCATGGAGCCACAGAAATAAACAGCTGTTAATTGACCTTTAATGAAAGCTTTACTGTCTTACAATAAGTCTATCCCCCAAGGGAGCAAATTTCAGAGGAAAACAAGTCTGGAAGTACCACAGAGACTGGCTACCCTGTTTCCAGCCAGCAAGCCCCCAAACTGGGCACTGGCATGAGGCAAGGCATTTCCACACTCATGAGATTACCATGGATGTTCTCTGCCACAGAAATTATTTCAAAAATCTGCAACAGGAGAACCAAGATTAAAATGTAATTCCCAAAATGCTTAATTTTGATCAAGCAGATTGGAAGTGGCGATCCAATTTAAAAAGCACCATTGCCAGCTCTAAATAAAACCAATTCACAGAAAGCATGTCCCAGAAACAAAACATAACTCATGTTTTACATTACATTGACAATAATAAAAAAAAGAATTTCTATACCACATTAAATATTATCATAGACAAAACAAAGAGGATGCAGAGGCTCTCACCTCAGTCAACCAGCCTCAGCTAAGTGCTCTTGTCTGTTCCCCCTACCATGTGGTAACATCAGGGCTGCAGATTTTTTTGTGCATGACACAACGTGACTAGAGAACCTTCTGCACATACCACAAACCAGGAAGATGGGGTATTGAAAATTAAAATTGAGAATTAATAACCATTTGCACGATTCTAAAGAATCAACGTAATGGAATTTGGTGCATTACAGAAAGTCTTGTCCTTGACTATGAAACACCACAATGAAACACCTGAGGCCAATATTAAAAAGACCAGGATCATGTTAACTTTGGATTTCTCCAGCAAAGACTATTTATTTATTCTCCTGTGAAACAAAATGCTGCAAGTTTCTAATTTGCCTTTTGCATCAGAAAGAAAAATAAAAACCTGAATATGCAACATTAACAATAAAATCTTTCTTGTACTCATCCTTCTGACTCACCTTTTCTCATACTGTTACCTAAAACAAGGCATCTGCACAGCAAGAAGAGGTCCTGAGAGAAATGAGGAATTACAATAGAAAATATCCCACGATAAAACCACAGCAATCCACTTCAAATCCACTGTATTTCAGAATATCTTGTTATCAGAAATATACAAACAGTAGGCAATTTAACCTTCTCGTATTAAAATCTGAGACTGGGAAGGAGGAAATCCATGTTTGCCATGGGGGCAGGTCAATATTTATGAGTAACTGCACCATGCTTTGCGAAAAAAAATTCCTAAAAAAAACCCCAAACCCTTAAAAAAAACCCCTTAAAAACTGCCCTACAAAAACCCAACCAACCACACACATAAAAAAAACCCTAAATAAAAATCCAAACGAACTCCCACACAACAGAGAACCCGAAGCTTTCAAACTGGTTTTCATTAATTATGAAATTAAATATTCAAAGGGCATCTCAGTGTAAAGCACCATGAGTCTTGCACTGTCACATGCACAGTGCATCTGGCAGCACAGCTCTCAGGCAGGTCACTGGTGCTGCACTACAACCTATACAGTCTTATCACCCAGCCACTGGAAAAGCTCAGCAGAAAAAGAAGCAAAAATGATCAGCCATCATGGAGTTTACACACCGGGCATGTTTTGAGAGCTAGAGAGCTTAGTTTAGGTTTTCCCTGATGACAGGATTAAAACCAGGCAGAAAAAGTAGTTTTATGGCAGTCAGTCAAAGTATCCAGGGAAGGAATAAACATGAAGACTCTTCAAGGGCACCTATCTTGCTCAAGTCAAGATTTAAAGAGTTCTATTTCCATGCATTAGTGTATTCCTTTTAGAGGCTGCAGGCATACACTCATGGCTGTCAAGCAGCATGAGCTGAGGCACTAACACCATACCTTCAGACCCAGCCCCAGAAATGCCACTATTTGAAACAGCAGATGTCCATACAAAAGATATTAAGGAAGCACTCAATCTATTGGTAAACAAATAATTGCACTGTCCCTTTATTTAGCCAAAGAAAGCTCAGAGAGCAGGAGTGAATAAGCAGACACGTGACAAATAGCGAAAGCATTCACGAGTGCTGCTTCCCCCCAAGCGGGCACGGCTGAGCACATCGATTAAGACAGCTCCATTGAGATGCAGCCGCACATGCCACATTTGGCACAGGCCATCATGAGGAATTTCTGCATGAAAAAAATTAAAAAATGCATTCTGTTTGGGGAATTTTACTGGGGGGAGGGGGAGATTAAAAGCATTTGTCTTAAAATGACAAGAATGCAAAAAAGATTTTAAGACTTCAGGCTACTGTTAGCTTTATTATAGGCACAACATTACCGAGAAATGCTTTTAAAAAAGCAATTTCTGGACACTGGTATATGGCAGCAGTTTGTACAAAGTGAGAATATGAGATTATCACAGTTCTGATGATGAATCTGTATAATGACTTGGATGAATTTTTTTTAAAGACCACGTATTACTGACATTCTGGAAAACGCAACAACTATTTTTTGTGATTCCATTTTATTTAGAACATTAAAAACAAAGTTAGTTAGAAAGTTTCAGATAAACACTAAAGAAACAATACAACTTGCTATACTATTATCTAAGTGGTTTAGATAGATGGACAAACACCTGGCAGCATATAAAGCTTAAGAAACTCTAATAAACTGTCTATTCTTGTTATCCATGTAAAGTCAATGTCTATCTTGGCTTCACAGCCATCATGTGGCATCTTGTTCAACAGGGCATCTAGGCTTTGTAAAATAAGTAATTATCTTAAAAGGATAAAGGATCTGCTCTTCTGGTCCATGAAGTTAGGCAAGTTTCTTGTAAAATGAGAAATTAACACTACCTTTCTGTATACCATGATGCTCTCTGAACCTACTCCTTCATCAATACTGGTCGTTTCTTACTACTTTTTGAGTATTTTTATGCACGTGTATCTGCCTCTCACCAGTCGTCTTTCAAAGAGATGACAAAAACTTTCTCCGTATACTTCAGGGATAGTACCTGTACTTGTGCAGCTGGCAAGCTAGATTCACCATTGCTAAAAAATACCCTAGATTTTGTTCCTGGTTTTAAATGGGTGACAGGCAAACTGGAGCCTGAAACTGCATCTGAACCCAAATTCACTTCCTTAACACACAGCAATAATTTTACCAGCCTGAAGTTCTGCAGACTGTAATGTAACATCCCTGATCATACCATTTACATGTTGCTACTGCCCTGAAAACACCCAAAACCGTAACAGGCTGAAAGTTAACAAGACATTAATGCAACAGCTAGTTCCTTGGAAAGAATCACTCAAGAGGAAATACAGTTCTTTTCACAGCCTAGCCTTTCATTAAGAAAAAGGAGAAAGCTTTCAAGAGAGTCATGCATCTTCTAACCAGAAGCATCACCTTTGGGACATTTTGGTAAGAAACCTCTGGCCTCTCGTAGCTCCCTGACAAAGGCTGCTTTGCTTCTTGCACGAGGAAATACTGATTAGCACTTGTTCATTTTAGTTCTCAATTAACTTATTTACAAGGTATAATTTAAAAACTAAAGGCTAAGGAGGGGAATTAATTGCGTGTACAGGAGAAAGATCAAAAGAAGCTTAAAAACATCTGAGAAATAGGTAAAAGGAAGAAAACAAACAACCAAAATCAAACTAGAGTTAACTCAGTAAGACTTCATTTTGCAAGCAGTGCAGTGGTACATTTTTCATACTGCCTCATACACAGCACTATAAAATCTTTCTAAAAGCCTCCGTATTTCACTTCAAGTTTCCATTAAAAAACCAACTTTTTAGAAGCTTGTGTGTGAGGTCCCACTGATAGGAACAAGACTCATATACAACAAAAGGGTCATTATGTCCAATTTTACTAAACAAGGCTGAGCAAGTCAGATCCCTTCTTCATTCACATGTACTTAAAAATAAAATTGTCATGTTTTGCCCATGTTTCTAAATCCCTTTCTTCTGAGAGCTCTCTCTGGCACACCCTTCTCAAAATTTTCTTATGCTGAAACAGCTCCTCCTTAGTCTTCATAGAGCGCAGAAGACAAGCATTACACACACATATGAATCCATATGAACATGCAGTTTGGTGTGAAATGCTGTGACTTGTACACTTGGGTGCACGCTCAGCACAAAACAGCAGCAGTGAGCCTTGCCAAGGGCCAGCCATTCCACTTGTCTGATCCGAGTGTCCACATAAAGCTCCCGAGGGAAATTTAAGCAGCATCCGTCAGTTAAAGGAATGCAATCAGCAGACAAGAGGCACTGAACAGCACAGGAGACTAAGAACGCACTGGCACAGAAGGGAGCTTTTTGGGACAAAAGCTGGGAAGCAGCAGAATAGAATGGATAGCATCTGCCAAGCTGCACAAACTAATTGTTTCACATAGTATCTGCTAACTCTACTGGAGCTCTGAAACACAGTACTGAAAAGCTGCAGGTTTTTGATTCTGCTGCACAAAAAAACCCCAAAAAACCCAATGATCACAACTCTGCAACCCCCAGGTCAAATATACATTATTGGATGAAGAGGAAGATGAGAACATAAAGAGATCGTACTTGTTAGCATGACGGGATCTCCTCGGCAGATGTAATTGTTGCCCAAACTTTGCGAGCATTAAGGCAATGATAATAAGGCAGGGTTTGATGAGGGATAATGAGATAGTTCACTGGTTTGTATCCTTCACAGTCAGGAGAAGTCAAGCATAAGCAGGGAGGTCAACTGTCAATTTTAAATGAGGTAGAAGGATGATTAAGAGGCAGAGGACCTTTACCTGCAAATGCAGATTTAAGGAGACCTTCAGAAAGCTTTTTTTAAACCAAGTTTTACTCCGTTACACTCGTATTTGGTGGGCTTTTGTTTTTTTACCATTGCAAAGGCTTCATGGTTGAGAAAAATGGAGTAAAAAAGAGCTTATCCCAAAACAGACAACAGCTCTTGGTTCTATTAATACTGCAAGCAATAACAGAGCTGACTTTTCAAAAGGCAGCAGAACCAGTGTTTTGACCTTTCCAGCTCTTTACTCAGGAGAGGATGGGAGCCTTAGGGAATGTTACCCTGCAATGTAAGCTGTGATGCTGTCTCGCTCCCTTCAAAACAGATGCCACCACCACGCTCTGTTAGCACTTAGCCTTGACACTTCTGTCTGACACCCAAGAAGCAGTACATGATGATTCACAGAATCACAGAATCACCAGGTTGGAAGAGACCTTCAAGATCACCGAGTGCAACCTCTGTCCTAACACCTGAACTAAACTAAACCATGGCACCAAGCGCCACATCCAGTCTCTTTTTAAACACGTCCAGGGATGGTGACTCCACCACCTCCCCAGGCAGACCGTTCCAATATTTTATCACTCTTTCTGTAAAAAAGTTTCTCCTAATATCTAACTTATATTTTCCTTGGCGCAACTTAAGACTGTGTCCTCTTGTTCTGTCAGTTGTTGCCCAGAAAAAGAGATCAACCCCCACCTCACTACAACCACCCTTCAGGAAGTTGTAGAGTGTGATAAGGTCACCTCTGAGTCTCCTTTTCTCCAGGCTAAACAACCCCAGCTCCCTCAGCCGTTCCTCGTAGGGCTTGTGTTCCAAGGCCTTCACCAGCCTTGTTCCCTCCTCTGGACATGCTCAAGTGTCTCCACGTCCTTCCTGAACTGAGGGGCCCAGAACTGGACACAGCACTCAAGGTGCGGCCTCACCAGTGCCGAGTACAGGGGAAGGATGACTTCCCTGCTCCTGCTGGCCACACTACTCCTGATACAGGCCAGGATACCATTGGCCTTTTTGGCCACCTGGGCACACTGCTGACTCCCCACAGTTTCATTCCCTTGAACCCTAGGGAATAGCATCCCGAGGAGGTTACAAGCACCCCAAAGGATCCCATAGTTCTGTAATGAATCTTACAACACACACTGAAAAGTGGGAGTCCTGTTGAAAACAAAACCAAAGCAAAGGCTGGTATCTACACTCATGATCAAACACAGTATTTATTTCCTTTTCACAATGGGGAAGAACCTTTAAAATATTCACACATATGCCCTGAAAGACAAACTCAGTCCGTGCTACTGAAGTTGGGTTTTTCCTCATAAACACACCTTTAAAAAAATTACAAAATAAAATTATCACTAAACATGGTCACAGAAACATCTCTTGAACACAAAAGTTATTTTGTTTATTCTGATTTTATCTCTATCATTACATGAGGGTTGTCATCTTTATTCTTGATTGCTATCTTCAAGAAGTTTTTAGAACAATTAAATACCCTCAGGCTCTGACTTTATACATGAAGGTCAAAGTGCAAAGGAGACTTTTTATGAAAACTATCCAATTAGTCAGTTGACTCATCTAAGCTGCATATTAATGTGGCGCCACTTTCCAACAACTAGATATCTGAGAGGTAAAATGGAAAACAAATGTACTGCCCTCTGCATTAGTCTATCTACAGTACAGCTCATGTAAGTTATGGACCGAGGTACAGTTTCCTGTTTGCACAAGAGCAGACTAGCTACAAGTACCTAGTCCATTAAAGCACTCCTAAATGCTGTGTTACATAAAAATATATAACTGCATAACACAGCAGAACAAAGTTACCACATCTGAGTTTATAAGCATTTGCTAAAAATGAAGAGCTAGACAATGAACCAGGTTACCTGACCTTCTCTGAATGTTCACAGACATTTCTAATACAGCTCTCTGCTCCTTATCAAAATCATGTCTGCAATGATCCTGCCTCTTGCCATGCTGAGGCATGGTAGAAGAAAACTGTGAATCTCCTTTAACATAATGCTCCACTATTTATCGAGCATAAACACCTTGTTCAGTATGGTCCCCAGGCCAAAGGAAGGATGAGGTTCCCAGAGACCAGTCTCACCATACATCTATGATTACCAAGTGATCAGCTGCGTGTGCTGCAGGAGCTGGTTATACTTGACCCTTTCCTCCACAAACTTCCAGTATTTCCCTCACATTAAGCAGAGCTTGCTGGGTCTACCTGTAGAAGAGCTGAAGCTCTGCTGAGAAAACCAACCACCCTAAAAAACTGAATGGAAGAAGAGTTTTCTGCTGGGTTAACTTTGAACTCAGACGGTAACTAACAACTCAAGGCAGGCAGCAGAAATACGAGCCTTGAACACAGGGAGGGATCAGTGGACCAGCCTTAGCTATCTTGTGAAATCTCACTCTGAGAAAGCAAGGACAACTAAAATCTAACACCCATTGAAAAATGAGTACCAGTTCTTAAAGATTAATGAGAAAACCCTCAAGCTAAGTCTCAGAGCAACAGGAAGACTCTGTCTCTATTCCTGGACTCAAGACTGTGAGGCACTTTTGTCAGCGTAACTTCAGTCACACAAGACGTGGAAAATAAATGCCAGACAGGGATAGACAAAAGTATATTTAAACTTCCTGAATCCACACCACTTGATGTGCCAAACCCTGTGCTGTAGACTACACACACTTTTATTAATCAGATTTTTGTAGCCAAGCCCCCACTCACTCATGGAAGCAGCTTCTGTGTGCTGACACTTGCCATGCTGTTAAGTGAACTATAAAAAGGGTTCATTTAAAGAACTGACTTTAAGAGATAAGTTCTCTCAAGGCGCACACGGTGAACAGCATTCTCCTCTGGCAAAGAGCACCTGTGAACAGCTGCTATTACTCGAATGAAGTTTTCCCACAAATGCTTTTGCCGCTCAGAAAGCAAACTGTGCATGAGACAGAGATGCAAGGGCCAAGTCTCCACATAGCTCAAATCCTACTCTGCTCTTCCACCTTCCCTGCACCCGAGTGACCAATGCTGGGCGTCACCAACATCACGGACAAGGACAGCTTCCACTGCAGCACAGGTGAAGCTGCTCCCTGTCTCCTGGGGAACGGATCAATATAGGAGGCAGCCTTTGCTCCTTGCAGAGCGCTGTCAGGCTGTGGCACAACTGAGCGAAGGTTTACCAGGCAACACACTCAAGACCCGTCACTAAAGTTACGGTCCTCGGGCACAAAGCACCGGTAACAAAGTTCAAGTCGTGACCCGAGCGATCCTCCCGATCCTTGCTCAGAAGGCAGGCTGACACTTACCAAGTGCCCAGGAACCGCTGGGGTGAAGCAGGGCTCGGCAGGTCCCTTTCACACCGGGATACAGGAGGGAAGCGGCGCGCAGAGAGCGAGCTGCCACTGCAGAGCCGCCCGCCCATCCCCGGTCCCGCTCCCCTCACTTTCCTCCCAAAAACTGAGTCTGAGTC